>VTFQ01000612.1:0-345375 GCA_036281575.1 Ancherythroculter nigrocauda | reverse complement strand
TTCACAGACAGGGCTTAGATTAAGTCAGGATTAGGTCTTAGTTAAATTAGGACATTTAAGTAGCTTTTTTAAACATGCTTTAGAAAAAAATAAAAAAAACATTACTGTTGTGCATCTTGACACAAAACAATAACACTGACATATTTTAAGATATTCTTTCAGTTAAAGGGTTAGTTCACTCCAAAATTACATTTCTGTCATTAATTAATAATTATCAATAATTAATAAGTCATTGCACCTTTTGACATCCAGAAAGGTAGATGAAAACATGGTTAAAATAGTCAACGTGACTACAGTGGTTCAAAAAGTATTCTCGTCGCTTCATAACATTAAGGTCGAACAACTGTAGTCACGTTGACTATTTTAACTATGTTTTCAACTACATTTCTGGACCTCAAAAGGTGCAATGACTTTGCTGCCTATGTGTGGATCAGATACCCTCGGATTTAATCAAAAATATATTAATTTGTGTTCTGAAGATGAACAAAGGTCTTAGTGTGGAAGGACAAGTGGGTGACTAGGGTGAGTAATTAATGACAGAAATTTTATTTTTGGGTGAACTAACCCTTTAAGCCTTGTCTGTGAAACCGGGCAAGTGTCTCAAAGGGAAGGTTTGCATGACAGTTTTGCTGACAAATAAACAGGGATATCTCTATGGAAGCTTGTTTCCGTCACTAAATAAAAAAGGTAATTGTAGGCCTGCACAATTTATCGCACAGTACGAGCTGCGCAAAAAATAATTGCAGTCTTTAATCGCAATAAATTGTGCAGCCCTAGGTAATTGCGACTTTCTATCATGCAATTCTGACTTTATAACTCACAATTCTGACTTTATATCTCGCAATTCTGACTTTATAACACACAGTTCTGACTTTATATCTCACAATTCTGACTTTATATCATGCAATTCTGACTTTATATCATGCAATTCTGACTTTTAATTCGCAATTCTGACTTTATATCACAATTCTGACTTTATATCATGCAATTCTGACTTTATAACTCGCAATTCTGACTTTATAACTCGCAATTCTGACTTTATATCTCGCAATTCTGACTATAACACACAATTCTGACTATATCTCGCAATTCTGACTATAACACACAATTCTGACTTTATATCATGCAATTCTGACTTTATAACACGCAGTTCTGACTTTATATCTCACAATTCTGACTTTATATCACGCAATTCTGACTTTATATCATGCAATTCTGACTTTATAACTCGCAATTCTGACTTTATAACTCGCAATTCTGACTTTATATCTCGCAATTCTGACTATAACACACAATTCTGACTATATCTCGCAATTCTGACTATAACACACAATTCTGACTTTATATCATGCAATTCTGACTTTATAACATGCAATTCTGACTTTATATCATGCAATTCTGACTTTATATCATGCAATTCTGACTTTATAACACGCAGTTCTGACTTTATATCTCACAATTCTGACTTTATAACATGCAATTCTGACTATAACTTGCAATTCTGACTTTATATCATGCAATTCTGACTATAACTTGCAATTCTGACTTTTAACTCGCAATTCTGACTTTATATTATGCAATTCTGACTTTATAAATCACAATTGTGATATTTAAATCTCGCAATTCTGAGAAAAAGTCAGAATTGTGAGATAAGAATTTGCAATTTTTTATTTTTATTTCATGGTGGAAACAAGCTTTCATATATCTCAGTACATGTAACTCAGAGAAAGATTAAACATTCTCCATTTACATATATGACCAACATTGTAACAACACAAAGTGTGTTGAAAATCTGCAAACTTGCCCTTTAAAAATGTTGAAGATAGCATCCTTTTGTCTGTTTGACTGAACACGATTTTAAATTGACTTCATCTTAGAGCTATTGTCATATTGACATTCCTCTGGCTGATTAAACGATATTTTGCTATTGTATAATATTGAACATGCATTTTCTGTAAAGCTGCTTTGAAACTAATATATATTGTAAAAAACACTATATGGTTTTACTATGGTAAAACTGTAGCAACTATGGTTATCATGACTAGGTACTATAGGTTTTGAAACCATGCGCTTTGTAGTTATGGTTTTACAACAACAATCATAGATAAACCATAGTTGTAGTAAAACCATGGTTCATTTTGTTGTTTTTACTGCAAATGCTGTGGTAAAACCAAGGTTAATTTAGAAATAAATGTGAATTTAATGCTCCTAATTTACTTTACTAATATTCACGTTGGATAAAAACATCTGATAAATGAATAAATGTATGTATTTATTTAATCTGTTCATTGAAAATGTATTTAAAAATAAATTTGCAACTGCTATTGAGAGTGGTGTACATTGATTCATTATAGTGTGGAAGGACAGTGGTTAATATAAGGAACTGATTATAAACCGTGGACCGACCGCGGGCCGCCAGAAAACCTTTATTATAAACCAGCGGCTCGATAGCGGACCACCGTCGGAAAAGTGGCGGCTGCCGCCGGTGGTCCGCTGGAATAACGATGAGCAAAATTCCAGCGGACCGCTGGCGGCGTCCGCCGGTGGGCCGCCCACTTTGCCGCCGGTGGGCCGCCAGTGGCCCGCTGGTCTGATGTTAGCTGGGAAGTGTGAGTACCAAGCAACATCTCCAGGTACTCCCTTGAGAACCAGACCAAAAAAGTTATGTGCACCCCTGGTTATAGGGCTTGCATAGACTAGTCGAGTAGTCGAGAGATTGACTACTTCAACCACTAGTCGGCGCTGTCAGAAACAATCGACTACTCGAGCATTCATTAACCATAAATTAATTCAAAATGTGAACGTCACCAACAGACACCACGCATCAGATGTAAGTATTTCATCAAGGATGACAAAAATATCGTAATTTGCCAACTCTGTAAGACTACTTTAAAATACAACAGCAGCACGACAGCTATGCACAACTACCTACGATTGAAACATCCAACAACAGGCAAATGTTGGGATGCACACCACGAAGCAAACGAGCATTGATGAATTCTGTAAGCAAATACAACTCACTAAAAGCAGACATTGCGTCTGAAATGAAAAGCAAGAATGTCTCCCTCACTACTCGTCTCTCGATGCGCTTGCATTTCTAAATGCAAACCAGCAATCCATGAGCTCGACCAAAGACTGCATGTGGGGAGAGGACGATAGCGGTGATGACTTGTGTTAGTCTATAAACTTTCAAGTCGGTTGAAGTAAGATTCTATTCGTTCTTGTTATTAAAACTTGGTAAATATTAAAGTTATTATTAAATTATTTTATGCATGCAGCCATGCACAAATAGTTTGCATATACGAATGTTAGGATTAAAATGCTGCTTGCAGCTATTTATTTACACTGTTACATGAAAATTAAAATATGTAATATCACAATTATAATGTTTTGAGAGTTTACTTATGTAATTGTTGCATTAGGCTATGAATTAATAAACATTTATTGATAAGAACTATTTCATGTCTTCATTTACAGTAGCATGAACCACAAGTAGTCTAGTAACTCGAGTATTGTTTTGATAAGAGATCGACTAGCAGAAATCAATAGTCGTGCAACCCCTAGGTTATAAGCACATTCTTATCTACCATTTCCCAAAACTTTAACTGAGGTTGTAAATTATGCTGAAATATCTTTATACAATGCACAATATCAAAAAGACGTAGGCTACGGAAAGAGCATTTGCCATGGTGCCCTGTCAGATTGAATTGAGGGGCAAGGTCATTTGAGATCACAAACGCCATAATTCTTCAGACACTCTTGTCGAGGCTCCTCCCTCTGATATCCCCAAGGACTGAGACCTAAAATTGAGGCATAATCACAAACAACATGACACAATGTGCATAAAGGTTAGACTGTGTTATAGATAAATCCAGTTGGTAATTCTAGAAATCCATACTGTTTGCTTATATAAGAGAAAACTTACAGTGTGAATATAATTTCAGCCTACAGCCTAATCAAAGATAGCCAAGCTTGTTGTAGCATAAAATTACAATTCACTCACAATTCGTTATCAATGAACGTGTAGTTAGTGAAGGCGAGATAGGCGGAATAGCGCTGAATGACACACAACAGAAGCACTCTCTCTCTGTTGCGCCCGATCAGATCTCCTTGCGCCTGAATAGTCAAACACATGCTGTCTGTCCAGTTGTCAAAATGTCCATCGTGTGGAGTATCTCGCGTGAATACTGTCGCTTATGGCTTAAGTGGACGTAAACAGGTGGGTAATAACTGGATGTGTGTCAGTATATTACGTACATGCATTCAGCAGCCCAATTGACCCTTCACCGGGAGTTTGATTGACAAGCGATCTAACCAATCAGAACGCTGAATCCGCCATTTTGTCTGACAAAGCAGTCAAAGTTCCTTAATCAGGAAGATTAACCTCGGTGGACTTAAACTTGAAAAATGGTGTGTATTTATGTCTTTCCGCATTTTGAAACTACATTCCTTCTCATGTTCGTTCATTTTTATTTGATGCTTTAAATTAACTAGTAGGAAGAGATGATCGGTTCACAAGCCTCTTGAGCTGAGGCGCTACAGCAATCTGTCACGACCATGGTCACAACACATTAAAGAGCCACAAAACGTTTTTTATTGTTTGAATTTCTTAAAAAAACTACAGTTTGAAAGCTGGGACTTTGTTTAATATCATAAGTAACCTGCTTTGTCTTGTCTGTTGACGTGTTATCAGTCTCCTCTTTGCTCCGCGATGTATTTTTCACTGCGTGTGGCGTGACAGCGTCACGGCTTGTCGGACAAAGCAACAGTAACTAAGGGGGGGCGGGTCTTTGCGAAGGGTCAATTAAATACCTGTATGTCATTAATGTTAATCCAACAGTTAAGTAAATGTATACATGTTAAATAAACCTACTGTATCGGAAAAAAAAATTGTTTAAAAAATAAAATAACTTTATAACACACAAAATTACACAAATAACTTTATAAAAAATAACATTTTAAAACTGCTCATATTATGGTCATATTGCCCACCCATACATACCAGCTGATATACCATGTAGTTTTGATAAGGGTGGTCAATCTGCATCTGAAGATTGAAAGGGTTTTAAATCTAGCTAAATCAAGTGAAATGACTCAAAATCAAGTAATTTAAGCATGCCAAAGTCAACTTTAATCATATAAATTGTAATTTCCCAATCAGCAAAATTGTGGCCAGTGAAAGTGCTGAGTGGTTAGTAACTTTGGAAAACCACTAGCCAAAGTGGCTGGTGAATGAAAAAGTTAATGTCAAGCCCTGGTTATTTTTTATTTGACATTAAATAGCCTACATAACATAATCTAAGTATTATTTGTAACAATTTGTTGTACAATTTGGAAATTATACGATCAAATATACAGTCAAATGGGAAACATGTTACACATTTATTAATATATGTTTGAATTAATACAAAAAAAAACGTATAGTATCTTGTAGTATCGTTAAGGTAACAATTAACTAAAGCAAGGGTCTTCAACCGGGGGTCCGCGGCGGTACTGCAGGGGGTCCGTCAATTAAGGTTGGATCAAAAATCATTTTTTGTTAAAAAAATTAAAACATGAGTAAAAAAAAAAATCACAGTCTAATTTCAATATAAGCACACTGAAACAAGCAAGAACATCCTCAGCCGATACTGTAATAATATAATATGATTGCCGAAACAGATTTGGCAAACCCTCCATTGCATTTTGAGTTTGCACTCTCGAGCATATTTTTGCAGCGCTGAGAAATGTAGCCAATCACAGACAAGTTTGTTGGTGCTTTGAACATTTTAAGTTATATTCAAATGCTGCGTCCCAATTCGTCTACTTATACTACGTCCTAAAAGTATGTACTGTTTTTGTAAAGAAAAAGTACATACTTTTGAGTGTGTTGCAGAAGCGTATGCAAGCTTTGGGACATACTACCTCGTCATAATTGCGTCTTTAACGTTTAAACTACCCTGTCAATCATCTTGTCACAGTTAAAATCCTCCACATTCAGTTAAATTTTGATTTCTTTAACGCTTTAAAGGTGCTAAAGAGGATGTTTTGTTTTATACATTTTTGCAATATTACTTGAAACTGTCTTTACTAACTGATAAAAGACTATTTATTAGGTGCACTGAAAGTAATAATATTAATATCCATCATCTGTGCACGAGGTAGGGCCTTAAAAACATCAGCCAATCGTTTACGCAATCATCGTGTAAACGATTGGCCCTTTGGCTTGTCAATCACTGCCGTGACATTCCTTGTGAGAGACGAGCGCGGTTGCACGCTCCAGTAACTTTCCACACTCCACAGGCGCCGCATGCAATGTTTTTGTCAGGAGACAGGAATAACAAGTGCAGATTATGACTTACCTGCGGTGAGTCCGACATAATGAATCCAAAAAACACGACACAGCGAATGCCGGTGGTAAACACTCGTGTTCCAATACTCGTGTTCCAATACTCGTGCACGAGTTTTGGGAGGCGTTCCTTTGAAATTAGCTGTGAAGGAGGGGGGCTGTTCTTATGCATGCGCTCATTTCAAAAACTCAGTAACAGTCTTTGGATTCTCAGTCGACGAAAAAATCCTCTCTATCACCTTTAATCTCACATGTCTATTGATATAGATAAGGCAATTGTTAGGGTTGTTTGTTATTGTTGTGTTTGTGTTTTCTTCATTTTTAATATGTTTTGTACATATTTTGGAACTATTTAGTAACTTTATATATATATCATGGGCGTAATTTATGGGTGGGACATGTCTCGACCACTTTTTGAAACCTCTCGCAGCACGGTATGTAATACAAAAGAAACACCTCTAGTTGATTATCAATTTGAGTTAATAATAGGCGATCTGGTGCTAGAATGTGTTGTTTTTGAAATCATGTTGAGTGCTCGTTGTTGCTGCTATCAGAGGCGCAACAGTGTTCTCTTGGCGCTCGTGCACACTGAGCCGTGTTCACACGGACGAGCGCTTCAATCTATCGCTCTGTTGCAGAGACTCTCTATTTGTTAGGTTGAAATCACAAAACAAAATAGCTACACATAAACATATCCTGCTCTTGATATACAATCTTAATGAACATCTTTGGTTTTAATGAGAAAAAAAAAAATCATACATGGTTGGGGTTTGAACCCAGAACCTCTTGCATGCTAAACGAAAATGCCGCCAGCAGTCTTTATTAACTAATATACATACTCTCGGGACTAATGGCACATACACATTCCTGTCCCACCCACTTTTTAAAACAAAGTTACGCCACTGATATATATAGATAAAAATGGTTAACATGTTTATTTTTACATTCTCTTTTTGCATTTGTAATTTTTTTTGACCCCTTAACAGATCTTGTATCAATTAAGTAACTTTAGATTTGATAAAAAGGGGCAGTTCTTTTAAAATAACTATTTACATCAACTAAAACAAACTTGTTACAAACTAAAAATGTTAATTTTATCTGAAATGCTGTTTTTCTTAAGAATTATTCTCATGTCTGTTAATATAGTATAAAATTACAGATTTTTGGCCATTGTTATTTTGTACATTTTTATTTATTTATTTATTTATTTATTTATTTTTTATTTACAATCTTATGTAGGCCTATATTTAGGATTTTTTTTTTTTTTTTTTTAACACAATAGATCTTGTATCAGTTTAGTGACTTTAGATTTGAGGAAAATAGGGCAGGTCTTAAAAAAGATCTACTTCTTCTATTTACAGCATTAGCTTTCTACTCATTTTAGAGAATTCTGTTACAAACTCATCCATGTCCAGTTCATGTGTTATTGCTTTTTCATGAGCTAAAAGCACAAGGTTTTTTTTCCTCTCATGAAACATTGTTCGGCAGAATGGTGTCAAAATTCTTGCCAGAGTAGAGAATGAGCTCTCACATGAAGCAGTAGAGACACCCATGACCATAGCAGATACATACAATTTATGAAGACCTGCAAATGCATCTTTGTATTCCTGCAAGAGTTTGCAAACAGCAGAACATTTAGCATCAGATGGAAGTTTTTTGGACAGCATTGGTCTGGCAACAAGAATTTCATTCTGGAGTTCAGTTTTTGCAACCCCTGCAAGACTACAGAGAGGTTCAAGCAACTGGATGTCAAGAAATTTGTTGGATTTTGGCATTAAACCTGAGAGGGCTTGCATCAGCTGTAAATTCTTTGTGGAAAACCTGTTTTCTATCTCTGATACAGCTGTATCTAGTATGTTCAACATCTGTCGTCTTAGAGCTGCAGTGGCACATTCAGAACCTGACTGCCCTTCTTGCCCTAAAGGTGAAAAAATGACAGAGTCACCATAGGAGGGATTCACAGTCCTTAGACGTTTTGGTGAGGGCTCAACAGTAGACATGTCAGCGCAGTACTGCTGAAATTCAATGTCATTTTCTCTGAGATTTTTCAGTGCACCAAGACATCCCTGCACAACTTCAGCTGCACTGCACAAATCAACATGCTGAGACTGTAGGATGGCATTAGCTGGTTTTAAAATGGCGAGAAGATGTATCAGAAATTTTAAAAAAATGGCGTCGCTTCAGCTGAGAGAGAAGCCCGGATGATTCTTTTGCAAGGTCAACTGATGCATTATCATCATGGGAAACCTTAAAATGAATGTAAAGAATGACTTCCTCATTATCCACCACACATTTTGTGACTTCATAATGACATAATATAATTGATAATTTCCAACAGTCTTTTGAGATACGGGCAATTGTATCTCTGAGAGACAAAATAATGTCTGAAAAAAGAGTACAGGGAGCCTGAGAAGTCAAAGAATCTTTTAGCACAAGGTTCACTTTGAATCGCATGTATGACAGTGAGGTGAAGCTGGTGGTTATAGCAGTGGATGTAGGGGATATGCCTGCCCAACCTTTGTTGTAATAAAGCCTGAACACCACCTCGCACCCCACTCATCACTGATGCTCCATCATAACACTGGCTCATTATATTATCAGCACTGTATCCTGATTCAGACAAGTGTTGTAATATTTCAGTAGTGATGTAATCTGCATCAAGCTGCTGGAGTTCTAACAAGCCAATCAGATGTTCCTCTGGCACACCATTGCACACAAACGTTGCAAACGAATTATAATGGACAAATTTTCAGTGTTACACCGATCCCATGTGCCATCACTTTTCAAACAGAATGCAGCTGAATCAGCAGTGTCATATTTCTGTTTAATTTTTTTTCAGAACCATGGATGCCAAAATTTCAATCACTTCATTCTGGATGGTTTTGGAAGTGTACTTTGCATTTTGTGGGATACCTGATGTAATGTCAGCCAGGTATTTATCTTTTTCCAACGTGTATTTAAACTTGGCAAAAATCCCTGCGGCTATGCAATCTTCTTCACTGTCACATGTTTCACAATCCCCGCGTAGTGGAAGCTCATTGACTGCTAAAAACTTCACAACACCTGCCATGCTTTTTATGTAATAGCGATTCTTTTCTATCTGTTGGGGGCCGAGCAAACATGCTACGGTCTCCCCTGACACTGATCGGCAGCAAAACTCTGTCCATGAGGTCGAGGCTTGTAAATGAGCTTGGCTGCACGCATGTTTTTGAAGACCACGGTCACGTTCTAATGCTGCTTTCCAGTTTCGAAAACCTGTCGAAACGAACGTGTCATTTTCAGAGAAAGCAACACCGAACACTCGACACGGAAAACAAAAGCATGCATCGCGATCTACAGAATATTCAAGCCACGGCCGTGACTGATACCAAGCGGCCGAAAAACATCTCTCTCTCCCTCCAAGTTCGGGGGTATGATTTCAGAACTGGCTGGTAAGGATTCGCCCTGTTTAAATCATTTGGGACAGAAGTGCTGCATTTTTGAGTGGGTGTATTTGTGCTTTTGACACCATCGGAAGCTGCTGATGAACTCGACTCATCCATTTCTCCGACCTCATTGCCGCAAATGGATGAGGAGGTGGTAGCTGTGTCCTGGTGAGCTAAAATGGTCTTCTTTTGTCCTTTCGGAACAAGAAATCTGTACATGTTGTATTTTATTAGGCTACTATAGTGTGGTAATTGAGTTCACTAACAGTTCTAATAAAATGAATTGGCTGTTACTGTCGTTTATTGCTTTATAATTCAGCACGCCGGTTTACCTCAAAGGTTGCGAAGTGAATGAGCTGTCTGTCTGTCTCTGAGGGAAAAAAAGAGGGGGTTGGGCAGAAATGAGAAAATAACGTGTCTGGAGCTGAACTGAATATCGCACTAATTTTGTGATTGGCTGTTATGTGGTGTGGGGCCAGGGTGGGCCAAGCCTCTGATTGGGTGGGCCAGGCCCACCCTGGCCCCCCCGTGGAGCCGGGCCTGGTTCTAATCGAATCCTCGTCCACAGCGCAATGTGTTATGGGCAATATTAGCGGTTAGAAGTGTGCACGGATCTGCACTTCGAATTCTAACCGGAAAAAGTAGACTATCCGGGTATCTTTGGAATACTCATTTCAACATGTACTACGATTTGGGACATACTAATTCTTTTTTCGAATACTATTTAGGACGGATAGTATGTGAATTGGGACGCAGCAAAAGTCCCTTTAAGACAAGTCATTTCACTCGGCGGCCATCTTTGAAATGCCTCTCGGGCATCCTGAGCATCCATGCAGCTCCTATCTCTTTGAATGGGGAAACATCAAATTCTCCAAAGCTGTTGGCCAAGCTTTCGATTAAATTTCATATTTGAAATCACCAATGAATTCTGACAACAACCAAAGACACGATGTAAGTAAGATATTATGCAGTGTAGATAACTTTATTCATATAAAGGTAACGTTGTGAGATCGCAAATGATGACAGATTTCTAGTAATTGTAAGAGAGGGAGCGGTCTTTGGCGCTTTCTGTGACAGATATGCCAGTTAGACGCTGCAAAGTACATATAAATGCGTGATTCACTATCAAAATGCATAATAAAAACGCAATAATATAAGCCAGCTCAAAAAGTAATATAAGCCAGCTTCCGGTGAGATGTCATTTGCTGGTGTGTTGAGCATCAGTATAAAATTTAGATTGTAATGAGAATATAATAACTTAAATGGCATAGCATTAATTTAGTTATTCAAATGTAAGACAGCATAAAAATAAATAAATAAAGACGTAGGCTACCTCATTGTTCCTCCTCGGCTAAATTCAATTCGCCCATCAGTTTTCACGTTTTTATGTGAAAAAAAAGCTTCAAAAATTAAATATTTATTGTGCACTTTAGTTAGATTAACTGAAAAAAATTTGTGTTTTTAAAAGTGTGCTGAAATCATTGATCTTGCGCTGCGCTGACTTACAGCTGCTGTGATTACAAAGGGAAGCGTGGTGCTCTCTTTATTGTGTAATTAATACACAATAAAAGTTATTGTTTTTCTAATATTTTTTATCTCATACTCAACATACTTGACAAAATGTATTTTAAAACCTAGTTATTTTATAATGTTTAATATTTAGTCAAAAACGAAGTGAAAAAGGATTAGAGGAAATTGCTGATATGCTCAAATAAATGCTACTTTGCCGCCACCTGCTGGTTAAAGTGGTAATTATTGTCCTACATTTTTAAACATTCGGTTTTACAATGGGGACAATCTCAGAACGATGAACAAGTAATGTTTGTGGTCATCACATTAAAAATAACATTTGAAGTGCTGGGGAAAAAAATGTGCATGTGTGTCTAATTACAGACACAGCGTTTTTAAACAGTCCCATTTTTTTGGCAAATTAGGTAAATGTGATAACTGCATGAAAATATAAATACAACATTAAAAAGTCAAACACTGATGGTTTTGTGTCGATGTACATTGAGTACAGAATGAACTGCTAACAGTTCACCGGAAATGCTTGAGCTGACTTGACAACAACCAGGAAGTAACTGTGCATACAGTCCATTGCACAGGCCTAGTACAAACTAGCACAGGACAAAAATATGGCATGTCAAAATTGAGCGCAATTTAAATGCAGACTATTATACTAAAAAATATTCGTATCAATATAATTTTTAAATTCCATTCCGGTTAATTGTGAAGGTAGTGACTTGTAAATAATCTTAAATGTCCCACTGTATATTATTCTTGTTATGGTGGAGCCACTGCTTACACATTACATCTACACTTTATTAGAGAACCTGCATTAATTTCCAATACGCAGTGATCTGATTTTTAATTGTCCAGTAAAATTAAAATGTGATCTTTTACTAAATTTAAAGCTAAAGCTCAAGTAAATGTTTAGTTGTCCATCTCACAGAAAAATTCAAATGTGAATTTCTAAAGTTCAGGTAAATAATAATATCCATCTGATTGTAAGATTAAAATGTATGACTCTGCAAATCCATTAAAATAATTTACAACAATTACAAACAGCTAATAAATTGTGATTTTTATTGCAACATGTTTGTTGCATTTTTTATGTGTTTGTTTGATGCATAGGCTAAATGCCAATATTAAGTATACATGTAGTGATGCCTGTGCAGAAACAATAATGTGCATAGTTCTGATCTAGCTTATTCTAATCATAATATGGTTAGTTTCTACTAATATCAGATGCTATATGCTTAATATGTAGCTCTGTTTGACATTTTATATCGGGGGTCAATATCGCTCCATGTCTCTTTCGCCTAAGGGGTCCACGCCCTGAAAAACGTTGAAGACCCCTGAACTAAAGTGTTTGTATCCATTAACATTAAATCTTCTCAAACTCTGTGTCCTTAAGTATTATTTGGAACGTGGAGGAAACAATACTATCACATATAGTCAAATGGGAAACACTTTACAACACATAAATTAATTTTTTTTTTTTTTTTTTTTTTAAATAAAAATGGCTTATAGATGTAGCCTATATCCTTGAAGTATACACTACTGTTTGTATCCATTCATGACCAATAGGCTGTTTTAAAATTTTGCTCTTTGTACATCATGGTATTTTATGCATATTATATGAACAGAAAAGTGACTTTATTTAAAAGTATTGTTGTTAAATATTGTAGACATCGATCTGATCAAAATCCATGTAAAAACAACTTATATTTAACAAAAGAAAATGACATGTATGGGTAGCGCAAATATGACTGTTAAGCCCCACCCCTCACTTCTGTTCTGTGGATGCGGTTCTGAAACTGCTGGTGCTGCGTGTCTGCCTCTGGATACTATTGGAATGAGAAGGCGGGAAGGCACGATGTCAATCATCGCACTGCATGCAACACAATGATTGCATGACGTAAGTGCTTTTAGATTTTAGATTACAAGAAAACATTTTTTTTTTTTTAATGAAGTGATATATACAGTACAGTCCAAAAGTTTGGAACCACTAAGATTTTTAATGTTTTTAAAAGAAGTTTCGTCTGCTCACCAAGGCTACATTTATTTAATTAAAAATACAGTAAAAACAGTAATATTGTGAAATATTATTACAATTTAAAATAACTGTTTTCTATTTGAATATATTTCACAAAGTAATTTATTCCTGTGATGGCAAAGCTGAATTTTCAGCATCATTACTCCAGTCTTCAGTGTCACATGATCCTTCAGAAATCATTCTAATATGCTGATCTGCTGCTCAAGAAACATTTAATGTGTACAATTGTACAAAATATTTGTGTACAATATTTTTTTTCAGGATTATTTGATGAATAGAAAGTTCAAAAGAACAGTGTTTATCTGAAATCTAATCTTTTGTAACATTATAAATGTCTTTACTGCCACTTTTGATTGATTTAATGCATCCTTGCTGAATAAAAGTATTCATTTCTTTAATTTCTTTTCAAAAAAATAAAAATTCTTACTGACCCCAAACTTTTGAACGGTAGTGTATAATGCTACAGAAGCTTTGTATTTCAGATAAATGCTGTTCTTTTGAACTTTCTATTCATCAAGGAATCCTGGAAAAAAAAAAAGTACACAACTGTTTTCAACATTGAAAATAATCATAAATGTTTATTGAGCAGCAAATCAGCATATTAGAATGATTTCTGAAGGATCATGTGATACTGAAGACTGGAGTAACGATGCTGAAAATTCAGCTTTGCATCACAGGAATAAATTACTTTGTCAAATATATTTAAATAGTACACAGTTATTTTAAATTGTAATAATATTTCACAATATTACTGTTTTTTTTACTGTATTTTTAATTAAATAAATGTAGCCTTGGTGAGCAGATGAAACTTCTTTTAAAAACATTAAAAATCTTAGTGGTTCCAAACTTTTGGACTGTACGGTATATATATATATATATATAAACATGAAATACTAAAAATTGAATAAATATAACCAGTTGTTAGGGTTAAGCTGTTACACATAATTGACGAAAACAAAACCAACTGCAAAAACCAAAACTTTACAGTTCTAAATAAAGCCCAAACGTGGCCCATATGGGACCCTCAAATTAATAATGTGGGCAACCTAACTGGGCCCCAAAATGTATTCAAAATGGGGCCCACATTCAGCCCATCAATGTGCCCACTCTGAACCCATGCCCAAATTATGCCGGGTCATTCTACAGAAACGTCCACTTTTGGTATGACAAAATGTCTTAAAATGTATTTCTTTTTTAACATTTAAACTTAGACCACATTATTGTATTACACTTTGACTTTATGAATAAACATAAATGACAGCTTAATGATTTTTTTATTTTTTTTGTGCATTTATTTAAAGACTGCTTGTACCCATTTTTTTGTCACTGGTGTTACCTTACTTCTCTGGCATTTTTAAACGTTTTTATGAAATATTATTTCTCAATTTTTTCAGCACATGCAGTCAGAGTTACAGAATAATAATGATAATGCAAAAAACAAGGAGATTGTGTTTTTTTTTATTTTATTTTAATAAGGTTAGTTAAAAGTGTAATTGAATGATGTTAATTCAATTGCGCAACCATGTATTTGTTATAACAATGAAAATATTTGAAAAACAGTTATAAACAAGTAATAATGCAATTGAGTGTAGCAGAATTCAATGGATGTAAAATTATTATCATGTCACATTTTATTTAATGTGACTGACAAAAAACAGTAACACCAGTGACACAATGAATCACCAGTGACGTATACATAGAACCAAAGATCTTTATTCTTCGACCATAATTAAGTAGATGAGACTACATTTTTACATTTGGTATACAAAGACTTATCATTGACACTTAGTGAAAGCAGTCAGTAAAAGATCACAAACAACATTTAAAAAATGTCTGTAAAATACGCTGTCTGTAAAGTCGCTGCTTCTCAGCTGCACTAAATTTAGCCATATAATATACTCTTAATTTAGCCATAACTGACCAACAGAGGATTAACAATGAGAAAGAAAAGTTAGAATCACACAATCTTAGTGCTAGTTTATGCAAAAGAACTTAATGAATAGCTTTAAATAAAGTTTATCTATAAACGGGTAACACCAGTGACAGTAACACCAGTGACAATTTTCATGAAAAATTCATTTTACAAAATGGCTGCTGCAAGGCATCAATCCACATGTTTTCAATCAAGGTATATTCACTAAATTAAGTAATTGAATCCATTTGTATTGTAGTTTTTTAAAATTCCCTAACAATAAAGCTAAAAGCTTCATATGGAATTATGATTTTCTTAAAATTAAAATTTCTCATAACTGAAAAGAGATAGTGGACTTTCCATTGGCCTTTCTTCATAGATCTTCAGGAAATAAGAAGGAAGTCAAGTGATGTCATCAGTGTGATTTTTTTTTTATTTCAAAATAAGGGAACACCTTGTTAAAGGGAACACCAGTGACACAACACCAGGGGACCACTACCTTCTATTATATATTTTATAATATTAATTCAGCATTTGTTTTTTTATGTCATTTACATTATATATTTGATAGTTATGCATACATTATTGTATTTGAAATGGTAGAAAAACCTGTTTCTGAGCTCAAAATAAAGCACTTTACCTCTGTACATGGCTGTGGGGACCAGCACTTCAGTGGTGTTTGGATTTTTTATAATTAATTAAAAAATAAATTGCCACATTGATGGCTCAAGAAGGTTTAATTGTTCAAATAACATTGTTTAATATTAATATATATATATATATATATATAAAAGGTAATTCTAAAGTGTTTTTCAAGTATAATATTTCTGTAAAGTCTAGGGACAGAAAAGTGGATGTTTCTGTAGAATGACCCTGCCCATATAGTCCAGATAAAACCCATGTGGGGCTCACATGGACATGTTGGCTGGGAACTAAACGGTTGCCAGTGCAAAGTTGCCAGCACAGAGGAAATATGGTCTTTTTTCTTTGTGCCCAGTGGAACTCCCGCAGAAGCACCTGCACACATGCTAGGGATCGTTCCTTGCCGGTGTCTTTGAGAGCGATGGACACTTTCCCTGTGTCGTCCAGGGGACACTGCGCCAAGGAAGTTGCCCACTCGCACGCAAGTGGAAAAGACACAAAAAACGGGAATACGCTGACAAATTTCCCCTGCAACAATATTCGGGCTATATTTCTGTGCGTTATGAAGAAGTTTTAGTTACTTGAGAAACAAGTCACCCTCCGCGGGCTGGACTCGAACCTGTGGTCTGCGCGACAAAGTATCCAAGGACAGTTGGTCTCAGCTGAGCTGTGCTGCCATCTGTTGACTAAATATGTATGGTTAGGTACAATCAACTGCACATTCATTTAGTTATTTATGAGATGTTATATTGATTTAGATTTATTATTTTGTGTATATTATTTTTAAGAAGCATATTACAAGTTTATGATTAAATAAAATGCATAAAAATGTTTCTTCAATTATGTGTTTTTGTTTGTTGATTGATATGTTCTATCAGATTTAAATTGTCTGATCAAAAGACACATCAAATGTACATATACAAGAGTGGGCCCATGTAAAATATACAAAATATATGCAGGAAAGATATTATTTATTGAGGAGGTGGAGTTTGGCATTTATTTTGCTGGCGCTGTTCTGCCAACCAGTCATCTAAGGATTTGCCATTTGAGGCACGCAAGCAAAATGTGACATTACCATACCGGCTATGGCCAAACTCATTAGTTTTTGGGCTGCCCACATTTGCTGCACATGTTAAAAGTAACCCCTCGCACATACTTCCTCTTAGGGACTCCATTTTCCTTCTCCAGGGCCTGTCAGTGCCTGTTCCTCTGGGTGTAACGGGACACAGGAGCAGCAGACGCAGAAGCAGGTGGAGCTGGGCCTGCACTGGATGTCGAAGCACCAGAAGATGGAAACACCACTGACACAGTCATGTCTGGGTTAAGGAATAGTGTGCCTAACAACGACCCATTTGCTGAAATGGGCTGCACAACTCCTGATGCTGTGGGGGCAGGTGCGATGGGGCACTCCCTGGTGGCAGCAGCTGGCTGTCGACCTGGTCGCAGAAGAGGTCCAATTGATGCTTTGGGCCTGATGTCGATGGCGCTTCATCCAGTTTTTCCCTCGGCAGAGGAAGCTGCGTATCAGCCACAGCATTTGGGTCAGTTGGAGTCAGTCCCTGAGCGAGGACACTCATTTCCTGGTTCTTCTGTCGCTGTTGAAACCTGAAAATAAATTACTTGTATTATATATATGTTTAGAAGTATTCAGTTAATTTGAAGCAAATAATGTGCCTTGCTTACCACTGAATGGGTGTCCTCTGGTTTAGCTCAAACAGCTGGATCACTGTTTCATCCATCAACCTGCGACTGTTAAGCACCAGCTCTCGGATATGGTGGTAATCCGAGAGGATTTTAGACCACCTGGGGGTGCAAACTCCAGCCTTCTTGGTCGAGGACTTGTGTAAATTACACAGCTTCATACACATGGCCTCAACCAACCGGCTGGTGCTGGGCCACTGTGCTGGACCCCCAGGATGTCCAATCAGACACCGTTTCACACTCTCCACACCCGGTGTGACTCCGGACCGCTTTGGTGCCTTAAAGCGCCCATGTGTCAGATGATGCTGATGTCGAGGCTGATAGTTGACCCGCTGTTTATCGACATCAGTGTGAGCTGTCCACAGCTGGATGGCCTCTGTCACCTGCAGGTCAGTGAGGTAAGGAGCCTCACAAAGACCCACCAGGTAACCAGCCAGATCCTGGACCATGTCCCACCCAGCGATGCCATCGGGTCCAATGACTGCTCCCTAGTAAATGCAGATTAATGTTAATATATGTTGAATAAAACAAGATTGAAATTAAATAAAGCCCTTAAAGTGTCTTACCTGAGCCTCAGAGATACTGCTTCCAGTGTCAGATGGCTGCGACATCACTGATAGGGCAGGGGCAAGATGCTGTCCTCAGCCAGTGATGCTGGGGACTGAGGCAGAGGCAAAGATGAGGGGCTGTTTGCGAGATCATGGCAGGGGTCATCCTCATACAGCACTGGAACTGTTATGTCCTCCATGATCTCTTCCGCAAACCCCTCATCTTGCAGGTCCTGGTCATCAACTTCCCCCACTAGCCTGTCTTCCTTCTCTGGGTTCTGGAGCACTGGAGTCAGTGTTTTGCCAGTCTGGCTGTAAAGGTACTCCATTCCCAGCAATTCGCCTACAGGAATAAAATGGAAAAAAAATTAATTGTTCTTAACATTTTGTCTAGTACGTTAAAGGCTAAATAGATGACTTAGTAGAATATTACAAAAGGACAAATTAATGAATTTAGAGACACTGGAGTTTGCAGGTGGAAGTGCAGGCTGACGTACACTGGTGCCCACAGCAGAAGCCTGTCTTTTCAGGACATACGTCTTGAAAATGGCCATGTTAGTGTTTGGCCTGGCATCTGCATTAACGAGGTACCTGATGAGGGCTTCGGCCTCCTTGCTCTGGTCCTCATAAACATCCTTCATGGACTGGCCCTGGAGGTCACCAAACTCCACCATCAAGCAGCCCTGGTCTCCAGTTGCCTGGGCTTCTGCTTGCATTTCCTGCTTCCTCTTATACTTCTCCCCTTCTTCTGCAATCTCTCTGATATGAAAAGTGTACTGTAGGAACAGTTGTTTATTTTCTGACAGAGGAGTCGTCTGCGCTTTCTCACTGGAAATGCTGAACACCAAATACACTGCATACCCCAGAGAGTTTTTTAGCAGCCATCTGAATCTCTGGCCCTGGTACTTCCCAAACTGAAGTTTGCATTGAGACAGTACTAAAAACTGGTAACTGGGGTCTCCACCGTTTGTGCTGACAAAAGTACTGGCCTCTGCCAGCACCTCCTCCTTAGGTTTGGCCCTACCAGACTCCACATTTTCAAGGTGCTTCGCCTCCACCGATGGCGCCACGAGGAGTCGGTTTGATGTTGGTGACTGGTGCCGAAAAACTGGGTATGCGTACATTTTCTGAAATGAAAATCAGAAAGAGACTATTATCCCTAGCAATCTGAAAGACACCTGTACATTAAGTGTGTAACAATAATTTAACAAGCTACATGTAAATCATATTACTGTGGTAATAAACATGGCCATGACTATAAACTGACCTGATGATGAGTTATTTACAGAGGACAGGAATCCCTGATATATCAAATATGTAAAGTCTGAAATTTCCTTCTATTTCTAATGCTGTCATCTTAAACCATGACTATGCACACAGTGTACGCACAATATACCTAGAGTATGTTCTGTATTTATCTGTATTTATCTTGGGAAAAGTTACAGGTTCACAGGTACTGAAGAAAACGTGTGCTATACATGATAGCTAGCTATATTGGCACACTTCATTTTCCAAAAATACACTGTATAAGAACAAATAATCATAACTGCAAACTGAAAAGTGGCGAAAAAGGTGACATTTACAAACTTGATTTTAACATATAAATGAAGCACTTGCTTTAAGTAAAAAAAAAATAAAATAATAAAATGTATATATATATATATATATATATATATATATATATATATATACACAGTGCCCTCCACAATTATTGGCACCCTTAGTAATTATGAGCAAAAGCAGCTGTGAAAATAAATCTGCATTGTTTATCCTTTTGATCTTTCATTCAAAAAATTCACAAAATTATAACCTTTCATTTAAGGAAAATAATTGAAAGTGGGGGGAAACTTACATTATAAAATAAATGTTTTTCTCCAAAAACACGTTGGCCACAATTATTGGCACCCTTTTATTCAAAACTTTTTGCAACCTCCTTTTGCCAAGATAACAGCTCTGTGTCTTCACCTATAATGCCTGATGAGTTTGGAGAACACCTGACAAGAGATCAGAGACCATTCCTTCATGCAGAATCTCTCCAGATCCTTCAGATTCCAGCTCCATGCTGGTGCTTCTTCTGTTCAGTTCACTCCACTCATTTTCTTTAGGGTTCAGGTCAGAGGACTGAGATGGCCATGACAGAAGCTTCATTTTGTGCTCAGTGACCCTTTTTTGTGTTGGATTTGATGTTTGTTTTGGATCATTGTCCTGATGGAAGATTCAAACCACAGCCCATTATTGGATTTCTAGCAGAAGCAGTCAGGTTTTGATTTTTTATCTGTTGGTATTTGATAGAATCCATGATACCATGTATCTGAACAAGATGTCCAGGACCTCCAGCAGAAAAATAGGCCCACAACATTAAAGATCCAGCAGTATATTTAACCGTGGGCATGGGGTACTTTTTATCCATGTGTGCACCAAACCCATCTGGTGGGTTTGCTGCCGAAAAGCTTTTTTTAGTTTCATCTGACCACAGAAGCCGGTCCCGTTTGAAGTTCCAGTCTCGTCTGATAACTGAATATGCTGGAGATTGTTTCTGGATGAGAGCAGAGGATTTTTCTTGAAACCCTCCCGAACATCTTGTGGGGATGTAGGTGCTGTTTGATAATTCTTTTTAGGATTTCTGAGACTCAAGACTCAACTAATCTCTGCAATTCTCCAGCTGTGATCCTTGGAGAGTCTTTGTCCACTCAAACTTTCCTCCTCACTTCACATTAGGACGATTTAGACACACGTCCTCTTCCAGGCAGATTTGTAACATGTTTAGTTGATTGGAACTTCTTAATTATTGCCCTGATAGTGGAAATGGGGATTTTCAATGTTTTAGGTATTTTCTTACAGCCACTTTCTATTTTGTGAAGCCCAACAATCTTTTGCTGCACATCAGAACTATATTCTTTGGTTTTACTCATTGTGATGAATGATTACGGGAATTTGGCATTTGTGTTTCCTCATGTTTATATTCCTGTGGAACAGGAAGTCATGGCTGGACAATTTCATGCTCCTAGTCACCCTGGTGTGCTAAAAAAAAAAAAAAATGTAAATATGAATGGGAATATACTTCAGAGATATTTTACTCATAAGAATTTCTAGGGGTGCCAATAATTGTGGCCAACATGTATTGGAAAAAAACATTTATTTCATAATGTGAGTTTCCCCCCACTTTCAATTGTTTTCCTTCAATGAAAGGTTAGAATTTTTTGAATGAAAGATCAAAAAATAGATAAACAATGCAGATTTATTTTCACATCCACCTTTGCTCATATTTACTAAGAGTGCCAATAATTGTGGATCCTATATGTAGCGAATTTTAACTCAAAGGGGAATATTAATAATTATTCATAACTCATTATGATTATTAATTATGATTAATTATGAATATGCAAATCCGTTAATCAGATTAACTGGACATAGCTACATTAAAATTAATATTACAATCAGTTAACCTGTTCGTCCAGTGAACGCTCAGTGTTGATTGTTTATTAATTCTAAGAAATGTTAATTTCCAAGTTATGGAAAAATAATATTTCTTATTGTACTGTTCTACTCAGAGCCCGTAGTCAGGATCTATCACTTAAGAGGCAATTCATTAGCAGACGGAGTCAGAACCAAACATGTCCTGTGCACAATCTTTATTAACTAACTCACAAACACATAACTAAACTAACAAACACGTAACATAACATACACAAAGGGTCACACACACACATACACAAGTCAGAGTGAGTAATGATAGAGTTGAACCAGAAGAGATGCTGTTACTAGAGCTACACGAAATGTCAAAGGCACTCTGGAAAGGACTCATCAGTTTCTTTTAGCAATAGCAAAGGTAAAGTCTTTACAAATCAATACTAAATCGCTGTTTAGCATTAAAATGTACGATACTTGCAAGATGCCTTTAGGCTGAAGAGCGTCGGATCTGCAGGTTGAGGATAACTCTTGAAGTTATCATCTGAAGTTGTTGCCAGTCTGTTGGGTGATGAGCACATGGCTGGGTGTTGTAGGCCAGGGGCCTACCAGCCTTGCGGCCGGGCCTAGAGAGGCCGGCCGCAAGGAGATTTGTTCAGTCGTCTAGAAGCAAGGAAGAAGAGAGGGAGTGGCACTGTTCGCTGGTTTTTAACCTCTGGTCAAAGTCACACCTCTCAGTTGTTGACCGGACCAATCAAGATGTTGTAATTCTGGGTGGCAACACCCCTCCTGTCAGGGCTTTTACAACCCAGAAAGATTAACAAGCTGAGTTCTTGAATCAGAACTATTAAATATTCTTTTAATACTGATGTGTTGCACAGGTATGGATGTACCGCATACACAAGCATTTAAATCTTCCCGCTACGAACGTATAGACACTAAACATGGCATGATTGAAGTTACCGTGCAGGTCATAACATTTAACAATCATCAAACATGTAAATACAATGAGTACAATACAACATCAGTAATAATGGATACCATTTCCTGAGAAGGATTCATTTATAGCACAGTCTGTCTATACATTAATGCCATAGAGTCTGTGTTCTGTGTGGAAAATGCAAGGAAGATGCAGATTTTCTGTGTCTCTACTCTGTTCTCCATGCGGCAACCACATTCCTCAGCGCAATAAACTTGGGTCCCACTTTATATTAAGTGGCCTTAACTACTATGTACTTACATCAAAAAATAAGTACAATGTACTTATTGGGTTCATATTGAATTGCAAAACAAATTTGCAGCTATTGAGGTGAATACGGGTAAGGTTAGGGAAAGCTTTGGTGGTATGGGTAGGTTTAAGGGTAGGGGTAAGGGTTAAGGGATGGGTCAAGTGTGTAATTATAAATGTAATTACAGAAATTAATTACAGATGTAATTACATGCAGGTATTTTTAAAATATAACTACAATGTAAAAACATGTATGTACACAATAAGTGCATTGTATCAAATGAGTAATTTAAATGTAAGTACATAGTAGTTAAGGCCACTTAATATAAAGTGGGTCCTAAACTTGTAACTGAAAACTTCCCGGGGGATGGGGACAGTCAAATCCCAGAGTGAGCTTAAAACTATTGGTGAACTAACAAATAATTGTGTCTGATTTGTCTCAGTCATTACATTATATTATATATATATATATATATATATATATATATATATATAGGATTCGATTTTGATGCTTTTGATTTGATTACTTTTGATTCAATATTGATTACTTTGGGGCCTATCAGGTACATTACTACAGGACCTTTGCAAAAATAAAAAATTGACAGTTTTATGTGCGCACGAGAAAGTATTGCGAAATGTTTCGCGTGCGTACACGACAGTTTCCGGTTTGTGTATAGCCTACTATAACCTATTTAATTTCTGCGTCACTGCCTATGAAGAAAGCGAGATTATGGATGCATATGAACTAATAAAGATTATGAAAATTATGAAGAAAATGAGAGTATGAATGCACATGAACTAATAAATCTGTATTTGATCAAAATCTGGCTTTCGACCAGTTCGTCTAGGATGAATCAAGCTAATTATTTATTTTAATTAAACATGTGCTTTCCTTTATATCTAAAGTCCTTAATGTCAATGGCTTTGCTCGCAATAAGCGTTGTTAGAACTGAATGAAGAAAATAAGCATTTCTCTGCCACCTGTAAGGATGCGTTAAATCCAACAAAGTGGTTTAATAAAGGGGCATTTGATCTTGTGAAATACAAAATTTTAGCAGGCCTACATTTTACAGTTCCAGTTTTTTTATATGGGCTACTGCCCTAACAAAATACAAAGTTTCATAATTTTTACTGTACCAATGTTTTTTTCATGAACCATTAAACCTGGCATTATGACAATGCACACTGAGCCCATTTCCCAGAGCGATTTCTTAGATTCGTTAAAATGGACACAAGTCCTTGAAATATGATGCACTGCCTTAACGAAAGCCACATCTTGAGCACTTTTTACTGTATCGGCCTTTTTTTTAACTTGACAAAAAGAACAATGCACACAGCCATTCATGTCGTGGTTTCCCGGCCGTCACAGAGAATGCTTTAAAGCAGACAAAGGCCGTGATATAAACTGCCCTATGAAAGCCTTATTTCAGCAAATAGATCGTTATTAATTTATGGACATCCATACTCGCATTCTCTTTATAATTTTGAGCAAATAGATTGTTATTTCTTAACATGTAAAGTTACAGTATTGTATTAAAATAAAGTAACGAGAGGAATGTCGCCCAATGTAGCGAAGTGAAAGTACAGATTTTTCATTACAAATGCACTCAAGTTAAAGTAAAAGTACCCACATTTAAATCTACTCCAAAAAGTACAAATTTTCCAAAAAACTACTCAAGTAAATGTACTTCATTACTACCCACCTCTGTTATCAACTAATGCTGTAAACCAGGGGTCTCCAAACTGGAGGTCCTGGAGGGGCCACTGTCCTGCAGAGTTTAGCTCCAACTTGCCTCAACAAACCTGCCTGGTAGTTTCTAGTATGCCTAATTAGACCTTGATTAGCTGGTTCAGGTGTGTTTAATTGGGGTTGGAGCTAAACCGAGTTTGGAGACCCCTGCTGTAAACTATAAACAGGTGTAAACCGCTGTAAACAGGGAACCACAGTCGGTACATCATTATAATATTAGGTTAAAATTAATTAGTTTGTAAGCTACTTACATATAAATTACACATAAGGAAGTATTGAAGCACATGTTAATAAGTACATACAATCAATATGTAATAACCATAGTGCATATATTTAGCAAAAATGCTCCTTTCTAGATTGATTTTGTAACTGACTTAATGAGTTTTTGTACAGTTAACGGCTTTTCTGAGGTAAATGTGACATTTTTATAAGCTGTTTTATTGACGCCTTTCTGCGGTTTAAAAACAGATTAATCGATTAACGTTACATGTGACATGATACGGATTTTGGTAAGTAAGTTAGTACTGTATTGATCAACATAATTTACCTTCAGATGTTCATTCATGTTTATTTTGAGTTGTAACTAATAAAGCGCCCCCACCTCCCACCCCCTTGGATCTACACGATTCACATAAATAACATATTTTGATTTCAAAACAGCGAATTTCGCCGAAAATAATAATTTAATAATAATTAAAACATAGCCTTACCCAAAGCTGTTAGATACCTATTGCAATGCAAAGATGACAATAATAGTGGCCGGCGATTGGTCAGAAGTAAGCAATAGGAGAGAAACGCGATTGGTCAAAAGTAAACAACGGGAGAGAAACGCGATTGGTCAAAAGTAAGCCACAGCAGAGAAACGTGATTGGCTCATGTGGGCTTACTTTGGGAAGGAGCCCAATCTTTTTGCCCCCCCCCGCACACGAGAAGACGACGCAAATGATGCGAAAGGGGGTGGTTTTGCACAGGAAAATTACTCAGTGCCATTTAAGCAACAGTCCTGTATTTTGTGGTACGGAATTGAATAACATTTTATTTATAAAGGTACACCGTGAACCAGCGACCTTTGGATGGCGGATGCTTGCGCCACTACTCCACTACTTTGTAACTACTATGATAGTCCCTCCTGGCTGTAAATTGTAACATAAAAGCTATGTTTATTGCTTTACTTCCGAAATGTCATTTACATGCGATTTACATGTTCAGACATTACTCTCTGTACCCCATCCTGTCATTACCTATTTATATTTGTCAATAAATATAAATAACTTTTTAATGAGATCTCTGAGTTATTTAAGTGACTACAGCACAACAGTCCACACAAATATACTGTATATTTGTTTGTTAATGAAGGCTAATTACTATTTATGTGTCTTATGTACTTGGTAGCCTATAGTTGTTATTGTAAATTAATAAGTGTATTTAGTGTAGTTATTAATGTTCAAATACTGTAGTAGTACTTGTATTTGAGATAAAACCTGACAGTAATGAGGTAGGGGCAGAGGCAGAGTTCTGGGGTCATAAATCTGAAGTGGACAGAATTCATCTGGGGTGCATGCACCTGATCTGACCTTCCTCTGCACCAAAGTGTCCAAAGAGACTTGAGTGATTTACAGTGACTCCTGACCTCAGTTAAGTAAACGTTACACAGAAAACTCATGTTAAGGTCTAGTCCAGCTGGGATCTAAGAGCAGTACAATGAACATGAAGAGTCTGAACTTATATATGGCATTTATTCAATAAACAAGGTAAAAGACATAACACTGAATTCAAATAACTGGAAATAAACAAACAAGTATAACAAATATGACAGAGGCATTGGGAATAACTAGGTAAGTACGCAATAATATACAATATAAACTATAAACAAATACAGCAACATTGAACAAAGCATAAAATGGATGTCTATCAAGCTAAAGATTACAAATATTTACAAACACTAAGAAAATGGTAAGTATTTACAATTATTTACAATAGACGCATTATATTGTTAATTAGATAGATTGGTCTGTACAACTCTTGTGGTAGATATAAAGCTAAGTGCATTTATTTACATGTTTATTATTTACATTGATTGGTGTAGGAACTGTGGATGAACCAGACAAATGAATCATTCAGATGATTCTTTCAAAACATATTTCTAATTCAGAATCAAGGTTCCGGCTCCAGCCCGTCTACAGATAAAACCAGTACTGATTGCTTTTACGACACACTATGCTTCCTGATAGCAGGAGAAGTGACAAACCAAAGGGTCACCCAAGAAGATAAAGTTTCTTTGATCACCAGAGCAAAGAAACAGAGAGACAATGCAGACCCTTTTGCTTCCTTACTTCACAGAAAAACCAAAGAGACTGTTCTACAAATAAAACTGCATCAAAATTGTTCCAACAATTTTAATGGACTTATCAAACATCTTTTACCTACATACATTTTGCATTATGTGTCCACAAGTACTACCTGTAAAAAGTTATGCTTTAGAACACTCACAATTCATGTAAATGTGTTAACTCCTGACTGAATGACTGAAAGTATGCCTTATTTGGACTTGATTTATTTCTTTTCATCTTTCTTAAATTATGGCTTGAATGAAATCTGTTTAAAATGTATCATATTCCAGTTAATAGAAATTATGTTAAAATGGCAGTAAAGCAGAGACAGACCGGGATGTAACACCTATGTTTTATTGGGGGTAGAGGAAGGCCCTCTTGAAACAGGACAATGTCTGATTGGCCAGAACTCCTCTGTGTGACAAACAACTAAGTTTAAATGGTCATATTGCAAGATAGTGAACTAGTTGGTTGGTTCTGGGAAAAGAAGCCAAGACAAGTACCAAGAACAATGGAGTAACAAGAAGAACAGACAAGCCGCTCATTCAAGCCATCCAACCTTCACTCACTTTTCTTTTCTTTTACTTAATTTTCCTTTACCGCTGAAAGTCTTGTGTCCTAAGTTTCGCCGCAAAGTTCAACCAACGACTTTTGCCGCTTAAACTCCAGCGACAAAGAGACTTCCTTTCATTGTTCCACACGGACCTGACCTGGACCAATCATCGACTTGGGAAACCCTTCTCTGCACGACGAGGGAAATTCACCTTTAAGTCAATGCAAGCAAGTACCTCCAGATGAAAACTGAACTGGTGCATTTAAATTAATGATTCATGGTTCGTTCGGGTCTTTGAAATGCATTGATAGGAATTCTGTTAATCATATCACTCTCTCTCTCTCTCTCTCTTTCAAAACTCTTTCTCTCATTTCCTTCTTACTGCAATGCGTATGAATGTATGTGTGTGTGTGTGTGTATGTGCGTGTGTTGGTGTTAGATTAGTTTGTGTTAGAATAAATAAAATCTCTTGTAGATTTTAAAAAGAAAGTGTCTTGTATTATGTGATTCTAAAATTTAATGTCTTAAACTATCGATTTAGTTACCGTGCTCTAATCAGTGTTTTCATGATTGTTGGATATTTATATCCGTTACAAGAGCTTATTACGGCTCGAGCAAATGAACGCTGGACGAATCAGTTGCTCGGTCGTAATCTAAACAACTCTTTATAATTCCCTATAAATATTTCATTTGAGCTAATTTTACTTCCTAGGGTGTTTTCCCTACATTGGTCTGTACAACTCTTGTGGTAGATTTAAATGTAAGTGCATTTATTTACAGGTGTATTATTTACATAGTATAATATACAGTAATTACAGGCAGGGAGTGAGTGTCCACCTCTGCACTATGGCAGTGGGTTTCCTGGCTTCTCGTGCTGGCACTGTTCTGCTGGGGGCAAAAAGTGGCATTGCCATAGCGGCTGTGGCCAAAATCCTTTGTTTTGGGTTGCCCACACTTACTGCACATATTAAATGGCACACCACGAACATATTTCCTTTTGTAGGTTCCAGTGGCCTCCTCTTCAGCCCTGCGCCGCCTGTTTCTCTGTGTAAAGCGAGACACAGACACAGGGGCAATGGGAGCAGCAACGACTGGACCTGCAGGGGGCACAACTGCAGAAGTACCTGCACCAGATCCCATCACAAGCGGGTTCACAATTAAGAACCCTGACAATGGCTCGAGAGCAGGCAGTGTAGGAGGAGCCGCTTGTGCAGGAGTGATAGGGCGCACTGCTGTGACACTACCAGGTCGTCTGCCTGGCCGCAGGTGAGGAGCCTGTCCCTCCCTGTTTGGAGGGAGCACAAACTCATGCTGTGGCCCAGATGTTGTGGGAGCCTCCTCTAACCTCTCCTGGGCAGGAGGGAGCTGTGTGGTGGCTACAGGGATGCAGTCCTCTGCAGCCAGGCCTTGTGTAAGAACACTCATCTCAAGTGGGCATGCTTTCTAGAGACGAATGACTCCCCAGAATCATCTCCATCTCTTCTGTGGGAAACAGGTAAAGCAGTACTAAGAGGAAAAATAAATTTCATTCTCCGTTTACAAAAAAAGGAAAGAAAAGGATCAACAAGCAGAATTGGAACAAAAAAAAATCAAACAACTAGAAGACATTAACATAAATAACCCAACAGAAGAAACACAGGTTTCATTAAGAAAATATAAACTCAAATTGAACGAATTAATCAATAAACATACACAATTCCTAATTCATAGGCTAAGACAAGAAAACTTCCATCATGGTAACAAATCTGGTAAATATTTGGCAAATCAAATCAAACAAAATAAGGAAAAGGCTACAATACCAGTGATTATGGACACAGCAGGGAAATCCACCAACTCACCAGAGGAAATAAATCAAATCTTTCAAAATTTTTACAGTAAATTATATTCTCCGATAAAGATCCAGATCAGAAAGACATTGACTCATTTCTCAACAATATCAACTTACCTCAACTCAGTAAACATCAAATAAATTCTCTTGAATCTCCTTTATCAGAACATGAACTTTTTAATGCCCTCAAACTTATGCCAAACAATAAAGCTCCAGGCCCCGATGGATTCCCTGCTGAGTTCTACAAACACTTTTGGTCCATCTTATCACCACTCTTCATCCGTATGACTACTGAATCAAAACAAAAATCAAAACTCCCAGATAGTATGAACACAGCCACAATTTCACTCCTTCTTAAACCAAATAAAGACCCAACATTACCATCAAGTTATCGTCCGATTTCCCTAATCAATGTAGACATTAAAATTATTGCCAAAGCACTAGCGCATAGAATAGAAAAAGTCACACCATCTATAATCCATCCAGATCAAACAGGTTTCATCAAAGGTAGAATTTCATCCAACAACACACGCAGACTTTTTAACTTGATGCATTATTCATCAACTCAAAAAACCAAAACCATCATAGTTACTCTCGATGCAGAAAAAGCTTTTGATAGGGTCAATTGGAAATTCCTGTTTTCTACATTAGAGAGGTTTGGTTTTGGGGAGTCATTCATTAATTGGATCAAAATTCTGTGTACATCACCTTCAGCCACTGTCATCACCAATGGACTAACATCACATATCTTCACACTGCAATGGGGGAATAGACAAAGATGCCCACTCTCCCCTTCATTATTCACCATTTTCATTGAGCCATTAGCAGCAGCTATCCATCAAAACAGATACATTAAAGGAATTCAAACACTAAACATGCACCACAAAATTAGTCTTTACGCTGATGATATATTACTATATTTACAAGACCCCCCATCATCATTACAAGAAACAATTAAACTTACTGATTCATTCTCAAATATCTCTGAATACTTGATCAACTGGAGTAAATCAGCCATACTTTCATTACATTCTAACAGCTTGGATGTGACATCCCAGACACCACCTATTCCTTTGTGCACCAAACTATATCACATACTTAGGCATTAAAGGGATAGTTCACCCAAAAATGAAAATTTGATGTTTATCTGCTTACCCCCAGCGCATCCAAGATGTAGGTGACATTTTTTCTTCAGTAGAACACAAATGATGATTTTTAACTCCAACCGCTGCCGTCTGTCAGTCGTATAATGGCAGTAGATGGGAACTTCATCTATAAGAGTAGATAAAGCTTGCTTAGACAAATCCACATTAAACCCTGCGGCTCGTGACGACACATTAATGTCCTAAGACACGAAACGATCGGTTTGTGTGAGAAACCGAACAGTATTTATATCATTTTTTACCTCTAATACACCACTATGTCCAACTCCGTTCATGACTCCTTTAGTGATGTCTGATCGCGCTCTGACAGCGGCAGTGATGTCTCGCGCATATACTTCAATGAGTGTCAGACATCACTGCCGCTGTCAGAGCGCGATCAGACATCACTAAAGGAGTCATGAACGGAGTTGGACATAGTGGTGTATTAGAGGTAAAAAATGATATAAATACTGTTCGGTTTCTCAGACAAACCGATCGTTTCGTGTCTTAGGACATCAATGTGTCGTCACGAGCCGCAGGGTTTAATGTGGATTTGTCTAAGCAAGCTTTATTTACTCTTATAGATGAAGTTCCCATCTACTGCCATTATACGACTGACAGACGGCAGCGGTTGGAGTTAAAAATCATCATTTGTGTTCTACTGAAGAAACAAAGTCACCTACATCTTGGATGCGCTGGGGGTAAGCAGATAAACATCAAATTTTCATTTTTGGGTGAACTATCCCTTTAATGTTTCTCCCAGGCTGTCAGAGCTGTTTGGACTCAACTTTACTCCATTACTTAAAACAATAAATGATGACCTTCATCGCTGGATGAATTTACCACTATCCATTATGGGCAAAATATCAGTAATTAAAATGACTATACTCCCTAAATTAAACTATTTATTTACAATGACTCCAGCACTACCCACCCTCACTTGGTTTAAATCACTAGATTCAATCGTCACTAAATTCTATTGGAAAAATAAGACCCCAAGAATTAAATTAACTACACTACAGAAACAAAACACAAGGAGGACTGGAAGCACCACATTTCTACCACTACTTTTTGGCCAATCAGCTCCAAAATATATACAAATGGATTCATCCTAACCCATCAGAAAGCACATGGCTAGATGTTGAACAGTCAATTTGTAAGGACATTAACATTTCAGAATTACCTTTCTATAATCAGACAATCAAAAAACATCACTGTTTTAAAACGCAGACAATAGCCGCAGCTCTGACAGCCTGGTGGAAATTTCATCAAATCACAAACACCCCTCTTGCACCATCTAAATACACCCCGATTTGGAATAACCCAGATTTTATAGTCAACAAGAAGCCACTCATCTTACGCACATGGGTAGATAAGGGCATCACACAACTCCAACACATCCTCCTTAATAACAACCTGGCACCATTTTCCCACTTGGTCCAGAAATGCGGCATTGGGAGTAATTGTTTTCTGGAATATTTACAAATCAAATCATCTATTCAATCAAAAATCGACACTCAGACAATTAATCTAGACCTTCCCCCTCCAATCTCAGAGCTAATTAATATAACCTCACCAAAAAAACTACTCTCCAAAATATATAAAATAATATCCAAATCAGACAACACATTAAGCCTACCCAATGCTAAATGGGAATCAGACTTATCCATTGCTCCCAATGCTGCTTTCTGGACACAAATCTGCAAAAATATCTACTTCATGACAAAAAAATGCCAATTTACAACTTATACAGTATAAAGTACTTCATAGATTTCACCTAACTGGACGGAAATTATTTAAAATGGGTTTTACTTCAAAAACATGCTCACATTGCACACAAAATACCCCAGACACCTATTTACACGCTATTTGGGATTGCACCTCAGTTAAAAAATTCTGGGTAAACGTTACTGACTCACTATCCAACCTTATGGGATGTCACATCCCGCTTTCTCCCTCCCTCTGTATATTAGGTGACATATCCATATCCAATTTAAACAGTACAAACAGTCAATTACTCTTAGTGGCTCTAACTATTGCCAAGAAAACTATCCTCATGAACTGGAAATCAAGGAGCACCATACACATTACGACTTGGAAAAAATTACTAATAGAGTACATCTTCATGGAAAACATGTCTACCTCCACTCAAATTAATACATCAGAATTACACCCTTCTTGGTCATCTCTTTTTAACTAACAACAGTCATGAATCCACTGACCTTCTTTGTCTGAAACCATCCTCAATGATACACCATCAATATTCACACATGACTGGGGGGAGGGGGGTCAGGAAGAGGTAGTAACACAGACTAATATCAAATATAAATAAAATACTTATAAGAACACTCATCTCCTGGGTGTTCTGCCGCCGTTGAAACCTGCACAGACATAGTTTATGTTACAGTTATAATATATGACACTAATCCTTTAATACAAGGTTTTACATCTACTGTGCCTACCACTTAATGAGTGTCCTCTGGTTGAGCTCAAATGCTGGATTGATGTGTCATCCATCAGTGTCCGACTGCTCAGCACCAGTTCTCTGATGTGATGGTAGTCTACCAAGATTTTGGTCCATCGAGGAATGCGGACATCAGCCTTCTTACTCGGGGACTTATGCACTTCACACAGCTTGATGCACATGGCCTCGACCAAGCGGCTAGTGTTGGGCCACTGAGCTGGCCCGCCTGGGTGGCCGATCAAGCACCTCTTTACGCTCTCCACCCCAGGGGTCACTCTGGTGCCTTTAGGGGCCTTGAAGCGGCCCTGTGTGAGCTTGGCCTGATGTCTGGGCTGATACTGAATCCTGGCCTTGTCTCCAGCAGGAAGGCCACTCCAGAGGTGGATAATCTCTATCGCCTGCTGCTCATCCAAGTAAGGGGCTTGACAGAGGTCCACCAAATATCCAGCCAAATTCTAAATTTTGTCCCAGCCAGCAACACCATCGGGCCCAAGAACTGGTGCCTACAAAATGTATTCATTAATATATACAAAATGTCATAATTTAGAGCATAAAATATTCTGATTAAGCTATACTAACTTGAGCCTGAACTCCCAGGGTGTCCTTTCCTTCCTCGTTGTCAAACTGATCAATGAGCGCCTTGATCAGTCTGGTGGTCTCCTCCACTCCCCTGGTCCTCCTCCGGCAGTGCAACGCCAACTCTCTCCTGCTGATCCGCTCACACAGTGCCTTTTCTGATAGCAGGCCAGCTGTCTCGCCAGTAGCTCACCCTGCTTAGCCAGCCGATGAACAGCAACATCCTCAGCATCCCATTCAAAAATGCACCTGGAGAGACGTGCCATAAAGATGCCATAGAGTGGATGAGCCTCCGTGGTGACTCCCGCCGTGAACCGCCGCATGAAGTGCCAGATGTCAAGGCGCACTTGGAGCTCATTCCACTCTGAAAACATGGCCTTGACCTGTGACTGGCTATATGGGCTGCAGCAGTCTCGGTCCACTTATATGATAGCCGGTGGTGCTACTCCAGCCTGCCTGTAGCGCTTCATGAGCCCTGCTGCCATGGGCCACAGTCCGTGACCCTCTGCGGCTGTAAGCACGGACACCAGGACTTGGCCATGCTAATTGCCCACATTGGTACTCCAGGCAGCAGTGTTAGCTGCAGCACCAGCAAGTTTTTTGGTAACCTGTGAGGTAAAATAGGGAGTACCTACAGAGAGTGCAATAATGCCACTAAATGTCATGAATTACTCAAAATATTTTAGTATATAAATGTATACGTAAGTGAAGCAATAAAATATGTTCCAAATATATGTGTATCTTCTACTTTCATTATACAGGGTAGCTCAAGGTTTTGTCTTGTGAAAGTTAAGACTTTTTTAAGACTTATTAATGCCACTTAGAATCAAATTTAATGCCAAGATTGCCGGCAAAAGGCCAATATTCTGTATAAATTGTATAAAATCTGTATTAATGTCTAGTACAGGTGAAATAACTCCAGTTCTGCATTTCAAAAACTTACTAAATAAAAGGGTGACAAGATATTCGTAAAACCTCTATTGATAGAATTTGTTGCTAAGTAAATTCACAAAATTCACATCCAACTCTCAAAAAACACAGACTTCTCTGTTGTTACTTACAAAGTATTGATCTAAAATATGTTTTTGACAAGTATAAGACTGAAAAACTGGACTTAGATGTCCTAATTTGACAATTTATGACCTAGATGAACAAAATTTAATACCTGTTTATACAATTTAATACTTTTAAGACCTTGGGGCTGCCCTGTTATAATTGTGTAATACCTGTATGTCAGCAAAGCAGGGAACTGACAGTGATGCCCCATATCCAGCTGTCCCAGGATGTCTTCAGACCAGGCAGGATACTTCTTTTTGCACTGCTTGCACTCCAGGTACTCTGTGGCGAGGTCATACCACCCATCTATGTCCAGGACCTTGCGCACAGTGCGGTAGAGGCCAGCAGCAGTCAGTTTGTGGTTACTGCAGGCCGGCTGGACACAGACAAGTGGAATGGACCACATCTTCAGTGGCATCCAAAGAAAAAGAGGGCGGCAGAAAAAGAGGTCAGGAGAGGCGGGAGGCTGGGCGTGGATGAGCGGTGGCTGGGGAGAATACCACCAGAGCTTTAGCTGTGGGACCAGGTCTGGCTTTCCTGTTTTGGCACTGGCTCTGAACAGAGTCTTCCTGATCCAGTCCTGTTGGAAATGCGGAAGGTGCTCATTCCAGTGGACAGGGAGCTCAGCTGGCGGCTGGAACACTGGCTCAGGTCTCCACATGGCTGGAGGTGTAGGGGCAGGAGCCTCTGAGGAAAAAGTGGCTGGAACTTATAAAGAAAAAACATACAATTAGTTTTAGTTATTTAAAGATTGTCACTGCTGTCTTAGTAATGAGCTACAACTACAACCCACCCACCCAGCACTGATGGACAGCTACTACAGTTACTACAATTAGTACAAAATGTTTACTGCATGATTAATAGTTAGCCATAATGGTGAAATGAGTTATACTGGTGTTATGAAGCAAGAGGTAAATATCAGCAGCTTTTTCAGCATGATTACCATTAAATCAAATATAGAGAGGAAAGTGAGATGGGATTATATGAGTATAAAGAAAAGCAGCCCCAAGACACATAATCTACTGTGAGCCCCTCTAATAACTACAACATTCAGTCACCACACTTACACCAGGGGAGAGCAAGGGATGTGGGATGTTTAGGAGAGAGGAGAATGAGTGTTAGTCTGCGATTATAACAAAAATAGCAAGTAAACATATTTTACATACACCTTTACATTTCCTTATTGTTTTGAAGAGGTGCACTCAAAGAATGCATGTTGCTCGAGACTTGATATATGACATTTCTCTGTACAGTAAAATAAAAAAAAACATTTGGACATAAACACAGAATTTATATTATCACAGATCTGTATTTGAAATATCTGTTTAGTATAACACACCTTTAGGAAGTTGCTCTTCAGCTTGGGAGGCAACAGTTACCATCTCCAGATCATCATCCTCCACAAAGAAGTCACCTGCAGCTGTGTCTGTAAAATAACATTAACATTAAACACACACACAAGCACATGTTAACAATACACCTGTACGCAGTGAAGCATGTACTCACCAGAGGAGAAGAGCTGTCTCCGGGCTGCAGGTTTTGATGGTGAGGGAAAACATGGGACTGCAGCTGATGTTGAGAAAGGTATATTTTAGATTAATTAGCAAAAACTGTTTTCTTTTTTTTCTGTACAGTTCACTCTAGTACTTACGAGGTTTAACTGGAGACATCAGTTTTTTTGCCAACAGTGAACCAGACAGAGGTTTTCCAAGAGCCAACAGGCCCTTCACAGTGGCACTCAGGTGTACCCCAGTCTGTGTGGCAGCAGGTGGAGGCACTGACAGTGAGGCAGTGGTGTCAGGCTCTTTTGGTGCAGCTGAAGCCTGCCTTTTCTGTACATAGGCCTTGAAGATGGCCATGTTGGTGTTGGGCCTGGCTTTTGCCTTCTTCAAGTAGGTGATGAGGGCCCGGGCCTCCTTGCTTTGGTCCTCATACACCTCCTTCATAGACCTCCCCCGGAAGTCTCCAAACTCCACCATTAGACACCCCTGGTCTCCAGTCTCCCGAGCCGCTGCCATCATGCCCTGTTTCTTTTTGTACACCTCAACCTCTTCCCCTATCTCCTTGATCTGGGAGGTGTACCTGAGGAACAGATGTTTGTTTGAAGAGAGCGGGTTGTCCCTCTCCTCCTCCCCAGCAATGCTGACGACCAGGTACACAGCATACCCCAGCGAGTTCTCCAGCAGCCACCGGAACCGCTGGCCCTGGTATTTACCAAACTGGAGCTTGCAGTGAGCCAGCACCAAGAACTGGTCACGATTGGTCAAAAGTAAGCCACAGCAGAGAAACGCGATTGGTCAAAAGTAAGCCACAGCAGAGAAACGTGATTGGTCAAAAGTAAGCCACAGCAGAGAAACGTGATTGGCTCATGTGGGCTTACTTTGGGCTTACTTTGGCTCAATCGGTAGGAAGCAGTAGGCGCAAGCTAGAGTAAGCAAAGTCGTTCCCAGCAGCGACGGAACAATTAAATTGGCGGATGTAACTATGGGGAACCGTGTCTACTGTCGCCCTGTTTCTAAACTAATTGTTCTACCAGAGATGCCTGCTGAGACCAATGGTACCTAACTTCAGAGAACAGGGATCTTTATTTAATTTCTAATTTGCTGTACAAATTAGGGGGCGACTGTATAAAATCCCTGTTGAACTCTTATTTTGAATTCGTTAGTGACATCACATGTGGGCGGAGTCAGGGACATGCCCAATCAAGTTCAGTTAAAGACTGTTCTGCCGCTGCAACGAGACAGATCATAGTTTGTTTGATGTGTGTGCGTTCATGACAACATAAGTTTACATTAATATACATTGCCATTTGAATATGTATGTATATAGACGTTTGTATGCATATTCAATGCTATATTGTTTTTGCCGTGATATTTATGCACGTGCTAAGAATAGTTTCGTTTAACAGACAGACAAATATGTGATAAAGTTCTGTGTTTCCTTTAAATACCTATACTAATAATGCTGAAATGCATCGCTGGAATATTTGTGCTGATATTATATTAGTATTACATTTCGATTGTGTTGTTTAAATGATGTTTAAACAGTAGGCCTATTTGATTGTGTTCAGCACGACATGATGACGCAGCAGTTGTTCTATAACTGGAGAAAGAGCTCCACCTAGTGGACATTAGTTTAATTTCAGTCTGTATTCCCAATTCAGTGTTGCTTTATTTATTGCGATGTATATTTGTAAGCCTTGCACTTGATACTTGAGAAGTTTATTTAATTTATTATTGTTGTTTTATTTCAGAAACCACACACTTACACACAAACTGTATCAAACCCAAACTGCTGGATTATTGGAATAAATCAATGCTTGTGAACAGAAGCTGTCTTGAACTTTGTCTATAAACCTTCTGATCGAGGTTGAGGATTAGATGTTGGCAAGCCAGTGCATCCACGCACATACATCTTTAACAATGTGCTTGGAGAGATGAGAAAGACGTTTCATGTTAAAGACAGTTAAAAATAAGGAGTGCTTTTCCCAGTTCTCCAAAAATGTGAGTTGTTTTATAAATTATTTTATAAGCATATAAAAGAAGAGAATGTTATTCACTTTGGAAGTGTGTGTGTGTGTGTGTGTGTGTGTGTGTGTGTGTGTGTGTGTGTGAGAGAGAGAGAGAGTTGAATTTTGAAAAAAACTTTATTCACAATGATTCTTCACACAAAAAAACATAACCTTCAAAAAACACCCCAAGAAAAAAAAACACCAAAAGTATCAGCTTGGAAAAAAAAAATAGGAAAGAAAAAAAATTACAAAGAAAAAAAGAGAATACCTTCAGAAACACACAATGCACCATTGCTGCACCAAATCATCTCAAAAGTTGACAAATCATCCATAGTTTTATAAAACTTAGAATCAAATAACTCTTGATTTAACCAAACATAAAAAGACTCCAATGACACTTTGGCAAGATTTTTGCTCAATTTTGTTCTTCCTACTGATATATATCGCCAATTTTGCTTGTCCCAACATGAAATTCAACAACTGGCAAACATGCCTTTTGTTCCGGCTATACTTGAACCCCAAGATAAAAGTCTTAACTGAGAAAAATGCATTAAAACAGCTGAAGAATCCTTTCAGAAACATAAATAGAGGTTCCAATCTAGAACATTGTGTAAAAGCACGAAACATTGTTTCCCTTTGACAACAAAAAGGGCATTCAGAGCTAACTTCTGGATTTAGTACAGAGATAAAAGAATTAATGGCAATAATACCATGAAGGATTCTCCACTGTATATCCCCTCCCCTTTTAGACAGTGGCAGTTTATACAAAGATCTCCACTTAGGTTTTACATTTTCTTCCAGCCCCCCCCCCCCAAAAAAAGAGCGCCATGGTGTCAACCTTTCCATCAAAATTTTTCTTATTAAAAACCATAACACAGGCTCTATACAAAACATTCCCTTTAGTTGACAATAAGTCCAACCATAAGGATTCCCAAGACCTTAAGGGGGTGTTCACACTAGGGCTGGGCGATATATCGCATGCGATTGTCACGCGCATTTTGTCAGTAAAGCCGGTTCCCTGATTGCCGCTAAATCGCCATCACCTGCTTTCAAATGGAGCGGCATTTAATAGCGCGTTCATATCGCAGATGTATCGCCTTCGATAATGAACGCGATATTGCGTGGCTTATCAGTGATCTACGGCTCTGTTTATTAAATGCCGCTCCATTTGAAAGCAGGTGATGGCGATTTAGCGGCAATCAGGGAACCGGCTTTACTGACGAAATGCGCGTGACAAAAGCATTCGATATATCGCCCAGCCTTAGTTCACACTTGTAGTTCAGTTCATTTGATCTGGACCAAAGAAGAAGAAAAAAAAAACATTTTAGTCCAGGGGCCTCATTTATAAAACTTTGCGTAGATTTCATCCTTAAAGTGTGCGTACGCACATAAGGCAGAATTTGCGTACGCACAAAAGTTTTCAGATTTATAAAACCGTACGTACACCAGAACCTGCGCAAGGTTCACTTTATAAATCACAATTATCTGAATATTGTGCGCAGGTGCATGTGCTTATAGCTTACCCCGATCTCCTCCCGAAATAACCATATTTGGAAGTTAAGACCGCCTATTTTGAATATGTATGATCTCCCTGCATATTAATACGACCGATAATTGTTATTGATCTGTTTGGCTAAAAATGGAAGAACAGAAACGAAAAGCAAAAAAAAGAAACTTCACCGACTGCGAGATGGAGGTACTGCTGTCTGAGGTGGAGGGCCGAAAAAAAGTTTTATTTGGTGGGCTCTCTGCGGGCATTTCAAATAAAAGAAAGATATTAGAATGGGAGCAAGTAACAGAAGCAGTCAATGCTGTTACCTCGGTGCCTCGCACAGTCCAAGAGACAAAAAAAAAATGGTCTGACTTAAAAGTAGTCGTAAAAAAAGAATATGTGCACACAGGCGCAGTGTCGTAACAACTGGTGGTGGTCAAGGAATCACTGACCTCTCAGCCTTTGATGCAAGGGTGGGTGCGATTATAGGGGAAACAGGATTAAGTGGAGTTCTTCCAGAATTCCAAGGTGATACGGATGTGATTTGCGGTGACGATGGTAAGTAATTGATTTATCTACACATTATGTACGTTTTTGTCTGTTTAAAATTCTGCTTTTTTGTTGTGGATAATTTAAATCAACCAATTCAAATTCCGTGGAAGTGGAAAGTCCTAAAATATCCAAGTGACAAATCTAGCAATAGATGCAGCTGCCCTTAAGATATACGTTTATTAAAATAGTCGATTTTCCTGTTTAATCATATGCTAAAAATGTAACTTAAAAAGACAAAAGCAAGTCATCAAGTGCACATTTTATTTCACACATTTACAGATATGCAATACAACCTTTATTTAATTAAACGTTTTTTAATGATTAAAGGAACAGTTAATCCTGGAATGCCTTCAAGCCCGGTGAGTGGTCCAAGTGGGGTAGACAAGGGATGTAGGCTTAGATCCTACGTGCCACCGCCGCCGCCATCCTGTGTGCCACCACCGGCATCCTGTGTGCTTCCACCACCATCCTGTGTGCCACCACCGGCATCTTGTGTGCCTCCACCAACGTCCAGTGTGCCGCCATCATCAAATGCCCAAGCAACCCCATCCTGTGCGCAATCCAGTGCATCATCATCATCATCATCATCATCCTTTGTGCCACCACCGAGCGCTGGTAACTCAAGGCGTGTACTGACGGAAGAAGTCATGCAGACCCAACGTCACATGGTCCATGCTGTTAATGCGGTGTGTTCCGAACTGAAAGAAATAAAAACAATTTTGTCAGAAATAAGTGGTTCACTTAAAGAACTTGTGAAAAAATAAAAAGTTTGAATTCACTTGCCTTTTTACATTCCATTTATTACATTTATACGCCGCTGTATTGCCATAGCATTATGCACTGCATTAGGAGGGCCAGGGTCGGGTTCATTATCTTCAGTATGGGCGTTCGATGGAACAGGTATACCATTCTTTTGAGCAATGTTGTGCAACACTGCGCAAGCCACCACAATGCGGCAAACCTTTGTAGGGCTGTACAATACTGTGCCACCAGACCTATCCAAGCACCTCCAGCGTCCTTTTAGCAGACCAATAGTGCGTTTGACCACTGAACGCGTCCGGCAATGCTTCTCGTTATTGTTCGGTTTGGGGTCTAGTTAGTGGAGTTAGCAGCCACGTTCTAAGGGGATAACCACTGTCTCCTGAGAGGTAAAACATTTACAATTTTTTTTTAAAGAAAATATAACAAATGTAATGACTGAGGCAAATCAGACACAATTTTTGGTTAGTTAACCAATAGTTTTAAGCTCACTCTGGAGTCTGTCCCCATCCCCCGGGAAGTTTTCAGTTACAAGTTTATTGCGCTGAGGAATGTGGTTGCTGCATGGAGAACAGAGTAGACACAGAAAATCTGCATCTTCCCTGCATTTTCCACACAGAACACAGACTCTATGGCATTAATGTATAGACAGACTGTGCTATAAATGAATCCTTCTCAGGAAATGGTATCCATTATTACTGATGTTGTATTGTACTCATTGTATTTACATGTTTGATGATTGTTAAATGTTATGACCTGCACGGTAACTTCAATCATGCCATGTTTAGTGTCTATACGTTCGTAGCGGGAAGATTTAAATGCTTGTGTATGCGGTACATCCATACCTGTGCAACACATCAGTATTAAAATAATATTTAATAGTTCTGATTCAAGAACTCAGCTTGTTAATCTTTCTGGGTTGTAAAAGCCCTGACAGGAGGGGTGTTGCCACCCAGAATTACAACATCTTCATTGGTCCAGTCAACAACTGAGAGGTGTGACTTTGACCAGAGGTTAAAAACCAGCGAACAGTGCCACTCCCTCTTTTTCTCCTTGCTCCTGAGCGACCGAACGGACTGTCCTTGCGGCCGGCCTAGGCGAGGCCTGCAAGGCCTGTAGGCCTCGGCCTACAAACGAGCCATGTGCTCCTCATCCAACATGGAAAAGACTGATAAAAACTCTGGACTGAATCCTCAAGGCCTCTCCTCAGATGGCAGAGCCGATGCTCCTCAGCCTAAGGGCATCTTGCAAGTATCGTACATTTTAACACTAAATAGCGATTTAGTATTAATTTGTAAGACTTACCTTGGCTATTGCTGAAGAAACTGATGATTCCTTTCCAGATTGTCTTTGACATTTCATGTAGCTCTAGTAACAGCATCTCTTCCGGTTCAACTCTATCATTACTCATTCTGACTTGTGTATGTGTGTGTGTGACCCTTTGTGTATGTTATGTTACGTGTTTGTTAGTTTAGTTATGTGTTTGTGAGTTAGTTAATAAATATTGTGCACAGGACATGTTTGGTTCTGACTCCGTCTGCTAATGAATTGCCTCTTAAGTGATAGATCCGGACTACGTGCTTTGAGTAGTACAGTACAATAAGAAATATTATTTTTCATAACTTGGAAATTAACATTTCTTAGAATTAATAAACAATCAACACTGAGCGTTCACTGGACGAACAGGTTAACTGATTGTAATATTAATTTTAATGTAGCTATGTCCAGTTAATCTGATTAACGGATTTGCATATTCATAATTAATCATAATTAATAATCATAATGAGTTATGAATAATTATTAATATTTCCCCTTTGAGTTAATTCGCTACATATTTGGTGGAGAACGAAAGGCATCATTTTAAGCAATTGTTTGCAGATGGACCAGTAATCAATCATGTGTTTTGATAATCTTTATTGACATCTTATACATGCACATACAAATTTCTGATAAAATCAGCAAAACTAGGGCTTGAATGCGCATTCCCTTGAACGGCAGAACGTTCCTCGATGCTATAATGCATATTTAAATGGCACGAAGAAGCTAACCTGAAATTATCGAAGAAATCATAATTTCAGTTGCTAAACGAGCGTAAGACTTTTCTGACGACGGAATCGCAGATTAGCAGCGCGTACAAAGGGTATTAGAATAAATTTACCTGAACTTGGGCGAAGAAACCCCCACTTTCAGCTTTAAATGCATAAGTCTTTCTGACGATCGAATCTCAGATTAGCAGCACGAACAAATAAACTACCCTGATCTTGGGCGAAGAAATCCCCACTTTCAGCGGTAAACGCATAAGCCTTTTTCTGATGACGGAATTCCAGATTAAGCAGCATAAATTTACCTGTGTGACGAAGAAATCTCACTACAGAGTTTGTAATGGTGTTCTGGGCGAGACTCCCCATTCACCGATTAAAGGCCTTTTTTTACTATTCGTTACGTCACCGTATTCATATTAATGCGCTGGACCGCACATATGAAACGCACACAATGAATTTGTGGTGTAAATTCTAGCTTAGCTAACTAGCAATTCGCCACTCTCTGTGAAGTGATGTGTTGTTGTGATTTGTGAGTTATGCGTGACCACACTGGAGTTCTCAATGCGGACTTGCAGCACGGTTAGAATTCTGCTCTATTCTGATCGTGTTGCAGGCTGGCATTGGTCTCCTGGCAACGCATGACAACAGAGCGTGGAGAGCAGACACCTCTGAAAGTCTGATAACAGCACCCACATCACAGACTGTTGTGCAAACAACAAACCTCGTGTAGCCAAATCTAGCTCTATAGAAATCCTACACGTATACCCTACAAGTTAAAACCCTTTAGCTCGACTAAAAGCTGCTAGCACTCTTCTATCACCTAGACACGTACGAGCGCGAAGCATTCAAGCCGAAGACTTTATAGACTTTGGGATCCCTTTTAGGAGGGACTTTGATTTGAACTGTTGATGGGGACACAAAGCGTTGTGAAGCTCGGAATCAAATGAATCAATTGCGTCACAAACGATTCACTGTTCGAACCGCTCAAAATGCCCCTTTGCGGGTCAGAACAGTAAGCGTAGTGAATACTAGAGATATACGAATACGAGACATCTTTAATAAGCCATTCACAAATGGTTATTATTAAGTTGTAATCAATTAAAAGTGATCAATGAATCATCTAATATCCTTAAACATGAGGTTTCTGTCAAGACATGATATTTCAGTAAACGGTAGTGCTTGTTAATAAAAACTGAACTATATCAGACAAAACATGACAATACGTCACTTCCCTTTATCAAATGCGTCATTTAAATGTGTTAGACACATTTCATGTACAAATCATGTATAGACATGGGTTCATGGGACTTAGAGATGAACCATGGACATCTTGAAACACTTTGAAACTGCTAGGATGCATCACAAAGCCTCGTTTACTGAAATCACGTGACTGTGGCAGTTTGACACACGCTCCGAATCACTGATGCAAGACAAACAATTCACTTGAATTCCAAAGCTTCACAAGGCATGCCTCAAAGGCACCCATCTCTGGTTTAAACCATTTGTGTGTGTGTGTGTGTGTGTGTGTGTGTGCGCGTGCGTGGCGTCACTCACATTGTCAAGTCTGAGTATCTTTATTCAGTCAAGTTGAATTTAAATTAAATTTAAAATTTAATTAAATCAATTTGTTTAGTTCCCTGTCTCCTAAAGCTACAAGGAAATTCAGAGTTTACTCCTTATTTATTTGTCTATTCATTTTTTTCCTAACCCTATTTCTCTATCTTAGTTCTACTTCATGCTAATACTTTGTTCACCTGACTATCCCTATGCAGCCAAGTTGAATTTGGTTAAATTTGAAAATTTAACTAAATCAATTTTGTCTGTTTACCTTTCCTTTTAGATTTCTAAATCTATTAGGAAATTCTAATTTTATTTTGTTCAACTTCATTCCTCCTCTACGTGTCATTTTATTTCCTTCACTTTCTTTTGGTTTCAGTCTGAATATCTCTATTCAGCCAAGTTGGTTTTAATTAAACTTAGCATTTAATTAAATCAACTTAGGTATTCACCTTCTCTTTAGGTTCCCTAGAGCTAAAAGGACCTTCTGTTTTTACCCTTTTTGTGTTATTCTACCATCACCCTCTTCCCTTTTCTTTTTATAGGATTACAGTAGTTCTAGAAACTGTTGTTTCCTTAATGAGGCATAATGAGTTATAGGTTATTACTATGCTAACACCTATCTCTCAGCTCCCCCTCCTCACTCCTTAGTGCTGAGTACATGAAGTACGGTCACCATCCAGTGCACTTTTGGCTCCGGAAAGGACTAGAAACTCTTCCCGTTGTTTCTTCTCCTTTCAACCTCAAGGCATCTGGTGTTTCTCTGTTAGTCTAGAGATTAGGTCATCACTTGAACCAGTGACACCTGCTTAACCATATCTCCTAGCAAAACTAAATAGGTAAAAACCTCTTTCCTTCCTTTCCCTTTTCTTATTTCATTTTTTTTTCTCTCTCTCTCTCTCTCTCTCTCTCTCTCTCTCTACCAGTTTGTTCTATTAATTTACCTTATGGTGATAATCTCTGGAAAGGAATCATCTGTATTCTGAGTAATAGTAATGACGTGTACCAGCCCCGTCATCAGTCAACACCGCTTACAGTTGTCATCCAAGATAGTTAAACCCCTTAGTCTCACACTGGCTTCCCCCACTTCAGCTAGTCACTCCCTATACGGCCCACATAGCGGTACGAACTTGCATTTGCCTGTGCCATCTCTTTCTCTCATGTCCCCAAAGTGTGTCAGTCTGCCCAGGACATCCAGGACCCCCTGGAGACCCAGCGGAACAATGTGATGGTTGCCCTTCAGTTAAAGCAGTCAACGACCTGCAACCGCAGAGCAAGGGACAGCGAGATCGGCAGCACCAGCACACACGTGACACCTGGCCTGAGCCACAAAGAGCTTCATCCTCTCCTTAGCCCATGCTCATACGGGCTTCCAACAGGAGGTAATTGAACGAACGCTGCAAGTCACTGAGTTCCACAGAGAACCAACCCACTCAGCATGAGAAGGCACAGGACCGATGCAAGAACCATGACAGAGCAGAGCAATTGAGGGAGGTCACCAGTCCTCAGGAGGCTCTGACAGCTGTTGAACTTTGCCAGTTAAAGAACGTAAGGAACGTAAGGTTTGAATTTAAAGAGACACTAAAGCTAAGGCCCTTGAAGGCCACCCGCATGCAGAACTGAAAGTCAAATACTGACTCCACAATTCAGCAGCGTGAGAGACAAACACATTGTGGTCCGAAAAGAACTGAAGCAGCCCGAACAACTACAAATGGACCACACAAGGAACTTGCAACCTGATGGACTTCGCGGCAGCAGCAGCGAGAGCTCCCCCAACCCTTCACAAAGGGGGGAGGGGCCAGAGCCTGCAGCTTAGGAGACCACAGCACCAATGCCAACATAATAGACATTCCCTTTTGTTCCAAAGTCCCTGACTGGTGTGATCCACCAAGACAGGCTCTCTGTTCCAGATCACACCCCACCAGATTCACTATGAGTTTTGACTTAACAGCCAGAAAAACTCCAATTAGACTATCAGCAGCTGAAGCCAGTCTGCATAAAGGATTTCTCAGACCCAGAAGCCTGAATGCAGATTGAGTGCTGCCCCCGACACCAAGCAGGGCAGATCTGAAAGTCCCAAGGTTACTGCCACCGACTCAGACAAACCTGGAATGAATGGAGGACACCAACAGGACCTTTGCCTCCTACAACAGCTAGTCACCCCTTTGGACAGCACCACCTGCCCTCACACAGTGCCACTCATGTGACCTGACACAGAAGGCCTGTAACACACAAGGCCCCTCAGCAGGGGGTTCTCAAGACCCCAATGACTTTGAACTGCCAACGCAGTGCTTTACCCATAGCTTCTACAAAGGTTCCTAGGCAGCATAGGGCATAAAGCTTTTAAAGTAGATGAAAATGTGTGTCTGCAAAAAATGCAGGAGTCTGCAGTAGGAGTGGAAGGAAACCTTGTGTGAATGTGTAAATCTCAAATGCTCATGACTATCCACGACGAGCTATTTTGAAATATGACACTAGATTGAGCCGGTTAAGCCAGCATGGCCTAACGCCACTCGCTTAAACCATCGTCCAACTAAAAGTGTGTTTAATAATTGATAATTCCGACATGACGTTTGACAACGTTTGATTCGCATGTAGATCGTTGGTGCTGGCTTGTTAGATGCAGATAAAACTATAGCTTGAAGTGACACCTCTGCCGTAACAGAAAGAGTCTTAAGACATTTTACCATATGTTCAAATGGTATCAGTGTAAAGTTAATCTGATTTTAGCGAAGAAATCCTAATCTCAGTATTGGAGCGTAAGCCTGTGTTGACGAAGGAATCTCAGCTCAGCGGCATGTAAACTGTACCAGAATTGATTATTCTGCTTTGGTTGGAGAAATACCAATTGCAGTATTGCTTAACCTGTTTCTGATGAATGAATCTCAGTACAGCGTTATATCAATGTAGATTTGGGTAATGCTCCCCTTTTATAGTTAAGATTGATGTCATTCATCTAAACTTTGGCTGCATCTACAAGCATAGCTACCTCTTGACCAAAACTGTGTTTCACTCGCTGAAAGGAATATCAGGATACCTGCACAAGACGGACTTAACTATATATGGTTAAACAAGCTTTGACTTACAGCAAACTGTGTAATGACCCTTTAAACAAGTACAAGACGTTGTTTAAAGTAGAGAGAAGAGTTTACATGAGTAAAATTTGCAAATGCCAAAACATATTTGCATTTTACTGAATGTAATATCAAGTTTTTGAAAATCTGAAAGTATAAGCGTCACATTTTAACTCTGTACGTAACTAGTTTGAAATGAGCCGACAGTCTTCATGAACTGTTTGAATTGCTGTGGTGTGCATTGGTTCCCATGACAACGACTTGTCACAGGAAGTGCTAACTCATCACCTTGTGATGCCATGGTGTAAACAAACCAGGCTAGGTGGCTAAGCTAACCCCACCTAGCAACTCTTCCGCTCAGGCTAAGCTAACTAATAGCTTCTACAGTTAGCGGTTAGCATCATTTATGTGAAGCCTTTAACTACAGCTTGTGTGTATGCAGTGTGAACTGATCTAAACCCATTCTGCTGTTTTAGTCACTTATTTAAATCTTTTTATTGATTTTAATTATAATAGCAGTCAGCTATTAATTTTTACTAGTATTATTTCTTTCATCTTTGTGATTTACTTACATCTTCCTTTTTGTCTTGCGTGGTTTAATTTCCCAATATAACCACAAGCAACTAGACATACTCTCCTTCTTGATTTTGTTTATTTACAACAGTTGCTTCAATTTTATGAGCCAGCTACAAAGTAATCTGAACAATTACTAGGGCATAATTTTGAGCACCACTAATAAGCAGAATCTAATAGGAAAGCTCTCCTCTTCCTCTCCCTTTTTCTTTCCTATTTTTGTTCAGAGGTCAAGCCTGTCGTAAGCCATCAGTAAGAAATACTAAGAAATAATTTGACCACAAGAACTATCTTAAGTCATTTGTTAAACCTAGCTGTATTTTATACACCTGGCTGCTCACTGTGCCTTTAGCCCTAAATTCTGTTTGATCTTGCAGTAGTCTCTTGCCCTTACTCTCACCACAAGCGTGCCTAAATGTTGCAGATGCTCAGCCTAACTGCCCAGATGGCAGACCAAAAGGACTGGCTAGGTGTCGTGAGGAACACCCTCCTAACCAGTGCTGCTGATCAATTATAGCACCAGAGCCAAAAGCAACTGGACAAAGATGGAAGATAAGTAAAGGCAGATGACTCAAACCAGAGGTATGGTCACAATGATCTGACTGAAGTCAACTTCTTCCTGGCCCACATCCTCACTGTTTTGAAACAGGAGGTGAACAACCTCAAACTCCAGATCACAGAGACTCACAAGGAGCTGATGCATGCTAAAAGCCACATAGACCAGCTAGAGATGGAGGCTCGGGACAGACACAAGGACCCTGACAGAATAGAGACACAGAAGAGAAGCCACAAACTGCAAACGGCTCTGACAGCTGCTCCGCAACGAGAGCAGCTGGAAAAGGCAGCCAGAGAAGACGTGGTAAAAGAACTCTTTCACAAATAGTCACTGTTAAAAATAGCAAATTCTGAACTCTAGGTCAAAGATGACACAATCAGGACCTGTGAACGTCCTCTGGATGTGTCCAGATCTGGGACTGAAGCTCTGACCCAGCAGCTGGACAACACCAAAGATGAACTTGACATGGCCCAAAGAGAACTAAGACTCTCTTGCCTGCAGCAGAAGAACCTCCCCCAGCCAAGCACAGAGGTACAGAGGGGGGGGAGCCAAAGCCTTCTGCTTGACACCTTATCAGCTAATTTCCTGAAATCCTCTAAAGCTACAGAAGGAGAAGGATTAATTCAGACAGACCCAGGCACCAGACCTACCACAGGGAGAAGCCATGGATGGAAACATCCTCTTCCTGCAGACATTGCATGATCTCCAACAGCAGGTAGCACAAGGGCGACCGGACATGCCTGCATCGAACCTGTAGGAGCTTCTAACGCTAGTAAGGAGCCCCTTGAACAGTACTTACTTGAGAAGTACTCAGAAGCACAAGCTTCTGGCCACTCACACGAGACCACTCAGACCTACTTAAGTCGGCGCTGCCACAAGAGCAGAGGGACACAGCAAACTTCAGACTCCTTCGGACTGAGAGCAGAGGTAACAAACGCTTCTGTCATCAACCCTAGGTCAGTCTGAAACACTCTTCACACTACAACTCCCATAACCTCTTCCTGCAACCACCTGCTTCACGGGTGTCCGAATGACAGATGACACTGTCATGGCACCTGCTACCTCGACACCTGCTGAGCAAGCTCAAAGAGCTGATCCTCGCCACCAGCAAACCTCTTGCCCCCACTAACTGACTTTAGAGTGACAGGTGACACACTGTCAAGGCACTGGATGCTTTGATTCCTGCAGCACCAGCTCAGAGACCTGAGTTTGCAGACTGTCTGCATCAACCGCCATGAAACGACCACCACTCCAGGAGACACACACAACCAAGGCCCATCACAGCCTTCCAGCCTTGTGTGCCAGTGATGTGTCTGATCTTCCGGCACCTTCAACGTCGCTCACTGTTGTCATAAGAGAGACAACAACGAGCGAAAGGGGGGGAATTATGTAATGACTGAGGCAAATCAGACACAATTTTTGGTTAGTTAACCAATAGTTTTAAGCTCACTCTGGAGTCTGTCCCCATCCCCCGGGAAGTTTTCAGTTACAAGTTTATTGCGCTGAGGAATGTGGTTGCTGCATGGAGAACAGAGTAGACACAGAAAATCTGCATCTTCCCTGCATTTTCCACACAGAACACAGACTCTATGGCATTAATGTATAGACAGACTGTGCTATAAATGAATCCTTCTCAGGAAATGGTATCCATTATTACTGATGTTGTATTGTACTCATTGTATTTACATGTTTGATGATTGTTAAATGTTATGACCTGCACGGTAACTTCAATCATGCCATGTTTAGTGTCTATACGTTCGTAGCGGGAAGATTTAAATGCTTGTGTATGCGGTACATCCATACCTGTGCAACACATCAGTATTAAAATAATATTTAATAGTTCTGATTCAAGAACTCAGCTTGTTAATCTTTCTGGGTTGTAAAAGCCCTGACAGGAGGGGTGTTGCCACCCAGAATTACAACATCTTCATTGGTCCAGTCAACAACTGAGAGGTGTGACTTTGACCAGAGGTTAAAAACCAGCGAACAGTGCCACTCCCTCTTTTTCTCCTTGCTCCTGAGCGACCGAACGGACTGTCCTTGCGGCCGGCCTAGGCGAGGCCTGCAAGGCCTGTAGGCCTCGGCCTACAAACGAGCCATGTGCTCCTCATCCAACATGGAAAAGACTGATAAAAACTCCGGACTGAATCCTCAAGACCTCTCCTCAGATGGCAGAGCCGATGCTCCTCAGCCTAAGGGCATCTTGCAAGTATCGTACATTTTAACACTAAATAGCGATTTAGTATTAATTTGTAAGACTTACCTTGGCTATTGCTGAAGAAACTGATGATTCCTTTCCAGATTGTCTTTGACATTTCATGTAGCTCTAGTAACAGCATCTCTTCCGGTTCAACTCTATCATTACTCATTCTGACTTGTGTATGTGTGTGTGTGACCCTTTGTGTATGTTATGTTACGTGTTTGTTAGTTTAGTTATGTGTTTGTGAGTTAGTTAATAAAGATTGTGCACAGGACATGTTTGGTTCTGACTCCGTCTGCTAATGAATTGCCTCTTAAGTGATAGATCCGGACTACGTGCTTTGAGTAGTACAGTACAATAAGAAATATTATTTTTCATAACTTGGAAATTAACATTTCTTAGAATTAATAAACAATCAACACTGAGCGTTCACTGGACGAACAGGTTAACTGATTGTAATATTAATTTTAATGTAGCTATGTCCAGTTAATCTGATTAACGGATTTGCATATTCATAATTAATCATAATTAATAATCATAATGAGTTATGAATAATTATTAATATTTCCCCTTTGAGTTAATTCGCTACACAAAACAATGAATGTAAATACAATGGGACAATTAATATAACATTTCAAGTACTAGACAGAGGTAACAATTATAAACAATATTATAAGAATACTTTAAAGAAAGTACATGCTTGTAAAATAGCCTACAGATAGCTTTTTGTTTTTTCCAGGGCAATATTGATTCAATATAACATTTCACTTAATTTTTAAATGCTATAAAACATGTTTTGTTTCCTGAAAATTTGCATTGATTAATGTGAAATTTTGCTTTAAAAAAATATTAAAATAAGTGTGGGTTTGTTTATCATTGGAGATTATAATTATACCTAAAAGAAAAAACATTTTAAAAGGTATGCTTTAAACACATTTGCATCATTACTCAATTACAATTACATGCGCATTCCTGCCGACTTACCAAGAAGCCATCCATCACGTACAGCTCCTGTTTGCAGTCTGTTCCCTACACTGCTGTTGGACAAAATGTAGGAATCATGAGTTGACCCAGGCCATTTCGCAACTACATTTGTCAGAGACATATGCGCATCACATATGATCTGCACGTTCAAAGAATGAAAATGTTTTCGGTTAACAAAAGCAAATTCATTCTCAGATGGTGCCTTTATTGCAACATGAGTGCAGTCAATAGCACCGATTACATTGGGAAAACCGGCGATTGCTGCAAATTGCATTTTGATGTTGGCTTGTTCAGCTTGTGTGTAAGGAAAACGGATGTATCGGGGTGCCATCCCCACTATGGCATCCCATACATATGGCATGACACGGCTCAGGGATGACTGCGACATACCCGATCGGTCTGCCAACTCTCGCTGGAAAGTACCAGTGGCCAAGTGGCCTAATGTGGTCAATACTTGTACAGGAACACACAGGGCGTGGTTTCTCCGCGAGGGTCTTTCCAATACTGGCCGTAATTCAGAACACAATTCCAAGAGGATGGCTCTTGGGAATCGAAATGGGCTCATGAGCCAATCATCATCATGAGCAAGGAAATCTTCACGGTCTCTGAAAACACGCTCCCTCCATAGAGCGTCATTAGCAAGGTCTTCTAACAGCGCTAGAGCATCCATTATGATGATATGTTATATACGCACATACCTTTTTATAGCCCATTCATTAAAAAAAATTTGTAAATTCAAAGTATTTGCACCTGGTTAAGAATGCTGATAATGATAATTCAGGTTGATGCAATTTGATTTATTGGGTGATGTAATAGGATAATTTAGAAGTTTTTCATTTTAAATAGTTATTGCTATTTGGGCCAGTTGGTGTCGCCAAAACACATACTCTTCTAAAAGAGTGCGTACGCACGGTCAAGAGCATCCTTACGGTGCGCACTTATTTACGCCAAGTTTATTTTTTATAAATCCCGATATGTGCGTGGAAAAATGCGTACGCATATTTCTATGCCCATTTTGTGCGTACGCAACGTTTATACATCAGGCCCCTGGTCCGATTAGCATCGATTAGCAGCAGGAATCCATCCGTCACACACACAAATGATCTGCTGCATGGAGACGCACGTCTGATGCCTGTCATGGGCAAACTCGTGACTATGACAAGAAAAACCGACATGCGTGAGGATTCTGTCCTTTTTAGGGTCTCATCTTCCTGTTTTTGGTTCGTGTACATGTCTTTGGTCCGTCTTGCATTCATATATCATTCGAACCACACCAGAGTTCGTTTGGAAGCGGACCCATCTTTTCATCTTTTCGGCTCTGTTTGCTTGTTTGGTGCGCACCAGGGTTCGGATGGCAGCATTCACATATGTTCAAATGAACCGCACTAACCAAGCAATCACACCAGGGTTCATTTTAATCGAACCAAACATGAGAAGTGTGAACACACCCTAAAAAAAGCCTGCGCACCCATCAAAATTAGGTGAAATCATAAGGCAGGGGGAAAAAACTTTTTTGAAACTTCTAACAAAGCCCGAATCTAGGAAACATTATCAAAAATGGATCTACAAGGAACACAATAGGACTGGTCTGAGTGTATGACCTGATCCAACACTCCAGATAACCTGTTAGCTAGAGCCTTGGAGAGCAGTTTATATTCGCTGCAAAGAAGTGAGACTGGGCGCCAGCTCTTTATATCAAACAGGTCACCTTTTTTAGGTAAGAGGGTGATTATTGCAATTCACTGGCATCATACCTTTAGACAAGCTGTTATTCAGTACCTGCAACAAATCCACTCTGAGCTCTTTCCAGAAAGATTTGTAAAAATCAACTGGGAGCCCGTCAATCCCAGGAGCCCTCCCAGACACCATGCCTTGCAGGGCCTTATACAGCTCTTCCAAGCTCAGAGCACCTGAGAGAGCTGCATTACCCTCTTCGGACATCTGCGGTAGGGAGGCAAAGAGCAAAAAGCACTTTCTTCTTCAAACCCAGACTTTAACTCACTTATGTAAAGATTCAGCAGCATTTTCTCCAACACTGTGTGTTTCTTGCAACACTATAACATCAAGGTTCTTTTGTTTAATTACTCCATTTAACATGGATCTTTTCTTCATATCCCTGGCACCATTCACATTCAAAGCAGCCAAACGTACCTCACTCATGGCAAAAATAAACAACAAATCCAACAGCCCACCAACACACAACGGATCAGGAACATCCCTTAATTTTCTAAGCATCATTATTCAATTCTTTGCCTAAATTCCTCACAATTTTCTTTAAACGATAAACTTCTTTATTAGTAAAACAGCCCTCTGCCATTAGACTTCTTGTTTTTAACAAATTGCTTGATATCAGGAAAATATTCCTGAACACAAACACCTCTCTTATTTTTAGTTGATTTGCGAAACAATTTTATGTCATCAACATCATAAATTCGACTAGAGAAATCACCCTGAGAGAGCGCTACGCTGGAGTCTGACAATTCACTATCAAATCAGTTTTTTGGGGGGAATTTTTACAATTTGAGGTTTATCACTATTTTTCCTTTTCTGGGGAACTTTGAACATATTCTGCTCCATCTCTGTATCGACACAATCCACCTCACATACATTCCGCGAAATCGGTAAGACAGAATTCTCTACAGCGTCACATACCTGCTCTTTTTCGGGGTTCCCAGAAATCTGTACCCCATCCACCGAATCATTAACAGACTTTACAGCATGAGTCACACTTGAACACCCCTGATCCAATGAGGCTGAACCAGCTTCAGCAACACCAGCGGCCTCCGGTCTCTTGCCGGGGGCAACCTCCCCTGTGATCGACTCTGCCTAAACCCGACTCACCCCTGGTGACTCTGAAGTCACCAAGTCAGTCTCAATTTTGTCACTCATACTGGGAACAGAAACGGCATTCCTTTCCTCGATAACTTCATTTTCTTTCAGTTTATCAGGACACTTTCGAATTAAATGCCCTACTTTCCCACAACCGAAACATTTTATTTTCGCCGTTGTAACAAAAATTACGTACTCAAACCCATCAACTCTAAAACTGAGTGACAAGTCTAGCTCGGCATCATCCTGGACTATCATATATGCAAAACGCCTAAAAGACATGATGTGTTTTAAAAGAGGAGATTCACTGCTAATCGGAATCTTCTTAATTGGAGATACCAATTTTTTGTAACGCAATAACGCCTGAGTTAATATATCATCACTGAGAAAAGGAGGAACGTTAGATAAAGTAACTCTTTGATGGCAATGAGAGAGGGAGAACAGAAACAAACTCACCGCTAAATTTTTAGGATCATGAATAAGAAAAAACGCATGTGAAAATTTCAGACTCAGTGTGCAAAGGCCTTAAGTGTTCAATACTTTTGGCCAAAATATGCCATTACCACATTTTCATCGAGTCTAATATTTTGAATTTAGAATTAATTAAAAATCCAAGAGGCAATGTTACACAAGGCAGTGGAAATATGCAAGGAGATCATTGGATGAAAGGTTTATTTGAGAGGAATCATCATCCAATAACACCTCAAGGAGGAAATAATGAACAAAATTACATTGATGAAGGCATCTCAAGTGTTATTGAAAGTGTTGAAACTGGAATCAGTGGGGAGAGCTGCAGTTCGGGACCTGACAGTGTGGACGATGGGCTCAGTGAGGAAAATTGCATTTCAGGAGTAAAAAAGAAATGGCCTCAACTTCTCACAACATTTCTACAAGACTAAACACTTTATCAAGTATAACGCCACATGATCTCCTGAGGGGACTTAAAAAAAAAAAGTACACCCAGAGCTCCCATGAATAGCAAGGACATTGCTGAAAACTCCAAGGCTCATTTAATCAGTGGTAAAGTCTGGAATGGAGTGTGTCCTTTTTAATTTAAGAGAGAGCCTTAATGAACAGATGCATTGCTATCCAAAGGAGATAACAGAAGGAGTTTGCACTTTGGAAGTATTTTATAATATAGATAGTCTTCTCATTTTTAAAATCAACAGGACACATCGTTGGTCCATCTTCTGTGCCATTCACCTGCCACCCATCAGTGTCTTTCTTATAACACTGACACTTGGTCCCACCAAACCAAAAAATCTGGATTTTACTGAAGAAGCCATAAAGGACATTCAGGAACTACTCAACAATGGAGGTGGACATCCTCACTCTATGGACCAATGGCGCATGCTGAAATAACAAGATATCGAGAATGAGGACACTGTATGCCTCCCTTTGGACATGATAGAGCAGTTTCCAATTGACTACATGCACCAAGTCTGCTTGGGTGTAATGAAAAAAACTCATCAATGTCTGCTGGGCAAATGAACGAGGCAACCCAAAGGCTCAGGAAGGAAGGTCATTCCAAGCCATTTTAGCAAAAACCAAAGAATATAGAAAACATTGACAGGTGGAAGGAAACTGAACTGTGTCAGTTTGCTGTATATGCTGGCAAGATTGTGCTAAAGGGATTTCTGGCAGACCAATTGTATGATCATTTCATGGCATTCAATGTTGACTTGAGTCTTCTGCTTTGCCCTACATTGGCAGTGGACCACAACAGCTACAGTAAAGAGCTGATGAAGTTAAAAAAAAAAAAAAACTGTATGGAGATTACTTCATGGTTTACAATGTACATTTAAATGGTACATCTACCAGAAGAGGCAATGGCTTTTGGCAGTTTTGATGTTTGCAGTGCTTTCCCAATTGAGAACCATCTTGGGAAGCTGAAATGACTTGTAAGGTCAGGAAAGCGGCTGCTTACTCAAGTGTTCAAAAGGCTGGTGGAGATGTCAAAATTTAGCTGGGAAGCATGATGAGTTCAAACACAATGGTTTTTGAAAATTTAACTCAGCGTCATGGAGTGAAAATAGATGGAGGATTATGTTTGGCTGTAGGAGACCTTGTGAATCATGAAAACATTGTGTCAGCTTTGCGAATGAATAATGTGATTGTGCTTTTTCTTAGCACTATTGAGAAGGCTAATGAAATTGTGCAAAATGTTGTAGTAATCAAGAGTTCACTCACACCAGTGCTTCCTTCCTAGGCCCAGGAGAAGAGGTAAAGGCAGAGTACTGGACTCTAAGGAGGGTCTTTTCCGGACAACAAGAAGTGATCCTTGCAGAATACTTTAAATCGTCAACTGATTTGTTCTATGGTCTGAGCACCCAAGAGGTAAGGTATAAAAAATAAAAACAATGTTTTATAGTGTAATTTGGGATATGCCACTGCATAACATGACAAAGTTATTAAAAATTATTATTTACATGGACTTAAAAATATGTATGCATTATTTTATATGCAGATCATAGCCAGCCAGTGATCAGAGAAGATAGAGACCTGAACTTGAGCACATGCAAGTATGTACAAGTACACATACTGTAGCTTGTGAACTTCTGACTGTATGAATGTAAAAAAGCATCAGCACACAGCAAACCATAGGTTTGCTTGTGGACATGGGCAATGTCCTGCTACCTTTAAAAAAAATTGTGACATTTAAATCCTACATGCATATAAAACAAAGACGTAAACCAGAGAATAAAAAAGTTCAGAGGTTACTTTTGCTTGCAACATTGAAGGATGTTCATTTGTGGCAGATTTTTATTCTGTTACATGTTCCTTCAACCCTCCACTAAAATGGGGACGCAACAGTGTGTGTGTGTGTGTGCACACACACATATATATATATATATATATATATATATATATATATATATATACACACAACTATTCAAAAGTTTTAGACAGTAAGGTTAATATTTTTAAAAGATGTCTTCTCAGCTCACCAAGGCTGCATTTATTTGATCCAAAATACAGCAAAAACAGTAATATTTTTAAATATTTTTACAATTTAAAATAACTTTGGATATATTTTGAAATGTATTTCTTGAGATTTGCTGCTCAATAACATTTCTGATTATTTTTAGTGTTTTAAAAAGTTGTATACAATGTTTTTCAGGATTATTTGATGACTAGAAAGTTCAAAATAACAGCATTTATCTAAAAAATAGAAAGCACTACTATTACAAAGTTTGGGATAAGTACATTTTTTTTTCTTTAAAGCTGCTGTCCGTAACTTTTTTTGTATTCAAAATTTACAAAAATTATATAATGAGAATATACAACATGAATCCATTTTCCAAACCGTGTTTTTGTCTTATCCTGAATCATTATGGTACACTTATAATAAGTGTTTATATTCTGACTATTTTAGACCGGACTGGTAGGACCCGCCGCAGAGTATCACAGTAACTGTGTGACTCGCCATAGACATAAACGGAGAAAAGTAGCTCCGGCTACAATGTTCTTCTGCAAGACGCCTGCAGTTCTGTTTATTAACTGCTAGAGGGCCAAAAATCGTGGACTGCAGCTTTAACCAAGAACACATTAAATTGATCAAAAGTGACAGTAAAGACATTTGTAATGTTACAAAAGCTTTCTATTTCAGGTTTAAGTTTAAAGGGCCAAAAAGTTACTCACTGTACCTTCAGGCAATTAAAAGAGTTCCCTAACAAGGATGTGCAATAAAGCTTGCTATTCAAACGGTAGCATGTCCTGATATTGCTGAGTTAGATGCGTTCCTGGGTCAACATATTTTGTTGATCCTGGAACAACATTCTAGTCTGAAAATTTAGTCTTAACCCTATTCCTACCCCTAAACCTAACCCTACCCATAAATTGTCCCAAAAATCTGAGGGAAATGATAGATGAATAACACTGATGTAGAAGCACCAATTCATGATTTTAAGCCTAAACTTGACATAATCTGTAAACTTGTCCCTCAAATCTGATTGGTTGATTTGAATGTTCCAGGATCAACAAAAATGTTGACCCAGGAACATGTTGAACTCAGCAATATCAGGTTATGCCAAACACAACGCTACTGGGAATAACTGCTGTTGCACAAGTTGTTACCTACTCTCTTGATGAACAAATTTAGATGAAAAAACTCATGACCATTTCTCACACATTTTCCCTGTTTTGTTTCAGATCCGTCATCAGTTGTTTACCAGTATGGAGACCAGCCAAGACCAACTGGGAGGTTTTGTTCATGCTTTTTTATTGTGCATTGTCATGAATTCATTGTTTCTTTTTTTATGTTGCATCATGATAAATAAAATGGATGTAATTGATTGTGACAGTGAATAAAAAATATATTGATATACATGGACTCAAGTCACTTATTTGGAATTTATTAAATTCAGTAGCATTCATCTAAAATAAAATAAAACTGAAATAAATTACAGTAAAATTACTGTAATATTAATATACTGTAAAAATAAGTTGCGGTAAGGGCATCATACTGCAACAATGCTGCCAGTAAGTTACCGCAAAAATACAATAAAAAGTCTAACAGTGCACATCAGCAGAGAGAGGAACACTTGTGACCCTTGTTTGCGCAGTTACAGTTTTTCTCAGTCACTTTTGTACATTTCTCAGATCAGAACTGAAATTCTCAAAACTACTTGTTGAATTACCACATCATGAAAGAAGTTTCTCATTCTTTTGAACAAATTGCAAATGCTTTGGTACAGTCAGGCAATTGATTATGTACAATTCTCTGCTATTTCCTACATTATCAATTGCTAAATGTATTCTATGGTTCTCTGTTGAATAGTCCTACCTCTCAAAACATCTAGTCATTAGTTCATCGGCATCGCACAAATCATTAAATGCAAAATGGTTGACCTAGTTATCATAATGTCATATGACATTATGATAACTATAGAAATGTATAGATATATTTATTATCTATACATTTCTATTAGACTTTCGTAAATGTGTCCTTAATTGATGAATTTTGCAGGTGAATCCTGAATTTAACTAATATATTCAGGGGAATGTAAAGCATTAGATCAACCAATGACCCAACCAGTTCTCTAAAGCAGCTAAAAGATGCATGTCGTGAATCTTCAATTGGAAAGCATATATAGACAGAGCACAACACAAGAGTTACAATTTCTGATAATGGAAGAACAACATGGAAACAAACAGGGTCAACAGCTGGGAAGAAGAAGAGGAGTAAGGATGTGTGGTAGAAGGGTAAGGAGGCAAAACAGAGGAAGAGGTAGATAAGGCAAAGGGCGTAGGCATGTTTCTGGTGAAATAAGGACCACTATTGTAAACCATGTTCTCAATCATGACCTTACAATGGCTTATATAGGTCTAAAGGTGCAGTTGAATATTTGGAGAAAACCTTTTCCTCAATCATTCAAGCATTTCGTAGACATAACAGGTATGTATTTCAGCAATGTTCACTGTACTCTAATATGGTATGCATTCTATAATCTTAAAGCTGCAGTCCGCAGCTTTTTTGTGTTAAAAATTTACAAAAATTATATAATGAGAATATACAACACAAATCCATTTTCCAAACCGTGTTTTTGTCTTATCCTGAATCATTATGGTACACTTATAATAAGTGTTTATATTTGGACTATTTCAGACTGGACTGGTAGGACTCGCCGCAGAGTATCACAGTATAACTGCGTGACTCGCCATAGACATACATGGAGAAAAGTAGCTCCGGCTAGAATGTTCCTCCGCAAGACGCGTGCAGTTCTGTTTATTTGTCAGGATCCCGGTGTTTTGTGTTTTGTAGGACTTTTATGTTGAAGTGTAATCTTGGTTTTCTTTGTTTCAATCTTTATTTCCTGTGTTTTGGTTTCTGTTTTGCCTGTATCTTGTGTGTCGCTATAGTTACCCTCATTAGTTACCATGACATCATATCACCAACACCTGTCCCTTATCAGCCCATTGTTAACGTGTCTATTTAAACCTTTATGCTTCATTTGTTGTTTGTTGGTCGTTGCGTTTGTGAGTGTGTTCTTGCCGTTGCTCTCGTCTGCTGTCTGTGAATTACTCCTGTTTATGGATTACCTTTTATTATTAAACGTTGGTGCTTGCATTTGGATTCTCACTCTGTTTCATGCCTGCGCAATCGTAACAGAACGACCAACCCAACCATGAATCCAGCAGCACAAATTTTGCGTCTCCGTCAAGGAGATTTGTCTATTGAGGATTACGTGAGGGACTTTGTAGAGGTGGCTCACTTGACTTGTATGGACAATTTATGCTTAATGATATTCTTTCGAGGAGGGTTATCTGAGCCACTCAAATCTCTTGTGCCATTGCATCACCCTAGCTGGACTCTTGAATATTATATTGAGTTGAGCGGCTCGGCATTTACTGTCGGGGTCGTGGAAGAGCAACGTCACGCCTCCGCTGATCGCCCAGAGTCACGTCACGTCTCCGTTGATCGCCCAGAGCAACGCTACGTCTCCGCTGATCGCCCAGAGTCACGCCACGTCTCCGCTGATCGCCTAGAGCAACGCCACGTCTTCGCTGTTCACCCAGAGTCATGTCACGTCTCCGCTGATCGCCCAGAGCAATGTCACGTCTCCACTGATCGCCCAGAGTCACGTCACGTCCCCGTTGTTGTTCCAGAGCAGCCCTCTCTCCTTGTCAGTTCTGTCATGGCCAAGAGGGCTGTTTTTACCTTTTATGTCTTGGCTGTCATGCGTGCGTGGAGGATGTACTCGAGCTCTATGGACTTGGGAGCAGCCTGCCAGCTCGAGCCCGCTGTTGTCCCAGAGCAGTCCGCTGTTATCCCAGAGAAACACGCTGTTGTCCCAGAATGGCCTGCTGCCATCTCAGAGCAGCCGTTTGCCCCGTCGGCCGCTCCGCTCTCAAGCCCGTCGGCCACTTCGCACGCAATTTCGTCAGTTATAACGCACTCAAGTCCAGGCCCGCCGGTCGCTACGCACTCAAGACCAGGCCCGCCGGTTACTACACACTCAAATCCAGGCCCGCCGGTTGCTACGCACTCAAGTCCAGGCCTATTTAGCTGGCGCCGCTCCGGCCACCTTTACTGCCTGTTTTGCTTCGGCTTCCTTTAACACTTGTGTTTCTAGTCCTTCCTCAACTCCATGGTCCAGGCCCTCCATCTCGCCTCAGAGTTCACCTCCGCTCCACCGCTCTCCTGGATCTTTTGTTTATAGGTGCGTCTGGTAGCCGCACCTTTGAGGGGGGGCTATGTCAGGATCCCGGTGTTTTGTGTTTTGTAGTACTTTTATGTTGAAGTGTAATCTTGGTTTTCTTTGTTTCAATCTTTATTTCCTGTGTTTTGGTTTCTGTTTTGCCTGTATCTTGTGTGTCGCCATAGTTACCCTCATTAGTTACCATGACATCATATCACCAACACCTGTCCCTTATCAGCCCATTGTTAACGTGTCTATTTAAACCTTTATGCTTCATTTGTTGTTTGTTGGTCATTGCGTTTGTGAGTGTTCTTGCCGTTGCTCTCGTCTGCTGTCTGTGAATTACTCCTGTTTATGGATTACCTTTTGTTATTAAACGTTGGTGCTTGCATTTGGATTCTCACTCTGTTTCATGCCTGCGCAATCGTAACATTATTAACCGCTAGAGGGCCAAAAATCGCGGATAGCAGGTTTAATATTACAGTAGCATTTTTACACTTACAGTAGTATATTACACTTGCTTTACACTTACAGTATAGTAGGCTAAATGAACTTTATACAGATACATACTATATCACACACATACACATGAATACATATATACAGTGTATGTATAAAGTCTTGTCTTTATCATTTATCACAAGGACATTTTACATTGATTTGTTGACAGAACAACAGTAAATACAAAACTGTGAATCCTGTCCATTCTTTCCCAATCAATCTCCCATATACAGTAATGTGCCCATTTGTACTGTTAAAATTGATATATGCCATACAGACAAAGTGCAGTTTCAATCACTGTCATAAAAACTGTAGCCATAGTTTACATCTGAAATATTTATCACTGTTATATTGACAAGATGGCTAAGCATTTTGACTATCTTGTTCCAGAACAATGACACAAGGACTCATTCTGACAGCACTGATATGTTCATTGACATAAATACTTGCTTTTGAGAGATGAACTAAGGATTTTGAGCAAGTAACATTTTTACAGTTTTAAAGTTTAAAGTTGGGGACCAAAAAAAAAATGTCCCCACAAGGATGGTACATAATACCAGTAATTTTTTGGGTCCCCATGAAGAAAACAGTTCATAAATCAAATCAAATCAAATCAAATGTAAAAATGCAGAGTTTTCTGTGATGGGTAGGTTTAGGATTTGGGACATTTGGTTCATAATGAAGGGTTTACCAGGACCACACACATACACTTTAAAAATTGTGGTTATCATCTAAGATGAACTGCTAATAATGTAAAAAGAATTCATTACATTTGGTTATTCACATCGCAAACAAGTTATATAGAAACTATGCCTATAGAATCAATATCTATAGAAATCTACAGATGTACCAAATTAACCTTTGAGATCATTTGGATTAAATAATAGACAAATGTATTATGTATATGCAAATCAAAAGTTTGATAGTAATAGCATTATGAAAGGCAGTTACTCTGAATGAAACATTTATATAGATGAAACACTTATTTTGTGTTGTGAAAAGGATACTTTGCGATTTTGTGTATTGTACTATCACAATTGAAAATATGCTGAAATGTTTAAAAAAAAAAGTGCACTTTTGATGATCTGTTGAGATATTAGTACTAAGAGTTTTGAAAATCTACCAATTGCTTGTGAAAATTGCATCAAAGTTAAGTAGTCTGTGGTGGACCCTAAAGGTTTAATTTTATTGGCAACCCTTATTGTGTAAAAGTGAAATAATAGATTTTGCTATGGGTCTTTAGAAAAATTAAATGCTTCAAACATTTTTTTAAAATGGCTTCTTATTAAAAAAAAAAAAAGCTATATTTTTTTGTCAGATATGTTACATAACCTATTTTCAATGGTAGTTATTTTAAGCACATCCTTGGACAACATGTATTTAAAGAATGTAACTCTAAATACCTCTGACAATTGTCGTTGTGCGTGTTTTCTTCAATTTTCACCTTCTTCTTACTTAAATTTCTATGCACTGTTTCTACTAACTATACAGGACTTTTATTTTGGTCTGGTGCTGTGACTTCATAAGTCTGCGCCGCGCTCCTGCGTCTGTGATTCGACTGAAGAAAGGTTTGTGTTTTTAAGCATTTAAAAAGTTTTTAATCTATACAAACTATTTGGGCAATTTTATAGTTTTGTCCCGCCTTGTCTACATTCACTTTAGACACGACTGTTATCCGAAGTCTGTGTTTACAATAATGCCTGCCCAAAATGATTCTGTTAGTGATCACTTTACTATGCGACATGGTTGACCCCCGGGTTTATTTTGATACTAAAATTATTTTAAAACCGAGGAAAATAACGGTCATTTTCGTTTGTTATTTTAGTAGCGCGGTAATATTTCATTTGCTTTGAATGAATTAGAGAGAGACAGAAAGAGAGATTGTGAGTGTGAATTTCCTTCGTGTGTCTGTCTACTCTGCATAAAAATGTTTTCCTAGTATTTTGTCTTGTTTCCAGTCCGAATTTACCAGACGAGTAACATGGCACAAGATATTATGTCTTGTGGAAAAAAAAAGGGGGGAAAAAATAAATAATACAAGTCAATATCTTATGCCATTTTACTTGTGTAGTAAATTAATCTTGACTTAAGAAATTTAGATATTTGGACTGGAAACAATACAAATATACTAAGTGAGAAAATCATTTTTTGCAGTGATGTAATAGAGAATTTTTTATTTTATTTTTATTTTATTTTTTATAAAAAAAAAGCTAAATTATCTCCTCATTGCAGAGAAATAGCATATAATGTAATTATAATTAAGGGGTTGAAGAGGTTGGCACGGTTCGGTTGGACTCGGGCAACTGTCTGTCACAGCATTACAACAAAAAACATCTATTACTACATGAATAGTACTCTTGTAGTTTGTGAGTAAAGGTGCAAATTCCTGTCTCAACGTCACCTGTCTCGCTAATAATCTTTTGATACATGCAGCACAAATAAGTGAAAAGCACTGCGCTGCATAAATGATAAATCAATTAGACAATTTAATAGCAAGAGTGCTTTTCTTCCTGTTTTCTTCAAAGTTGCTCTGTAAATGTGTTCAGGCCTGGAACATTAAATTCAAAGCAAGTATTCTGATTAATTATTTTGTATAGTATTTTAAAATGTAACGCCAGTACGTCATATTAAGTTAATGCATACTATTGCCTGCGAGCTTCTCCTCCTGTCTGTACGGTAATTTCTCTACTGTGCGACAGAGAGTCGAGTGGTTATGACGCAATCGTTAGCCTATTTTTACAAAAACTGTTTCTACGGGGCCATAATGTAACATAGAAGGTAATGGAGCCCTTTATACATTGTCGTGTATCTTTAGAAATAAATAATGGACAAATGGAGTCCCTAAACGCCTCAGATGTAAAGTTATTCGCTGTCAAAGTGACGCCAAAATGAATGGGAGTCAATGGGATGCTAACGCAAGGGAAGTTCTGCTACAAGATGGCGGCACGCGGCCGACTTCAACTTCCGGTCGACTTACTTGGGCACTGGTCAACACGGGTGTGCCTTATACGTCCTGAAAAGTGAAGTTGCAGGCTCTTTCATCGCCCCCTGGTGGCTAGATGCAGTACGGGTCATAAACCTCGCCCTCTCCGTTCAAACGAACAGGATTTGAGTCAATACAAAAAAGTAAATTACGCTTCAAATAAAATTTTCCGAAAGATAGTTTTGGTCATTTAAGGTAGTTATCACGCCGATATTCAATTGTTCGTTTTTGTGATAAGTTTGATTTTAGTTAGCAATTTGATGCTATAGAAACGGGGCGTGTCGTCATGATTGACAGTTGTGATTGACAGCTTCTCTGAGGACTGTCGGAGCTTCGAGGGGAGATTGAAGATGTATAACTAACTATTAATTTTCGATTTCTGTGTTATTTCACACCGACAAAATGAGTTGTTCAGCAGTAAACTGTACTAACCGAACTACAGGATCTGACGGATCACTGAACTTTTTTCCGGGCTCCACTGACGATTCCTTCTGCACATGCCCAGGCTCCAAACTAACATTTTTGCGTAACGTCAACGCCCATCGTTGTACGTTTTACATTCAGTTTATTACAATGGAAGGAAGCGGCATCACGTCGTCCATCTTTTTTTTCAATCTATGGGTCAACACCACTGCTCATTTTCCATGTTATCAATTCAGGCTACCGGCTAACTTCAACATTTTAGACATTTTAAACAATTTTCAGCTCAAAACTCACTTTCAGACACCAGTGAGTATTTGAAATAACTTCTGATGGCGATCTGATGGGTATTCTGAAAACTGTACGAAGCAGAAATATATTTATATGTGATGCTAAAGGCTACTTATGCTAACTGTTGCGATAATATACATATTTTTATGGAAAATACCAAAGATTGCTTGAAGTAGTGATGAGAGAAATTAAGCTTTTCAAATTGAACCAATTTCTTCGCAAAATGATTCACTGTTTAAGCGTTCGAAATGCCACACTCTGGTGACCCCTGCTGGTCAAAACAGTGTATTTTCAACAAAAACTCAGGCCAAACATGCATAAAAACAGCTTTTATAAACGCAAATGTTTTATTGAAAGAAAAATCTATACAATGCAATTAAAGGTGCAGTATGTAATAATTCTGTCCGCTAGAGGCCTATTCAAAACAAAGGCGTAGCTTGATGATGCCAAGTTTGAGTGCGGAATCTTGGGACATGTGGTCTTGCCTCAACGGACGGTGCAAAAGAATAGGGATAGGACTCGGGAAGAAATCATGTTCATGGATGCGATTATTAACGTTATTGTAGTATGAAGCAGAGCAGGACCCAGTGTTGTGGGAGCTGAACGAGGCTGCTGGAGCAATTGCGCAATCGCGCCGGCGCCGCTTCTGCTTTTCCGGTCATGAGTATGAGGTAACGCAGCTCTGTTTATTAAGTTTATTAATTTTAAAACGTATTGTATGATGGAGACAATTCTGTATTACTTTTACTAAAAATAAAGCTGCATCTGATTATGCTATGTTAGCTACTTCACAAAGTAGTGATTTTCTCTGAGGCATGGTAAAGCAAAAATCATTTAAATGAGACTAAACGTGTTGAGCTATATAACAACAATTAGTTTTTCTTTCTATAAATATATCAAAACAGTTGTTCCCTTGTCTATTAAAACATGTAATATATCAAAGCTTCTTTGGTGTTTCCATGGTTTCTACAAAATAAAACCGGAAACCGAGGGTAACGCGGGTAGACGCAATTGACAGGCGACTCCTCACACGTCCCGGAGCCTTGGTTAAAATTGCAATTTTCTCACGATTTACAAATAGTTGGAAACATTTGGGATATTGTAAGTACTCAAATGAACAAAATATATAACACTGGCCTAGTGGTTTTTGGATATTTTACTGCAAAAATATTCATATTGCACATTTAACTATTCATGTAATAAGATTAAATGTCAAGTGTCTATATATGTGTTTTTTCATCAGTTTTGTTTGTTCCATGGATGGCTCAGCTAAACAGGCAAATAACAGACTATTAACTACTAGGCCTATTATTCCTTTTAAATATACTAATGCCTAGCACTCCCTGGCTCGCACTGGCCCAACCGTGGAAAGGCGGCTAATGTGAGGGCAGGCGGGGGGCGGGGTGTGGATGGGGGACCAACATGTTTGTACTCAGTATGAGGCAACTGTGCCTAGTGTGAGTACGCCCTAAAATCAAGTGTCAAATTTGCAATTGTGGTGATAGTTTTTGGAAAAACAAACAAAAAAAATGCAAACTTGCTTGTGTGATGTTGTTTGACTGTATTTTATTTGTTATAAATATTAGAAACAATAACTCAATACAGGGACATTTTCTTGCCCCATAAGGCTAATAAGGCCATTAATTATCACTCTGACTGACTCCCTTGCCAGTGCACTGAATACTGAACTAGGGAGCTGATTGAGATGCAGCCAGAGATTTAGTTTGGATTTGCAGACAAGTTCTTTTCTTTTAATTATTCTCATCTGAAACATGACAGAGTGTCCAAACACACGAAAACTCCTGGTGAAGCAACTGAGATCCACGTGACACTATTATAAAGATGGCGCTAATTAAAGAGGAGAGTGAAGACATGAAGATTGAAGAAGCATTTAGAGTGAAACAAGAAGATACCGAGGAACAAACAGGTTGGTTTCATTCTCAATCTGAACTCAGTCATTTGATCCTGTTTAAAATGTCCTCCTCTACAGAAATGAATATTTTTGAAGAATGTCATACGAGTGTCCTAATTAAAGTTGTTCCATTTGATATGGAGCCAAATATTAATGCTGCCTTCAACAAGGTCTCTGCAGTTCATTAAAGTCTTAGGGTGTGTTCACACTTGTAGTTTGATTCTCTTGGTTCTTTTGGTCCAGACCAAAAAAGAAAATGATACATTTAGTCCTGGTTGGCTTTAATGACGTGTATTTTGTGATGGAACTAAACAAAAATTCAAAACAATGCTGTGTGCTGGGCTAAATGTGCTTGATGTACAGTCAAACCAAAATTTATTCAAACACCTTGAACACTTCATTCATTATTACAGTTTATTCACTATAGTTTAAAAAAATGGTAATAAAATATGACAAGATCTCAGAGTTAAACTGTTTAATTCAACCAAACCTGCCAATTGTGAGCACCCTTAAGTTCAGTTTTATTTAATTTAAGTTTATAAAAAGTCTTAAATATCTTAAATGGTATAAGAAAAGTCTTAATTATTTAAAAAGGTCTTAAATGTGGGGACATTTAATTAAATGTAAGCACTGCTCTTTTCAAATTAAATACATGACGCTGTTGCACATTCTAAAGGCTCATGGTTTCAAAGCAGTTCACAATCAGTGAATACCACAGATTAATGCCAAGCAAGTGGTGATTGCAAATGATCTACTGTTGATGGATTATGTGTTAAATTATGGTGTTTATCATGGCTCGGCATTAAGCCTTGGTATGTGATTAATCAGTCATTCACTTGTCCAAGTAAAAATGTTGGGATTTTTTTTTCATTTTTTTGGTCTACAACAAACCAGTTTTGGGTCAAGCTGTGTTTGATAACTGCCAGCTTTTTTGGATGTGTCCTCTAGAAAGCAAATATTTAACAGTATTGAGATGAGGTTGAGATTTCAGGTAACACCACTTTCAGTAGCTTAGTGCATATAGGATCTAGCATATGTGTTGTTTTAATGCTTTATGCTGGTTTTGATTATGTAATGCTTTTTGTGTTTGTTTTGTTGTCTGTTGCTTTGTACCTTTTTAACTGGGGTTAACTTGTATTTGTCTTTTTTAACTTTAGACCTGATGGCACTGAAAGAGGAGAGTCAAGAATTGAATGAAGTGGAAGAAAAACAGTATGCGAAACATTATGATTTCATAATTGGAGATAAGTCTCAGTACTCACAGAATGAAAAGACTTCCTCGCAAAAAAGAGCTCGAAAGACAGGTCCTAAAAGTGATTTCCCCTGCTTACACTGTGGAAAAAGTTTCAATCAAAAAGGAAACCTTAATGTCCACATGAGAATACACACCAGAGAGAAGCCTTTCACATGCCTTCAGTGTGGAAAGAGTTTCACACTTAAAGGAAACCTTAAATCCCACATGAGGAGTCACACTGGAGAGAGCCCTTATACCTGCAAACTGTGTGGTAACAACTTTTCTCGAAAAGAAAGTCTTAAGACTCACATGAGAAGTCACACTGGAGAGAAGCCATACACGTGTCTTCAGTGTGGAAAAAGTTTTACACGTAAAGGAACCCTTAATACCCACATGAGAAGTCACACTGGAGAGAGTCCTTTCAACTGTAAACTGTGTGGGAAGAGCTTCACACGAAAAGAAAGTCTTAAGACTCACATGAGAAGTCACACCAAAGAGAAGCCTTACACATGTGATCAGTGTGGAAAGAGTTTTACACGTAAAGGAACCCTTAATATCCACATAAGAAGTCACACCGGAGAGAGCCCTTATACCTGCAAACTGAATGGGAAGAGCTTCTCAAAAAAAGAAAGTCTTAAGTCTCCTGTCAGAACTTATACTGGAGAGAAACATTTCATATGTGGTCAGTGTGGAAAGAGTTTCAGATGTGAAGAAAATCTTAATCAGCACATAAAGATTCACTCAAGAGGAAACTGTTTTCCATGTCATCAGTGTGGAAGGAGTTTCACAAACAGGAAAAACCTTAAGAATCATGTAACAACTCACAACGGAGAGAAGCCTTTTATGTGCCTTCAGTGTGGAAAAAGTTTCAATCTTAAAGGGAACTTCAAGGTTCACATGAGAATTCACACTGGAGAGAAGCCTTTCACATGTGATCAGTGTGGGAAAAAATTCAGACATAAAGTAACCTTTAATTACCACATGAGGATTCACTCAAGAGAGAACTGTTTTTTATGTCATCAGTGCGGAAGGACTTTCACAGACAGTGAAGAACTTAAGAATCATGTAATAACTCACACCGGAGAGAAGCTTTTCATGTGCCATCACTGTGGAAAGACCTGCATAAACAAAGCAAACCTTGATATTCACTTAAGAGTTCATACTGGAGAAAAGCCTTTCATCTGCCTTCAGTGTGGAAAGAGTTTCACACGTAAAGGAAACCTTGAAGTTCACATGAGAGTTCACACTGGAGAGAAGCCCTTTACGTGCCTTCAGTGCAAGAAAAGTTTCACATATCAAAGAGACTTGAATCGTCACTGGCAAACTCATTCTGGAAAGAAATTGCAATGTTCTGTGTGTGGTAAGAGATATAGAAAGAGGAGCAATTTTGAAAATCACCTGCGCATTCATTCTGGAGCAAGGAGATTTAATTGTGTTCAGTGTAATAAAAAATTTATTTTGCCATCACACTTAGAGATACACCTGAAAAGTCATGCATATGTGAGACCCTATTTGTGTTCCTTGTGTGGAAAGAGATTTAAATGGCTTGGCAGTTTAAAATGGCACCAGAAAATATGTAGAGTACGAAATTAATTTCAATTGTATAGCGCCATCGCTCAATTTTTGATTCAGTTAAATATCTCAGAGACAAATATCAGATAAATAATCTTCCTTCTTGCTGTGAAATGCCACAATGTAAATGAACAGTCAGAAATAAAGAGACAAACTGAATGAAACAAGATAATGAACATTACACTGCATTATCTGATTCAACTTCAGTGAGTGAATCCACAGTTAAATATTAGAAGGGTGGGGGAAAAATCAATAATGCCCAGTATTGTAATATCTCACACAAAATATTGTCGATAAAAAGGGCGCCCAGTATTTACCTTTTCAGTGCCTGAATTTCTGCTCAGGATTGCATCATTTTACCTTAAAGGGCTATATGTAAGATTTTCACCTTAATAAAGCATAAAAATACCTCAATATGTTTGCAGATATTTAGGAAACATGCTAAGTTCACCTACTTGTTTCTCAGAAAAACAATGCTACAGCCAGATATTCTACTTTGAAATGTGTGTTCCGTGTTGGAACGTCTGTCTTTGTTTTGGTCTGTGCGAAACCTTGTGCTTCCAGTTTATCCAATAGTATTTCGACATCACAGGTTGCCAGTTGACGGAAAACACCGCATATTGCAGCCATGGAAACCAGCAAACAAACTGGGTCAGAGAATCGCAGATTCTACCTGACCTAAAAAGTCTCTGCATCCATCTAAAAATCTCTATGATCGACAGCATATTAAAACTGATAAATCAACAGATAAATCAGCTTACAGTGTCTAAGTCTCCTCAGCTTTCATTGTCAATTGTGCTCCCTCTTGCTGTTGGCAACCCGCGTCTTTAAAGGAGGGGGTGGGCCAAACAATATTTTGAATTTGGACTGCAGTACCTATTTCGACCACTGGGTGTCATTCCTACATACAGCCCCTTTAGGCTCTGCGCTTATAATTCAATAATAAAAAGTAATTTAAAACCTTTCTTTTAAATGAATTTGTGCAACAGCGCAAGTAAATCAGCGCTACTGCATCTCGCTTTCGAACATGCACAGTGAAGTGTGTGAAAAGGATGTGCATTTTCACATGTTCTTCTGAACATGGACCACTCAGTGAAGGCTAATGGTGCATTCCATTTACCTCAGAAGTCAGAGCAGGAAATGATGTCACACCCGAGTTGACCACATTCCAGAACACAAGTTGAAAAACCAAGATTGATGCATTGAGGCAAACCTTTGGTCCAGGCAATACCAGTAGACAAAAGTACTTTGTGCACCACTAAGTTTGAGACAGACGAACAGAAGTGCTAATAAACTATATATTACTACTGTTTCACTTACTATTAATGTGCTGAGCAGCCATTTTGAATTCTGAAGTCGGAGTTTTACAGTTCCTCCTTGTGATAGGAAGAACAGATCATTTTACAGACTTCAATCTTTGTTCAGTTGAATGGAATTAAATGTTAAATTTAATAAATGAAAAATGATAATAAAGCTAATGGACAAATTATGAGAAACAGAATGGTTAATTTAAGACCCTAAATAGCCCTAAAGAGCACAGCAAGTGGTGGCCATGTAGGGGATGAAGGTGTAGTGGAAATCGTTGAGTTTTAAGAGAACCCAGTTTCAGCACTCATATACATTGAATGACTGTTTGGATGGAGTAAGAGCACTGCTTTTAGTGTAACCCTTTATAAGCCACTTGTCTCATATTACACATAACATTATCTAACTGTAATGGACATACCAACAGTTTTCATCGACAACTCCTTGGAGATCATTATGAAGTCCAGCCTTTTCTATTGACAAAATCCCGGTAGCCGTCGCTGGGTGCCAAGACGGGGATGTGTGTCTTGTTGATACATCCAATTACTTGAGGGATATGATACTTCACCTCAAATGTCTGAGCGATCGCCTCTTGCAAAGTTGGGGCCTTCATAAATTCTCAGATTTAATGAATAACCATTATTTTGCAGAACATGTACACAAATTCTTAACCGTGGAATAACCATGCACACCAAACTGATTTGCCACCAGCCTATACTCTTCACAACTGGCAAGCATGTAGAGAGCTTCTACATCTGCAAAGGTACTGGGGCACACACTCGCAAATCTTTAGGACTCATAATATCTTCCATGATTTGGCATAGTTTCACAAATGCTTGCCGAGAAGTGCGAAAGTTTTCCTTTCACTCGTCAGTAAATTCAAGCAAGACTACCCGCTCCCACCAGTCCTTACTGCGGATGCGCATCCAGCATGAGCAGGTGGTTCGTTATCGAGGAGGAGGTAATATTTTGTACACTCAGAGACTTTCTTTTCCTAATAAAGCATAAAAGCATAGTGTCGACTCACGCAGTTGATGGAAAAACAGCAAAATCAAAAACTCTTGCTGCATTTGCAGGCACTGCAGACATAAGAGATACAATAATATAGGTTCTGATGGATTTCCTGCTGATATTTTGGACTACACAGACAGATGTATAGGTGGTTAGCTTCTCATGTAAACGCAGTTTACTGCATTGCTGGTTTATTGATTGGCATGTAAACACAAAAACTGATTCCTTTAATAATCTGACAATATCCATTTCAGTTAGATCGATTCCATGTGATGTAATTAAATCTAGTGTACGAATAGAATGGTAAACACATGTCCTTATGAATCAATTGTATTATCTATGTCAGGGGTGTAACACTGAAGTACCTGGAGTACCACAACCTTGTAGAGTTTAGTTCTACCATCACCCTCTAAAAAATATATTTCGTAAGAAGTAGGGTATGCATCAAATACGGTATACACTGCTGTACCTGAACATACTCAGCCCTCAGTTGTTTCACCTGGTCATTGTTTCTCTCAAAATGCACCAGGTAACAATGTGTTTCATTGTTACCTGGTGCCTCTTCAAAAGGTGGGCTACTGTTGGTAGGCTGATGGATGCCACATTGGCAAAGGTGTCATTGTTCTCCTCAATTGCCTGCTTTATTTCCAAAAGCCATATATCATTCCTGGCCCTCACTTGAACAGTTGTCGTGGATCATGAGTGAACGCGATCATCTCTTCCTCTTTACTACTTTACAGAACGAAATAAACATGAATGAACATCAGAAAATATGATGCAAGATACAGTAGCTTACTGAAATCAGTGTAGGAAACAATGTCACGTAACAGAAAAGCCATTCGTTGTCCATAAACTTGATAGTCAGCAGGAAAAATAACAAAAACCATTTAAAACAAAACAAACTGAATTAGAAACCTAATTATGTACGTATAAGTATTATAACTTTATTATTATAAAATGGACTTAAACTGGGTGCTCGCCTGTGTGTAATCAAACGCATCGTTTTCATTTTATTCTGGAGACTAAACTCGTGCTCTGCTGCCACACTGGAGCACACACACCACCAACTGGACAGGGGTGGGAATTACATTTACAAATTACATCAGCCTCAGTGTAATCTGTCAAAATGACGGACGGCCTTCAGATTTTTCCGTCACTGCACAAAAAATTCCGTCAATGACGGAAAATTTTCGGTTAACGTGATCTCTGACCCTGACATAATATCACATGAAAAACTAAGGTAAAAATAAATAATCTTAAATGTTTAAAGTCGGCATGAAATCAAAATTGACAATTCTTATTTTTTTATGGAATATTGTAGTATTTATTGCAAACAATTAATCCGTGCATTTCATTATTTTTTAAAAATTAATGTGTCCTAGTAATCTTTAATCAAAAACATTAACCTCCCCTCCCCCATCGAAACGACTTCTCTTCCTGTCACATGCTATGGCGCGAGGGCGTGGCTATCGGTGTCTGTCTCGTTTCTGCCCTGCCTTTCAGGAACGTCACTGATCGCAGCAATTGGCAATTAGCAATTGACAATATGGTGGTTAGATGCATTTTTGGTTGCGCTGCTCAAGTTCTCTTTCCTATCCCAAACAACCCAGTCTGCGTGCCCGCTGGCTCGAATTTCTGCACTTCGAAGAAGGAGGAATAACGGCGAATTCGCGTCTCTGTGCAAGGCATTTTACTGAAGAATGTTTCAAAAATTTGAGACGATATGAAATGGGTTTAGTTCAAGTCCTGCATCTGACAGACACAGCGGTCCCATCTGTGTACACAGTCGGAACATCAACGAATGTGAAGGTTAGTAAAACAAATTAACTTGCTAACTAGAAAGAATCGTAACGTTTTTAGATGGATGCTCTGAAATGCCGCTTTGTGTGTTTTATTCGTCCGATAGCCACTTACACGAGATGTTGGAATCCAGTGTCCCGCCAAAATTGTGACCATCATTGGCGTACAAGCGACATTCTCTACTCCAAGGCCGAAACGACGGAGTAAAGGCAAAGTTATTTTCTACTAGTGTATTTTTGTACATAGTTATCTACGTGTATTTCATATTAATAATAATAATAATAATAATAAATAATACTTTTTTTTTTTTTTTTTGGTGTGTGTGTTTGAAATTTAAGCGGTCCAGGTAAAACCATTGTGCCCCTCTGTGTCCTGCTCTACTGAGGATCTTGGTGCCAGCTTCGATCCTCCTTTTATAACGTCCACACCGATCAAAAGGCCACGGATGGAAAATGGCGCAGATGAGATCAACACCACCTGGTCGGGAACAACGAAGGAGTCAGCAAATTTGGATTCCACATACGAGCCTGATATCACTCAAGAGGATAGTCACAAGTAAGTCCATATTGGTGTTATACTGTGTGTGTGATTTACTTTAGTTAGTTTATAGTATTAATATGTATGTGTTCTGCTATCTGTACAGGGTTTGCCAACCCCTCTACAGTGCAGCAAAATACATGGTGTACGAGGACAACTTGTTGGACCTATTTAGAAAGTGTCCGGCGTGCATGCACACCTGCACTGTAAACAAATTCATGATTGGAACCTTTGTGTCAATCACACAGGTAATCACATCACTCACACAACTCTCTCTCTCTCACAGACACACACACATGCTCATATATATATATATATATATATATATATCAGATTTGTAATATTTTAATATTATTGCACACGCACAGCCGTACATCAAAAATGTCCCAGCTGGCAATCTGCACTTGTCAGCAGCAGTAGCTTTCACTGGGGCATCATATATACAAGTTCACAAGGTCTGTTTTTAATCTTGCTGTGTACAAATCTTATGGGTCATAGTTCTGAAATGCTACTTGTGCAGTCAGTAATGTTGTTTTTGTTGTTGGTGTTGTTTTTTTAAGGTTCTCTCAGCTCTGCACCTTGAATGTATGTGTCCAAGGACATTTTTTAACCATCAAAAGGCATTCCTCGTACCAACCATTTTGTGGCACTGGAGGTCTGAGCAAAAAACACTTGTGGAACAGGCAAAGCTGTTTGGAAAGGCCATAGTTCTGGGAGGTGATATGAGAGCTGATTCACCAGGTTTGATATTTTTGTTGACATTTAACTGTTGAAACATGAAACCACTATTCATGATGCCAATATGACTCTATAGGACAAATTAGAGAGAATTTTAGATCCAAAGGCTGCTGGCTGGTGATTATCTCCTCACTTATTTAACTCGATAAACTTTTAACAAACACATTATTCCCCCCCTTCTCTGCTAAAGGACATTGTGCTAAGTATGGTAGCTACACAATGATGAGCTTGGATGACAACAGGGTGGTGGACATTCAGTTGGTGCAGGTAAATAACAAAACTGTTTTTTTTATTTTTTTTATTGTACCCTTCCACTCTCCAGCGGGACAGATCGTATGTGTTGAGGGACTAACAAAATAATTGTATTCTTTTAGAGTAATGAGGTCGGTGCAAGTCCGCGGATGGAACTGGAAGGGTTTTTGAGGAGCATCAACTTCTTAGAATCTGAAGGCATGAAGATTGGTGCACTTGTCACTGATCGCCATCCTTCGATTCAGAAGTACCTCAGGGAGCAGCGACCTGACATCCGACATTATTTTGACATTTGGCATGTATCTAAAGGTTTGTACTTTTCAATGCGAATTTCCCTTGCAGTAATTCTGAGTGGATCAATATCACAATATACAATATTAACACCTTTTTAGTTATATAAATAAGATGGTTGGGCTATATGTAAAACGGTTAGTTACAACAAAGTCCCTTTCAAGAAAAGTCTGTTCAGTCATAGTGATGAGATAGTGATGCAACATTGGCCCTGTTTCCACCTGGTATTAAGATGCATTTTGGACTATTTGATCACAAGTGGATGAGGGAGACACATACCCGTTAAACCTGTTGTTTTAATCCATCTCTTTTGTCCACTTTCAACCACTTCTGTCCTGATTTCTTAGAAGGGAGGGTCTATAATGGGCAGGTAAATGTAAGGGTTTTTTCAGATCTTTGTGAGTGTGTGTTAGAAATCAGGAATGATAAGAGAACATTGTGCTTGGTATGTTTTTCGTCTTCAGACTAAACGGGTCTTCAGCTGACAGTTTAAATCCTGTCTGGCTAGCACATGCTTACCTTAAGCATTACGTCAGACGAGGAGTAGGCGGATTCAACCACATTAGGGTTTCCACTATGAAAACAATCTGGTCAAATTCATTTTTGACTAACACTATAAGTGGTCAAAAGTGGACAAGCTCAAAATGTTTTACACTCTGTTTACACCTGATCTGATCAACCAAACACATCTTAACACCAGGTGGAAACAGGGCCATTATGATTTAAGAGCAGATATTTGAGTCAGTACAACTTATAAATGTCGCATGAAGGGGGAAGTTGAATTTCTTGCTCTGAGCTAATATTACATGTTCTGTGTATTAATTGTGCAAGGTCTTGCCAAGAAAATAGATGCTCTTGGGAAAGAATGAGCTTGTGGAGAAGTTCTTTCTTGGAGAAAGAGTGTGGTGAATCACCTCTACTGGTGTGGAGTCTCTTCAAAGACCGGAGAAGAAGCTGTGGCCAAGTGGAGATCAATAACAAATCACGTGCAAAATGTCCATCAACACAGCAGTGAGATATTTCCTGTGTGTGCCCATCTACCACTTGAGGAGCGAGCATGGCTGAAACCTAGTAAGTAGCTTAACGTAGCAGTAACATTTATGTATATGTTTTGAAGTGTTTGTTTTGTTGTTGTTGTTTTTTTTCTCTCTAAAATAATTAGATTTTGAAGCTAAAACACTATTCTGTCCTTACAATCAATCTCTCATTCAGGCACTAAAGCTTGTGAAAAGTTTTGTGACCTCATGCTGCAAGGTCGTCTCTTGAAGGACATCACAAAATTGAGCCCTCACCACCAGACGTCTTCAATTGAAGGCTTTCATAGCCTGGTACTAAAATTTGCACCAAAGAATGTGTCATTTCCATTTTTAGGAATGTTGAGCAGGTAAAACAACAGGGCTTTCATTTTAGTTTAAAAGGCAATCTTTTCTTGCAATAAAAAAGTGGTTATACTCTAATAACAGTAGAGGGTATGCATCGACATCACTTTCCCGCCGGAACGCGCTCCCTCAGCTGGACTGAGTGGCAAAAGAACCTACTGCATAACTGGATTTAATAGGGGAAACTGCGAAAATGCAAGTAAAACAAACAAATTACACTAAATCCGAGTAATCACTTGTATTAATTACATATATATATATATATATATATATATATATATATATATAATTTTTTTAAAAACACCCAATTATGCAGAATTTAAGATGGTAACGGTTTCCCGTTTTGTGTGTTTTTCGCGGCATTCACGCTGAAAACCAATGCTGCCCCTCAGTCTTTGTGCCACTCAGTGGGCGTAACCGCAGTCGTAACGGTCAACGGTGACGTCACGTGCATATCCTCTATAGTTCACCTGAAATGTTAAATTGTCTAACAGGATTATCAGTATGTAAAGTTGTTATTGCGTCTTTTCATTTGAATGTCAGCTGACAACTTATAAAGTACACCCATATGTTTCAGTAAACTTTCTCAAATATATCCCCCTTTTTTTGTAACATGTAGATTACTCCTTGCTGCTCTTCACTACAATGAGAACGCTGATCGGGAACCAGCACGCAACAAGACTGGTGATGTGTCCCTTCAAGTCAGATGGCCAAAATTCAAAAAGGGTGAATACAGCATTTTCAGCAGGAAAACGACACCTACATACAGTAAGTTGACCAACTGAATCAAAAACATAAGTTGTTACACTCAAATGATAATCGGTACAAATTCACATTTAATGACCCAGTGTTGCAGTCCTCTTAATTAAAGAGCTGGGTAATGACCCTATGGAAGTTTGTTTCCACCATTAAATAAAAGTAATTGTGACTTTATAATCTCACAATTCAAACCTTTTACTTGCAATTGTGAGTTTGCATCTCAATTCTTTCTCAATTGCAAGTTTATATTTTGAAATCATTCATGTTTATTTGGTACTGCAACTAGTGTAAAAGAGGACGAGATGATCAGATCATGTATTGCTTTAACTGAGGCACTACATCGATCTGTTAGCACCCATTAAAGAATGCTGAGACGGTATTTGATTGAATTTTGATATATAATTGACAGACTTTGAAAGCTGAGACTGTTGCTTATCAAAAGACAGCAAGCACTAAACATTTTTTTGACACAGTAATGAAATTTTTTTGCATTATATTGCTGCTTGTTTTACCAGGATGTGATTTTTAAAATAATTTTGCACTATTACATCAAAATTACTTTTACTTTTTTAGACTATGTGTAAAACCTGCTGAAGATGCTGTTTGAAGATGTCTTTCCCAACCCTGGCCCATACCAGGAACACATGAGTGAACTGCAGGTCCCTGACAGTCTTTGTGCAGCCTTCGAAAGGCCCGACCTGCAGGAAGCTGCAGCAAGACGTTGGTCCCACTTTGCACAGCCTTCCTTGGTTGTTTCAAGTGAACATTTAATGTATGAGGGAGAAACGGAATGTGAGAGTCTGTGAAAGGGAAAGTATGCATATGTTTTTGTTTTGACTGTACAGTGTGTGGAAAAAAAACCTGCAGTCTTATGTAAATGGTTAATATCAAAAAAGGTAATAACTCAGAACTATATAGTTCTGCAAAAAAAAAAAAAAAAAAAAGAGAATGAAATGGTACATATCAAGTCTTGACATAATTTATTAAAAACGATTAAAACACTATATTACTAAGCATGTAACCGAGGCAGTTGGAATCCTTGGTATTGTTCAGAAGGAAATGTATTCCTGATTTTTTCTACAATACATGAAGGGATAACAACACGGACACTTTTCCCTAGGTAGCCCCAGCACCACCTCACAAACGTCCTGTAGGCAGTGTGATGATATCGTCTGAAAAAGAGGAATTGTAGAAAACTTGTCAACCAGTTATGATTAACAAAAGAATTTTTTAAAAAAACATAAAATTGAGATGTGAAGCTTACATTACAGCATATAGAACACTAAATTGCGCAGAATAATAGTAGTAGCTCAGGTATTTATTACTTACTCCTCTTCTGTAAAGTCATCTTGGTCATAATCGCCATAATACTGGAGCATGGATGCATACTCAACTTGCAGAACCCATGGATTGAGACAGACCGCTTCGAACCCAGGGTGTTGAGTCATGCATTCAGGTTGGGGGTGAGCTTCGGAACATTTGTCCATAACCTTTAAAACGGTAACAAAAGGTTTGTTGCAGTGATTATATAATATAACATCAATTATAATATTTTGGGCTTTTCCTTTTTCTAATGTTTAGCGAGTTGAGTATCCTCACACTTTACTGCTTATGTCTGTGTGTGTGTGTGTGTATATATATATATATATAAATGAGCAATATCACACGAGTAGCCGTGCGATATGGCTGTATATCAGCATGCTGTGATTCGTCTGTAGGCACGAGGCCGCAGGCCGAGTGCCGTAGGTAATCACAGCGTGCTGATATACAGCCATATCGCACGGCTACGAGTGTGATATTGCGTTTATACAACAGTTCGACGGCACGACTGTGTAAATAAATAAGAACAACAACGGAGTGTCTTTAAAACCCTCTTTTGTGCAGCACTACTTCCTTCCGCCATGGATTCAAATCTCAATTTGACAGTTGGACCAAGCCTCCGTTACTAATTCTAAAACGTCACTTCAGAACTAGTAACGAAGGAACGTTTCAAAACTCAAGTTGTCAGTTGAACCAAGCCTCCGTTACTAACTGTAAAACGTCACTTTAGAACTAGTAAGGAAGGAACGTTGAGTTGCTTCATTGAAACACATTGAATTTTGTACAGTATTAGAGAGAGAGAGAGCGAGAGAGAGAGAGAGAGAGAGAGAGAGAGAGAGTAGGCTATTACCTGTGTCTGGTATATTGCATTACATTCATTCTTCAAGTCGATGTCCATAATATTATATCCTTTATACAAGTCCGTTTGAATGTCCGCTGAGGAAAGCGTTCTTTGTATTTGTCCTTTTTTACATCCATTACACCACAGCGCTAAAACAACTTCCTTTTGCAAAAGTTCCTTTCAATTTAAGTCTCTTGTGCTTCACTGACTCATTCTCCTGTAAAGTGTTGCCGCCATCTAATGGCATATTAATGTAATGTTCACTCAATCCATATTACTTAATGGACATATTTATATAAAATAATATTTATTGAACAACAAATAAGCACAATTGTACAGTTCAGTCAAACATAAAGCACTAGTTATTAAAAAAAAAAAATAGGTCACCATTTACGCTGGTATGTGGGTTTTACAAATATTTAACGAATGAAAAGGATTTTAAAGAGCTTGTGACAAAACCTCCTAACTCCACTGGATCCTCAAACTGTCAATCAAACCTCATTAATCTGCCTCACCTCCTGAATGAAGTGCGCACGCAGTTTGGACATCTCTGTGCAATGCAAAGGTAAATAAAGATCTGATGTTTGAAAAAAAAAATTTGTAAAGCGTTTTCTTTACTCAAAAAACCATATGTTTATAAAGTTTAATGTTTTACGTATTTGAAGAGCGGAGAAGAGTCTGATATGTCCCGTCTAGTTGTAGCCAATATGCTATTGGCTACTAACTAACTTTTATTATTATTATTATCAAATTTAATATAGCACATTTCGACTTGCTCTGGAACAAATGATAGATTAATAAGACCAAAGATTGCCCGTTCTATGTACTGACAGCAACATAGTGTCGGCCCAGATCTGGCCCACATCTGGTCCGCATGTAATCCACATGTACCATATGTGGGCCGGATCTGGGCCACATTCTGTTGCTGTCTGGGTTATGTCTCATGTTTAACCACTATAAGAGCCAGCGGCAAATCCCCGAGGCACTGGCCGAGATGAAGCTGTTCTCGGCGGTTACAGAAGCACTGAACGGCCGCTGACGCACTCGAGCTCGCATCTCCGAAAACGTCAAAACAAATTGTAAAATAGGCGCTGTTATTAAATATGAGTCACATATTTCAGGTCTAAACAACTACATTCTCGCCTAAAAAACTATTAAAACTACAGTTCGTGGTACAAGAAGTAGTATTTGTAAAAATTACGGTTGATTTGATCGGTCACTTCAATTGACGGCCACTTCAAGCAGAGTGATACAAACGGTGAAAAGGCAGTAGGAGTGCTGTTATCACTGAAATATCGCATGGCTATCAGCCAATCAGATTCGAGAACCAGACAGAACTGTTGTATAAATATATATATATATATATATATATATATATATATATATATATATATATAAACACACACACACATACAGTGTACTGTTGGTGATCCTTCACTTCTGTAACAAACCTGCCTAACCTCCCTTTTTCTGGACCAGTGGCCATATTTTTGCAGAAGCCACAGGAACACCTGAAGGACAGTATAAGTGGCAAAACTGTCATTCGACAATATTGCAAACAAATACAAATAGTCAATTTTGTGGTTATGACGGTGATAATGTTATGACAGTTAAGGTAAATAACTAGATTTAGAAAAGAAGTGTTACCATTCAGACACGTCGAGATGCTCTCGAGGGTGAACTTGACCATCAGCCGCCTCATCTGGGTCCCTCTCTTGGTTCGCGGGAGCCAGAGGTTAATATAAATATGGGGTGATTCCTCCCGTAAAATGTAGCTGCTCGTCCTCGTTCTCATCGTCGGGCTCCTCAATAAAAAATCCTACATAGGAGGGTGCCGGCGGTGAACCCGGTGGAGAGTAATCCTCCACAACTGATTGCAAACTGGCATTCAAATCTGCTTCCATTTAGTTAGCAACGCCCAACTTCCAATGATCCAATCAATTCCAGAAGGACAAAATCAAGCCCCGCCCTACATTTTTTTCTAATCTCAGAAGCCGTTTCACTTGAATATACGTCACAATAAGGAGAAAAGGACAATCTCAACTTCCGTTTCATGCCGACTTTAATAAACTTTTGAACCTCTAATCCAATCTGTAAATTTCATAAAGATTCTCAGCTTTTCAGAAGTATCACATTTGTCTCAGTTGGACATTCAGAGGCTCCGTAGTCAACGTTGTTACGTTATCGCATTTTGATCAGCATTGATTCGTCAAAAGAAACCAATGCGGTTTGTTCCTTTCTTCCAAACAGGAACGATTGTTGATGCTTAAGCTGCATTCACGTCACCTCGTATTTACCGGAATCTTGAAATGACAACACGTGACGTTTTATTCGGAGCTGTTCATGTCCTTTTGGTCCTTGGACTGGGAACTATGCGTTTCCATGGCACCACTATCAACGCCTAATAAATCAATCTACAGCAGTCAGGTGGTACAGCGGCCACGTGGTACATCTGAGAGCTTTCAGAAAACTCCCAGCTTACAAGCTGTAATTACGAGCTCTACGAGGACATGAACGCTTTTTACAAGCTAGAATCTTGTAACTACAGGAATTACGAGGCCACGTGAACGCACCTTTAGTCCCACCCCGTGCCCAGATTGGTTAATCTACTCAACCAATATTTTTGTTTTTGTTGTTTGAACCACCAATCTTTTGAAATTTGAACAAACACATGGTGAAAGTAGGTGCATATTTGCATGCATGGAAAAAGTATGAAAAAAACAGATTTTCAGCCAGTTTTTTTGTGACACAGCTGTCAGGACGGTTTGTCACTACACCAATGTAAATGCAAAAAGGAGAAGTCTAAAGGAAAGAAGTTTGATTGGGAAGACCTGAAGCCTGACACATTCCTGGTGTATGTGAGCCTTATGATTTATATGGCACTCCTGAAACTGTCAAGAGGAGATGGCAGGGAAAAAACAAACATCATTGTGAGGTGTACTACAACAAATACATGAGGGGTGTGGACTTTTCTGACTAGCTCCTCCAGTATTACAACTGTTTTGCTGTGTTTGTGGTGCATCTTTTAGACTTTATAACTAAACTCTGCCTCACATGGCATTAAATAAAGTCATTGATCATGAACAGACCATGGAGAGGTCTGATTGTAAGTGTTTTAAGGTGCTTATAAATTAGATCAGATTTGACTTACTTACCTAACCTGAGAATAATAATGGAATAATAAAGGTGTTTAATTGCGCACCATAAAACACCACATGCTGTACAGTGGAGCAATTTTGTTTTCTTTCTCAGTTGTAGCTGCCTTAATAAACATATAAAAATGCCAAGATATATCTCACAACTATTTACGGAAACTATTACAATGGGATAACAGAGTTGACATGTTAAAGCTGTTACCGCAGAGACTTTGATATTGTTTATATAAAATATAAAAATATATAAAACTTCCAGGACTGTGTGTCCTACTGTAAGATACACAATGAGCAGAAAATTGTAAGTGCTCCTCAGAGTTGAAATGAACATGACATTGCCTGATTTATTCAGAATTTTAAAAAATCCTGAGCGAGTTGATTTGTATATTTTTGAATTTGTTGCATTTTTAAACACTTTGTCTGGTAATTTAACTTCATGGCCTCATGCTGAGAATGGGTTAAATTTACATGTATTTCCAAGTATAGAGCATGTATTTAAAATAATACTAACAAAATTATTTATAAATAAAAGTAATGAATGTCATGAGTATCCAGATTTCCTTTAGATGTAACTTTCTAAGTATTTTTATTTTGATTAATTTATTTTTAACATAAAGAGGGCTTTTGTGTGTATGACATGTTTTGGCCCTTATCTCAAGAATCAGTGAATTAATAATAACACACTGCAACATGTTTTCTATTGCTGTATTTTTGTTTTTGAGTAATCTAACCTTAACAGTGGTTTGATTTTATTTACAAACCTTGTTCATTTTATAATAGTAAAATAATAGTTTTTACTGTGGCACTAGAAAAAAATGACAAAATGGCTTGTTATTGAAAAAAAGTTTACGACCCCTGATATAAATGTACTTTTTGAGATTATAACTTTTGAATGTGACTTTTATTTTGGCGTGTCGATATGACGCCATAAGGCTGCGCCGCGCTCCTTCGCCTGCTGTTCGGTGGAAGAAAGGTTTGTGTTTTTAACAGTTTAAATTGATGTGTTTAAGCCGTTCAAGTATATTTTATAGTTTTTACAAGGGAGGCAAATGCATTTATTTTTCTTTATCTAACATGAATGAACGTTTTTTTTTTTTTTGAGAAAAGCACATCCACAACACATGAGTACAGAAAAGGTGCGTCTCATTTTACGAATTCGAGCGATGAGAGCTTTCCAGCGTGGAAAAAAACACAATGGAACTCAGGTGAAAGTGAAACTAAGGTAAAAAAAATGCAACTTGTAGTGAACAAGACTGAATTAAATTACTGATATTAGAGAGCGACGGATAGAAACTGCAGTACAGAATAGAAGGCTGCATTGGGACGTAAATCTCAGGGGAGCGGGCGGTTTTACCTGTGCTGCGGGTGGGAGTGGGCGCTGGTAGAGCCCTGCACGGGACTGTTTTCTTAAAGGGATAGTTCACCCAAAAATGAAAATTATCCCATGATTTACTCACCCTTAAGTCGTCCTAGGTGTATATGACTATCTTCTTTCAGATGAACACAATCAGAGTTATATAAAAAAATATTCTGGCTCTACCATGCTTGATAATGGTAGTAAAGGGGGGGTGAGATTTTGAAGCCCAAATAAGTGGATCCATCAATCATAAAAGTAATCCATACGGCTCCAGGGGGTTAATAAATGCCTTCTAAAGCAAAGCGAAGGGTTTTTGTGAAAAAAATATTTATATTTAAACCTATAATAACTAACGGCCGTATGCACTGATTTTTTTTAAGCTTTAAAATCTTTCAGAATAACCGAGATAAGACATTGCGTTTAATTAAACAGACCATAAGGTAAAGTAATCCTAGCACTACAAATGACAAACACATTCAGCCTTCTTTTTATTAGCCTTATAAAACTCTATCAACCGTTAAAACAAAACATTACAACCAAAAGAGCCTAAAAACTTGTAAACGTATGCGCAACAACAACACACACCCACCTAACCATAACAGTTAAACTCTGGTAACCTAACAGGCATAGACTGTAAAAAATATGGACGACGTGACGCCGCTTCCTTCCATTGTATTGAACTGAAGCCAAAACGGACGCCGATGGGCGCTGACACGTTACGCAAAAACGTCAAAAAAAGGAGCCTGGGCATATGCAGAAAGAATCGTCAGTGGAGCCCGGAGGCGGAGTCACAGTATCAAACTTCCGCCCAGACTACTGCGTCATCATTGACGTATTTTAAATAGGCGATATAAATTATACACAATTTAAAATTCTACCTATAAATTAATAGGCTATTCTGTTTCTAGAGCAATAATGTTTTTGAAACAGCAAATTCAGTAGATAAACTCAATATAATATGCCACTAGAAAACAACTCTAAAATGTCATAAACGGTCCTGCCATTTTAAATAAAGGGTTAAACTAACGTTACAGGAGATCGATTGCTTTAGACAGTGATCTATAATTAATTAGAGTAAGCTATCATTAGTTTTATCCTGCTAATTATTATTTTATACCCATAAAAATAATTAGTAACTGCCAGATAACGATCACCTGCTTTTTTTCCCGTCATGGCTAACATTAGGCATGTTATCTTAACTAATAATGTTTATTAATTAGCTTACGAAGCCCACATTTAACGTTACCGAGAAAAGCTCAGATATCCGTCAGATCCTGTAGGTCAGTTAGTACAGTTTACTGCTGAACAGCTCATTTTGTCGGTGTGAAATAACACAGAAATTGAAAATTAATAGTTAGTTATATATCTTCAATCTCCCCTTGAAGCTCCGACAGTCCTCAGAGAAGCTGTCAATCAACTGTGAATCATGACGACACGCCCCATTTCTATAGCACCAAATTGCTAGCTAAAAACGAACAACTGAATATAAATCAGCGTGATACTTAAATGACCAAAACCATCTATTGGAAAATTTTATTTGAAGCATAATTTATTTTTATGTTTTAACTTAAGTCTCATTTGTCTGCATTGAGAGGGCGGGGTTTATGACCTGTACTGCATCCAGCCTCCAGGCGATCAAAGAGCCCGCAGCTTCACTTTTCAGGACGTATGAGGCACACCCGCTAACAGGTGCAATATTTAATTGAATTACTCATAAAATAAGTAAATTATTAAACAAATTATATGTAAAATAAATCAAATAAATAGGAAATAAAAACTACACAGATGTAACAGCTGTTGTAGCCTAAATAATTAACATCTAGCAAAAAGAAAATAACTACTAAAAATCATTAAACATACTTAACCAAGGAAATAAATAATGAATCACTTGGGGTAGTCTGCTATAAAGGAAGAGAATATTATTGATCGACTTCGTTTGTTGGATCCTTTTGTTATGTGGCAAATCCCTGCACTGTATTTTCTGACTGCAGTGTTTTATCTGGTGATGTCAACGAGTCACAGCAAGTAACATTTCTGGACACGTTTTCCTACATTATTTGTGGTGTGAGTGCTCGCACATTTGAGTGGTTCAGAAATTAGAAAACCTATAATATATCTATTGTTGTAACTTGGATAACTAAAGGTAAACTCTTTACTAAACTTCTTTACTAAAGGTAAAGAATTTTTGCTGCATTATATTATATAAAGTATATATTCTTTCAGCTGTTGCTTTCAAGCTGGAAAGCTGAAAAATTGCACTCCATTTGTGTCACATTTTTGCCATTTACACCGGTCATGGTTATGGCATTTGATAATAGCGCAAACGTATTCAGTGCAATCTTATTAAATTAAACCTGCAAATCATTAAATACCTAATATAAATCATAAGTATATATGAAGTGTCTGTATAGTTTGTGTCCTTTTGTTAATTTGTAGTATTGATTTTGAGTTTTAATTAATTTTTGGCTAATCAGTACAATTAGAGCTATTAACTATCCCTCTGACTGACTTCCTTCCCAGGAGGGCATTTTTTTTGTTTTTCTTTCTGGTAATTATTCTTTTCTTAAACAGGATAAAGTGTCCGAACACAGAGAAAAACTCCTGGTGAAGCAACTGAGATCCCCCTCTTACAGTGTTATCAAGATGGCATTTATTAAAGTGGAGAGTGAAGAAATGAAGGTTGAAGAAATAATCATAGTGAAACAAGAAGATACTGAGGAACAAATGGGTTGGTTTCATTCTCAAAGCTGAACTCAGTCATTTGATGCAAATGTCCAGCTGTACAGAAATTATATTTTTGAAGAATGTCATATGAGTGTCTCAATTAAAGCAGTTTTATTTGACATGGGCCCTGTTTCCACCTGGTAAAAAGATGCCTTTTGGTCAATCGGATCACAAGTGGACGACGCTAAATACAGCTGTTAAATGGGTGTAAAAAGTTTTGAGCTTGTCCCCTTTCGACCACTTCCAGATGTAGTCAAAAACACATTTGACCTGATTGCTTTCTTAGTGTAGACGCTCATGTGGTCGAATGTGTTCGAACAGCCACAAAAGACTGCTTAAGCCCTTTTCCAGGCCTGCAGTCACGTCCGTGAAACTTTCAAAGTATAGTACACCATGGATGCGCGTGGATGACCGCGTTCGACACATGCGCAGTACCGTTTTTTCTATGCTCTACCAGACATCAGAGGGCAGCACTGAGTTGTGTCATCAACGGGACATTCGCTGGGCATGATCGAAGAAGAAAAGTTTCCCATATTTTTACTTATCTCCCTCCATGAATTTGCCACCCTAAACACGTCTTTGTACTCTTTCAAACATGAATTGTACAAATGTTACCCACATACTTACCCAAATGTTACCCACATTACTTTCTAATCTCTTCGCACAAACGCTTGTCAAGTTCGCCGTCCGTTGTCGTGTTTTTCCTCTTTTTTTCAAGCATGTTGTTTTTAAACCGGTCTTTTTACACTCTTCTTTGATGGCTGAACACTGTGCTCAATACTGTGAGTATTGCCACCTAGTGGACTCTTCTATACTGCTTGCGCATGCGCTGTTGCACGCGGACTGTCCGCGCGGTCTCAAAATTTGGGCTGCACGCAAACAGGGTGTGCGGCCGGCCATTCAGACGGTGCACGAACACGGATGGCTGAAGTATACCCGGGGCTTTACTCCACGTACTGACCTAACGCAGAAACATTATGGGAAGCATGCTAGCCAGACGGGTTTTTTTTGTCATTTGAAGTTGAAAAATGTACCAAGCACAATGTTCTCTCACCATTCCTGATTTCTAAAAAACACTCACCACGTTCGGCATGGTCTTACGGTTCTCAGAGTAGAAATGAAAGATCATTATCTGTATGTTTTTCCATCGTCTCTGGCCACGTTCATATGTAATTTGCGTGAGCTTATTTTGTCCATTAGATCAAAAGGCCTGAAAAAAACATACATTTACCCACCCTTAGACCGTCCCCCTGAAGAAATCAGGATAGAAATGGTTGAAAGTGGACAAAAGAGACAGATTAAAATACCAGGTGTAAACGGGTATGTCTTTCTCATCCACTTGTGATCTGATCGACCAAAACGAATATAAATAGACCAATTCAGAGCAGACGTCACAGTTGCGTCACTTGCAGCTGCGCGCACATGGTGGCAGAAAAATAGCGGTAGTAAGTGGAGGAAAATGTGCAAAATCATTCTGGATGTCAGAATCGGAATGCAAAAAATATAGTCTTCATTTTTATAAAACAGAGATGTTTATGTTGCAAGTCACAGACTGTACTGATGAAACCTGCTATGATTAGTCTACTATTAAAGCATGAATTTGATGTAAACTGTAAGTCTACATAATATTCACATAAGCAGTACATAGGGGACAGACATACATAGCAGTTACAGCGTGAAATAATATTTAAACCTATGACCAAACTCACATGACCAGACAAATACTAATGCTGCCTTTAAATGCACCTGAAAAGATCCTACTTCCAGTTTAGACATTCAATATTAAGACGTCACACATTAAATAAAAAAAAATATGGAAGTACCCTAAATAAAAAAAAATTATTTTGTGTAATTTGTCATCCCAGATGTATATGACTGACTTTCTTCAGATGAACACAAAAATAATTTATTTATTCATTCAACCAATTCATTTAAAACAGCTGATTTATTCAGGAACAAAGAAAGTGGCTGTCTTTATGAATTGGTCATTAAAGGCTTAGTTCACCCCAAAATGAAAATTCTGTCATTTTAAGATATTTTTGTTGAAATCCAATGGCTCCGTGAGGCCTTCATAGGGAGCAATGACATTTCCTCTCTCAAGATCCATAATGTACTATTTTTAGTACATACTATTTTTTCTCCTATGAAGGTCTCACGGAGACATCGGATTTCAACAAAAATATCTTAATTTGTGTTCCGAAGATAAACAAAGGACTTACGGGTGTGGAACGGCATGAGGGTAAGTAATAAATGACAGAATTTTCATTTTTGGGTGAACTAACCCTTTAATTTTCATTAATAAAAGTGGCAGAAACAAAAACAGTGGCAAAACAGTGAAAACTAATGATAATGTCTCTCTTAAGTTAAGTGTATACAAGGAGAAAGACAGAGGACTTAATACTGAGCCCTGTCTCGCCCCATACTTTTTGTGTTTGAGATGTCTCTTCATTTAAACAAGCAAAGTGTTAGCGGTCAGAAAGATGGACCCTAAACCATACTAATGCTGCCAAGAGAATATCATAGTCTGTTGTCCACATATTTAATAACAGACCTATAATCCTATTGCTTTTTATTTATTTTCCTTTTTTTCCCTCAATTTAGACCTGATGGCATTGAAAGAGGAGAATGAGGTACTGAATGAAATGGAAGAGAAAAATCAGTATGAGAAACATCATGATTTCATTACTGGAAATAAAGAATCCACAAAGACTGAAAAGACTTCCACACGAAAAAGAGGTCAGAAGACCGAATCTAACAGTTTCTTTAAATGCTTCCAGTGTGGAAAGAATTTAAATTCAAAACAAAACCTTGAAGTCCACATGAGAATTCACACTGGAGAGAAGCCTTTCACCTGCCAACAGTGTGGAAAGAGTTTCACTCAAAACCAAAACCTTAAAGCCCACATGAGAGTTCACACTGGAGAGAAACCTTACACTTGCACTCAATGTGGACAGAGTTTTACACATAAAGGAAACCTGAATGCCCACATGAGAATTCACACTGGAGAGAACCCTTTTACCTGCAATGTGTGTCTGAAGAGCTTTTCCCGAAAAGAAAGTCTTAATACTCACATGAACATTCACACTGGAGAGAAGCCTTGCATATGTAATCAGTGTGGAAAGAGATTCAGTTGTAAAGAAACCCTTCAATGCCACATGAGGATTCACTCAGGAGAGTATTGTTTTATATGTCCTCAATGTGGAAAGAGTTTCAGTCATAAAAGAAGCCTAAGCACTCACATTAGACTTCACAGTGGAGAGAAGCCTTTCATCTGCCCTCATTGTGGAAAGAGTTTCACACTTAAAGGAAATCTTCAGACTCACATGAGACTTCATACTGGAGAGAAGCCTTTCAAATGTCTTCAGTGCGAGAAGAGATACACATATCAAAGGGACCTGAAAATTCACTTGAAAACTCACGGAATTGTGAAATTCTGAATGTGATGAGGCTTTGAGACTTTCTGTTTTCTTCATGTACACATAACACTACTGTCTCCCTCTAATTTAGTTTGTACACCGATCAGGCATAACATTATGACCACCTTCCTAATGTTGTGTTGGTCCCCGTTTTGCTGCCAAAACAGCCCTGACCCGTCGAGGCATGGACTCCACTAGACCCCTGAAGGTGTGCTATATATATAATGTATACTGTTTTTTACAAAAACTTTCAGAAGCACAAACATTTAATGTTGTTTTGTATGAAAAAGAACACCTACAGAATCTATAAATAAAGTGTTTACTGTTTTGAGCTTAAAAATGTAGATTCTCTTTTTACAAACTGCTTTGTGCCTTTTGTGGGGGGATTGATTGAGGCTCTCGTGTACATGTTTGTCCAAGACTCACGGCCTTTCACCATTGTGGAGGTTGGTTTCAGACATTTTGTCGGCCTTTTGGATCCTACTTACATTCTCCTATCAAGGCAAACGTTGAAGACAAAGTTAATGGAGGAGAATTTTTTGTTGGAGTTTGGGTTCCTTCCTTTGGCTTGCTTAGTTGGGGACACTTGACATTTGATATTCAACAGTGCTTTGATCTGCCTGCATTGACACCATAAGAGCTGCTGTGCAGCCAAAATTATATACCAGTTATCAATGTAAAGCTGCTTTGACACAATCTGCATTGAAAAAAGCGCTATATAAATAAAGGTGACTTGACTTGAGAAAGGTCATGTACACTGCAGCTAAATTCGGTTGTCAGTTCATCTGTTAGTACTTAATTGCATTCTGTTCACACACAGTTCAGTAAAATACAGGTAGTGACAACTGCATTTAAAGAAATTCCACGCAGTGTGTACGGAACCAAACTGAACAACTAGTTGTTAATCATGATTTCACGGGAAGCGTGCCAATAGGCGTGTATTGACAGGTGGCAAATTTTTACCTCAGAGTTGGCAGGATGGTGGAGAGAGGTGTATTGTGGAGCGACCAGGAGACAAAATTCATACATGCAAACTAGTCGCTTTTTGGCGAAATTCACCATTTTTAATCAAAATATGTCATTTATGAATCGTGTAGATCCGAAAATTTTTTTGTTTTTTTTTTCCAGGGGTGGGGGGTGTCAGGGTAAGTTTGCAGGCAAAAATAAACCTCACAAGAATCGAAAATGGGCTACTTTCCCATACACTGGAGTGAGACCATAAACGTCTCTCAAGCTGTCGTGATCTGTTTTGGTGCTCTGTGGTGTGACTGACACATCGCTGCAGTGCTTCAGTTCAAACAGAGGCAGAGTGCACGTGAACCGATCATCTCTTCCGCTTTACAACATGAAATAAACATGAATGGATGCAGGATGAATGAATACCAGAGGTATGTTGAAAGATGCAGTACAACTTACTGAAATCTGTATCATGTCATATGTAACATTAATTGATCAATAATTGTTTCAACTGCGGAAAAGCGGCAATAAAATAGCTTGTAAAAATTTAACATTTACCTCAGAAAAGCCATTCAATGTCAAAAAACTCTTTAGTCATCTACAAAAATGAACTTAGAGAGGAGCATTTTATATCCACTGTGACTATAGGCCATTGCATAATCATGTATGTTTTAAGACGGCCACCATTTAAATGTTTAGGCCAATATTAAAAATGAGTAGAAACATAGTATTAAAAACGAGTAGAAATATAATTATGTCATTAAAAAGGTATTATAACGTTACTATAAAAACTTCTTTGTGTAATTTATATGCAAGTACCAGCTATGGTTCCCTGTATAGTTTACAGCATATTTTGAAATTTGCCATGTACTGTACAAATAAAAATCAAAAGCAAATCGCAAGCTTCTGAATCAAAATCAAATCCAATTGTGAAATTTGTGTCAATGCCCAGCCCTAGTGTCAATAAATGTTTTTTTTTTACTTGAAGCAAATGTTGTTTTTTCCATTTATTTTCTTGTGGGAGTGCATCAGAATGCTTAGCTTATATGTTAAAATCACACTTTTCTCATGGGGGACGGTGCCCCCAAACCCCCTTCTACTATTTACTTTGTAAACATGTCACCTTTTTCACCACTTTGAAGTTTGCAGGTATGATAATTAATTGCAGTATGGGCAGACAAAGGTATTCAGAAAAAAATAGACAGTACGAAAAAAAATTAAGAGTTTTTTTGAAGAAATAGCCCAAAAATTGTCCACATAAGGTGTATGTTGAAGTGCTAAAGAGTGCAGAATTAAATTGAAGGCACTGAAGACTGAGTATAAAAAAATTATCGATCATAACAACCATTCTGGGAGGGAGAGGAAAACATTTAGGTTTTTTGAGGATATGGACAGGATTCTGCAGGACAACCCTAGTAGCCGCCCGCATTTGTATTTGATTTATCCATCGAGATTGGCATTACCGGCGAAGACTGTTCTTCACCTGAGAGTGATATGCAAACTGCTAATAGTAAGTTTGCGTTATTTGCTTTGCTAATATGATACAGTTACCAAAACTTTTTTCTGTGATTATTTATTAAACATAGCTCTTTACTTCATCCTTCAGCATCTGGATTTACCAGGAACCTACGCTAGGATCCTGTTTTGTGGATTTTAGTTCTGCTTTTAACAATATCATCCCTGTTCTGCTACAGGACAAACTCTCCGAGCTGAGTGTACCTGACTCCATCTGCAAATGGATTACGGACTTTCTGACTGACAGAAGGTAGCAATTGAGAGTGGGAAAACAGATTTCCGACTATCGTACCATTAGTACGGGTTCCCCTCAAGGTTGTGTGCTGTCTCCTCTACTTTTTTCCTTGTACACCAACAGTTGCACCTCCAGTCACCAGTCTGTTAAACTATTAAAGTTTGCGGATTACACCACCCTCATCGGGCTTATCTCCGGAGGGGATGAGGTTGCTTACAGATGGGAAATTGACCATCTGGTATCTTGGTGCAGTCAGAACAATCTAGAGCTCAATACTATGGAAACAATGGAAATGATGGTGGATTTTAGGAAAAATCCAGCCCCATATACCCGTCACATTGCATGACTTCCCAGTTGAGTGTGTGGACTCTTTCTGCTTCTTGGGAACTATCATTACCCGGGATCTAAAGTGGGACTTAAAACAATTCCGTGATTAAAAGAGCTCACCAATGGATGTACTTCCTGCGGCAGTTGAAGAAGTTTAATCTGCCGAGGACAGATTGATGGTGCGCTTCTATACTTCCATCACTGAGTCAATATTAACCTCCTCTATTACCATCTGGTATGCGTGTTATTCATGTGTGGCTGTAGTTTCTCCATTTCTCCATGACCTGTATACTTCAAGGGCTCTAAGGCAGCTAAGATCGTGGCCGATCACTCTCACCCTGGACATAAACTTTTTAAGGCTCTCCTTTTGGGCAGAAGACTGCGGTCTATAAAGACAAAACTTCATGACACTTTCCTTATTAATACTGCTTACACACATTAATCATTGTAATTAAACATTACTTTTCTTTTTTTTTCTTAATTCTTTTTAAAGCACCTGCATACCAAAGCAAATTCCTTGTACATGTTGTACTTGGCAATAAAAGTGGATTCTGATTCTGAATCCGATTCCAAACCCAAAAGACCTTTGTTCATCTTCAGAACACATCTGAGAGCTTTCTCTTTCTCCCCTATAGACAGCAACGTCATAACCAATTTCAAGGTCCAGAAATAAAGACATTGTTAAAATAGTCCATGTGACTGCAGTGGTTCAACCTTAATATTATGAAGCAACAATACGTTTTGTGAGAATACATTATTTGTTTACAAACAGGAAAAATGTCCACATCCACAAAATTATGGAATCACGCAGATATTGTTCTTTATAGCAAATAAACAACAGATATGACACAACATTCTATCTTCATGAAACATATCTCAAACAAATCCACTTTTTACATTATTTATTTTATTAATGGCATGTCTTTTTCCAGAGCAAGTAGGGAAAAACTGTGGGGAATCACATACATAGACACACATAAACCAAACTAACCATCAAAAGTTTGGAATCTTTAAGTTTTTTGTTTGTTTGTTTTTGAAAGAAGTCTCTTATCCTCATGCTTGTGCTTTGATCAAAAATACAGCAAAAACAGTCATTTTGAGAAATATTATTACAATTTAAAATAGCTGTTTTCTATCAATACATATTTTAAAATGTAATTTATTCCTGTGATGCAAAGCTGAATTTTCAGGATCATTACTCCAGTCTTCAGTGTCACATGATCCTTCAGAAATCATTCTAATATGCTGATTTGATGCTAAGAAACATTTTTTATTGCTATCAATGTTGAACATTTGTGATGCTTAATATTTTTTGTACATTACTGTTATAAAGTTTGGGGTCAGCATTTTTTTTTTTTTTTGTATTAATAGATTTATTGACATAATTTTTTTTTTTTACTTTGTTTTCATCAAACAATCAAAAACAAAGTCACAGTTTACTCAAAAGATATTAAAACAGTATGAAGTGAGATAGAAAACCCCAAATCAAGTTCATTCTTTTGTATTTATTCTGTTAAAATAGTGTGATTACAATATGGTAATTGATTACATTTACAACAAGTATCCCTGATCACAATGCAGAGCTTCAGACCATAAAACTGTTATATATATTGGTTATCAGACACATAGACCCAAATAATAGGCTTTGTTATTAACAAAAAAAAAAAACAATATCAGTTGATGTCTATTAGTTATGCAAACATCCTGAATCTCAGAGTACACAAGCATGCTGAACTTAGTTTATGCTCTTATAATGTCAATAAGAGTAGCTTTTCAAGAATAGTACATTTTTGAAAAGATAATGAGTAAATGACAACAATATAACTCCTCTTTTTTATGAGAGCATGTACAGCACAACTATCCTCTTCATTAAAGAACCTTGAGACTGTTCAAACAATCTTTAGGAGTAGAGATATAGGGAGAAGGTGAAAGGAATGGACAATAAAAGGAAGTTGAGTGAACTTCTGAATCCACTTGAGTTGAATTCAACAAATCCAGGTGGGTTGCTGCCCGTGTAAGACTTAATCCAGTCCTGGTACTGAGAAACTCTGGCATACACACTGGGATATTTGGGATTATCACATTGTTTTGGACCAAAACTCACAATGCCGGACTGAATCCACAGGGAGCCGTTCCTCCTGACCACTGGACCTCCAGAGTCTCCCTGTATTGACAATCATTCAGCATTTGACAACATTCTGTGAACAACTGTTACAGACATAAGTATGCAATAATTGTAAAAGTATGCTGGCCGTGTGTCCACCAAAGAGTTGTTACCTGAGGTCATTGTACCTTTTTAAATCATTTACAGTGGAAGCACTGAGCATTTTTATCTTGTCACAGAGTTATAAAAAATGTTATTTAAATTTGGGTAAAACCAAGCTCATGTCCTGAAAAGTGAAGCCAAAACATTTTGATCGCCCTCTGGTTGCTGGCTGCAGTATAGGGCCACGTTTCATTATTTATTTATTTTCAGCATCACAGATTATTAGCGAATTCTAATCGGAAATGAGCATCCTTATGCACTTGAAGTGTGCATTCTAGAAGAAGCATTTGTTGCAAATAAATATTCATTTTAAAGTTTGCTGTTAATTTACTCACTTCATACCATCCAAGATTTAAGTGACTTTTTTCTTCAGTAAATAAGATTTTTACCTGAAACTGTGGTTATGGAAGGATATTCGGGACAATTTTAAAAAGAAATTCCAAATTGTATTTGCCCGCTTACGAAACCCTCGATCAGTTTTCAGCATGTCGGACATATCCGTACTGTTCTCAGTTCAGTACACCAGTATTTTGGCTCATTTCAAGTCAGAGTGACTGTCAGGCAAGTCTGAAAGTGAGTTTTGATCTAGTGCTCTCAGAGATCTGTGCTGACTCAAACCGCAAACTGTTTCAGACTGTTCAGTGAACTAGTTCATCCAGTTCACTAAAAATAATTTGTTCATGAAGCTCAGGACCTTTTGCCTGAAGCAATGGGTTAAAGGTAATGTTGTAAATAATGTTTTTTGCACAGACCATTCGTTTTGCTTCCTAACACCACAGCCGCGGGTAATAATTTTGTCATGTCTGTATTTGCTCTTTGACTTTTAAAGTAACGATAGTCATTGATTTGCATTTTCAGAACCAAAACCACAGTTTTAGCTAAAAATCTTCCACTGAAAACAAAACAAGTCACCTACATCTTGGATGGCCTGAGGGGGAGTATAATTAAGAGCAAATGTTAATTTTTTGGAACTATCCATTTCATTTTTTTCTCTTAATATTTTTTTTTTTTTTTTTTGTCTTATTTGAAATGGTTTTCTCTATTGATATACTATATTCTCCACCGCAACTCTTTTCCTTAAAACCTTTATTTTAATGTGGAAACATGACACCTCATTCTACAGTATTTCTATGATTGAATTGCTGACTCTTCCTCCATCAGCCAATCACTGTGTGTTTACTCCATAGCAACGAGGTCAACCCCACCCTTACTCTTAGCTTCAGACTTCAGTCTATTCCTTAGTAAAAGTTGGTCTCAGCAGCTTTGTGAATAGGTTTTAAGAGAAAACTCTTAGCTAAGAAATTTTACTGCCATTTAGGAGAACTTTTAGTGGTAAGATAAAATGTTTTGTGAATACAGCCCTTGTTCTTTGCACGTCCCGTAAACATCGAAGTAGGCTACTGCCAACCCAGTTTATCAGTGACCCACTGGGAATTTTTTTCAGGAGATAATTTTATTATATACTGTAGATTTATTAACAAATGAACAAAACCTCCAGTCTTTCACAGCCATCTCAAAGATCGAGTTTAATTGTGAGCCAGACAGCAACATAGTGTGGCCCAGATCCGGCCCACATCTGGTACATGTGGATTTCACACGGACCAAATGCGGGCCGGATCTGGGCCGACACTATGTTGCTGTCACAGTGGGGGCGGCAGTGTTTTGCCTAGAGCGGCAGTTAAGCTTGTGCCGGCCCTGTGCAGGTGACCAAAAACTGCCGAGTAGTGTTTTGTAAATTGCTTTGGATTAAAACAGGTTAAAATGAATGACTAATGTCTTACCTGACATGAACTTTTCCCTCCCACATTTAAAAATCCAGCACAAATCATATTGCTTGTTATGCTCGGATTGCCCGCAAAAGCATTATTACATTCACTGTTGTTCACAACTGGTAACATCACCTGCTGCAGTATGTTAGCAGCCGGGCCTGTGACACAGATCAAAGGACAAATTTTATGGCTTTTAAAAAACATTTCTAGGTAAATTGTTGAGATTTACCGTAGTTTTTTGTATTCAGTTAATTGGTAAGCAAATGTTCACTTACCTCCTGTCTGTAGATTTCCCCATCCAGTCACCCAGATCTCTGTACCTCCAGCAAATGCACTACCAGCAGCCGCCAGACAGACTGGCTTAATATAGTCAGTGAAATTCACAGAGGAGGAGAGCTGGACCAGTGCTATGTCGTTGTTATGAGTAACATCACCTTCATAATTGGGATGGTTGATAATTTGACTCGCTGTCCTGTATGTCTCATTAGGGTTTGAGCCTAATTGTCTCCAACGCCCGAAGTACATCCATATGTCAGATGCACCTACCCTGTAAACAGAGAAAGTCTCTTTTAATCCCACTTTTGTCAATCTACAATTGTATCTTAAGCTTTATTTAAGATTTCAACATACTTCTGGAAGCAGTGAGCTGCAGATAAAACCCAGTCTTTATTGATTAGACTCCCACCACAGAAATGGCCGCTAAATGGGTACTTGTTACTTTGAATGCTGACTTGCCACGGCCAAGACCCTGCTGCTGCATCCTCCCCTCCAATAATCTTTGTGTTGAGGGGGGCTCGGCCACATACTAATGTGAGAAAAAATTATATGAGAATTCCTTGTTAAAATGCCTCACACATAAAAGAAACATTCTGCATGGAAGAGAGTTTTATGGTCATTATGACAACTTACCATCTGACTGGCAGAGAGAACCTGTGTGGGTAGACAAATACAAAGTAATTAGACAGTCATTTGGACAGAGCTGATAAACTGTTACTGACACTTTTAAACTCTTACATCAGTGCAGGCGCGTACCATTGGCATGAAAACAAGATAAAACCTTCACCTGAATAATGGTATTTATGGATTTTAGCCAAAATCTCTGTTAAATGTCAAAAATCATGTATGTAAAAAATTCTTTACTCAAGTTTCAATGTATAAATGACTAAAATGTATTTAACATTAAATCTTTTTTTTTGTGCATCATGCCATTGCTTTTGAACTATGGACACTATATTATTCCATTTAAAAAGAGTAATTAATACTATCATATTTCACAGGTTTTTATAATTATAAACAAATCTATTGTCATTTAGAGTTGCGTTACAGCAGAATCTGAACTGTCTTCATAGTTGTTTCCATAATTGATTCTGTTCTATAAGTATAGATTCGATTACTATTCACATGCTTTCGATTCGATTCAATTATGATTTCAATTCGATTCAATATCGATTATTTTGGATGTAGTATTTCAGTTACAGTACATGGCAAATTTTCTAGAAGAAAAAAAAATCTCAACTAATGCTGTAAACTACACATGGGAGTCAGTTGGTACTAATATTGAAGGTTAAATTAACTTATTTATATACACAAACACTTAAATTACACTCAATGATGTTTTTATTATAAATAAAGTTTAGAATTACATAATCATATTTCTACTCCAATTTGTTTGTTTTTTTTAAATATAAACATTTAAATCGCGGCTGTCATAACTGATTTATTCAAACATGCATTAAATATTGAAGAACATAAAAAATTATAATGAATAAGTAACGGTGCATAGCTATATTTATCAGAATGTTGCTTTCTAGAGCACACTTTTCTAGCTGACTAATGAGTTTATGGTCACTGAATATGTTTTTCTGAGGTAAATGTGACGTTACGTGACATTGTTTACAAGCTGTTTTATTGACATCTTTCCGAGGTTGAAACACTGATTGAGAGATTACACGAGACATGATATGGATTTCGGTAAGTTGTACTGTATCTTTTAACATACCTTCAGATGTTTAGTCATGTTTATTTCGCGCTGTAACTGGTATTAACGCGGAGGAGAGGATGTTCACATGAGCTCCGTGCTGCCACTTCTCTTTAACTGAGGCGCTAAAGCGATCTGTCACGCCACATTAAACAGAGCCAAAACAGTATTTATTTTTTTAAATCTCATAATAAGATGGACATCATTTGAAATCTGAGACCCGGCCCTAATAAATATGCTTTAAAAATAAATGTGATTTGTCTCGATTATAGACACAGCAATTTAGCAATCAACCTATGAAAAAATAATCTAGCTATAAACGGTTTATAGCTAGTTCTTAGCAATTCAATTGCTTGTCAGTTATTAAACATTTGAAACAAACGCTATTACGCTTACATCTAATTTTGTCATGTTATAGATTTTACCTGCTATGTTGAGAAGTATGAATCCGGCAAAAGCTGTGTTAAACTTCATATCTTCTGGTCTGTGATCTGACTGCTGTTTCCTCAACTGTCAGGTTTCTAATGAGATGTAAAGCAAGTACTGCCACATTTATCTAGTTATCCTGCCCCACCCCCCATTACGTTTATCTCTGAAAAAAAACTTTTTTCGAGAAAAAAAGGGGAAAAAAACTAAAGCCGATTTTGTCACCACCACTATTTTACTCTTTGCAACATAGCTTGCAGAAAGCATGTACAAAATAATCTCCAATCTATTCTTTATAATTTAATTCATACATGTATAATGAAATACATTTATTCCCAAATGCTTACACTAATTTATTTATTTATTGGTGTGATTGTAGTCCCTTCCAAATCTAACAACTGCAGACATATATATTTAATCCACAATCAATTTCTGTAATATAAATATCATTAATATAATTAAATATAAATAATAAATTAAAAATAAATATATATAAAAAATATCTGTGAATGTTAGATGTGGTAGGGTTTGTCCTAACTTTAGATCTGTAAAAACATTTTCTGGTACCATATCATTTTTTTTGTTGGTATCTCTGTTCATATGTTTCTGTATTTACTGCTATTAAATGTCTGTGAATGTTAGATTTGGTAGGGTCTGTGCTATTTTTTTTTTTAATTGCAATTTTTTTTTTTTTTTAAATTAAGTTGCCAAAAATGTAAATATCTTGCTTAATGCTTGAAGTAGTGAAATTGTTGAAAATTCACTTGTTACTTAATTGTGATACTGTGATAAAAGAAAGCTGACTTATATGATATCTATCTTTAAAAGTCTTTAGTTCAATATTTTATCCATTCTATTCAGACATATATGATGGGGACATACAAATGTACTGTACTGAGGCAATAGTTTATGCCAGGGGTTCACAATTCTAGTTCTTCTTCTTTTTGTGTTAACAGGTTTCTGGGACAGGGTGTGTGCAGAGCCATTTAAGAAATGAAACTGAACATGACTAAGTGTGTAGTTATGATCCTTAAAAAATTAGAAGAATTTACTGTCACACAACATGTAAAACCATACCACTTTCTGTAATAACAGCAGTTTCCAGTAAGTCACATTATATCCGGAAATATGCCTTCTAGCCCATATGTGCTCGCACACAGAGAAAAAAAAAAAGAAACAGATTGTTTGATTTACTCATATTATTTGTGATCTACTCAACAAAACTGTGTTTCTCTTCTAAACTTTTGATTACTGTAACGCTAAAATTTTCAGTCTACTAGATTAAATTATGTAGGATGAATATGAACCAGTCAAGTAGCCTATTGTCAGGTGCTGGCTAATAACATAAACACAAGACAAAGAACAGAAGCTAACTGAGAGTAGAAATACACAGTAACAATGAGGGACAGGTGAGACTCAACTCAATTAAACAATAATAAAAAAAAATATGGCAACCAAGGAAAGAGGAACTAAACATACTGGAGCTGAACACAAAAGCTGCATCCCAATTTGGAGGGTTACCCTCGGTTTCCGGTTTTATTTTGTAGAAACCATGGAAACACCAACGTATGTACCCAATGCATTTAATATGATAAAACAGTGCCGCTTTACTCCACATGCTCATGACCAGAAGCGGCGACTGCAGCATAATAAAAGCTCCACTGCTCTCGTGCTGTGTGTCGCGCTCGTCTCTCATTAGCAATCACTCCAGCGGCCTCATTTCTGCTCTTACAGCACTCAGTCCTGCTCTGCTTCATACTACAGTAACGTTAATAATCTCATCCATGAACACGATTTCTGCCGAGTCCAATCCCGATTCTTTTCCACCGGCTGTAGACGTGAAGACAACACATCCCATGATTCCGCGAAATCAAGGCGTCATCAAGCTACGCCTTTGTTTTGAATAAGTGACTTCTAGCGGTGAAAATTAACATATCGTGGATTTAATTTAGTTTAGTTTATATTATCACATTAATAAATTGTTTACATTTATTATCCTTCATATAAAGACTGTTTGATTTAGCTTTCCCCTAAATGTTAATTAATGCATTAAATATCAAACATGTACTAACATAGTTTGATAGATATTTGTAGTTAAGGCCGCTGTTATTCATGCATGAATCCTTATGACTCCTGCCGTAGTTAAGGATAGCTCTTAATTGGTTCATGATTCATGAGTTCATGTTGAAGTAACTATTAATTCAGGTATTAGTACATGATTATTCATGTACTGTTATTATAAAATGTTATATACAGTATACATAAGAAACTGTAAACACATAATAGGGCTTTTCACACTTTAAATAGTTAACCCTGGGTAATATATACTATCTAGACAAACCTCATTCTTTACATGGCTGGGACATCAAATAACATGGTTGCGTCATTGACGTCATCTGTAGTATCTCTACTCTTTCCTTGTCTGTTACTGGAACTATTCTTTTTATTCTGAATATGAAATACCCAGTTTTTTAAGGTAATTTTCTTGTCATCAGAATTTTTTTTTTTTTTTTTACATTTTCGCTTTGGGGCACCAGACAAGTGCCTCTTCCCATCCATCTCGTTCTTCTTTGCATTGTTAACATCACACGCTCTCTGTTTTGAAGTGACAGGAGAATGGGTTCACTTTCACTAATCATTTTCTGTCATTTACAGATTTTAATTTTATTTTACTACACTATTAATAGTTAAATGGCATTTGTGTATACTAAATAAATGTAATATATATATATATTTAGAATTAAAGGATTAGTCCACTTTTAAATAAAATTTTACGAGGAATAAGGGTCTTATCTAGCGAAACGATCGGTCATTTTTGAAAAAAATGTAAATGTATATGCTTTATGAACACAAATGATCACCTTGAACGTACTTCCGCTTTCTGCATTCTTCAAAACGCTTACACTGTATTTCCTACGCCTTCCTTATTCTACTTGCGGAATGAACGCGGCGCCAGTTTACTTTTTTTTCCGTAAGTAGAATAGGGAAGGCGTAGGACATACAGCGTTTTGAAGAATGCAGAAAGCAGAAGTACGTTCAAGGTGATCATTTGTGTTTATAAAGCATTTACAGTTTTATTTTTTTTAGAAAATGACCGATCATTTCTCTAGATAAGACCCTTATTCCTCGTCTGGTATCGTTTAAAAGCCCTTTGAAGTTGCACTGAAACTGTAATTTTGACCTTCAACCATTTGGAGGCCATTGAAGTCCACTATAAGGAGAAAAATCCTGGAATGTTTTCATCAAAAACCTTAATTTCTTTTCAACTGACGAAAGAAAGACATGAACATCTTGGATGACATGGGGGTGAGTAAATTATCAGGAAAAGTTTATTTAAAAGTGGCCTAATCCTTTAATTCCAAAGTGTTGATTTGGAGGCCCCTAGCAACCTGGTGGGCCCATATGCCTGGCATAATCTGCGCTCCCAATAAAGGCACTCCCTGCCTATACTTATGCCGTGTTCCAGGCAACCCGTAACCCATGTTTTTCCAACCTTCTACCCGTGGAAGTGCATTGGAACGGCAGTCAAACCTGTGACTTCCCACCCGTGAACTCGTACTAGATCGATGTACTCCCAGTTCCGCGCTCTGACATCACATAGCCCGCAAAACAACAATGGCAGCCCCTACGGATGCGGTGCTACACGGTGAGAAATAGACTTTAGGACAAAATAACTTTGCAATCAAATTAATAATATAATAATGATAAATAATACACACACGATTATGTATTGCAATGTTAAGCATCTTTGGTGATAGAAATGGTTGTAAATGAGCATAAGCCCCATACGGTCCGCCATGATGGTTTGTTTACATCTAGTTTGGCCTGACTTGCCAGGAATGCTACAAAGTTGTGAGTCGTGTTTTTAAGTCGTGACTTACGGGCTCAAAAACCTGTCTGGAATGCAGCATTACCTAGAGTGGTTTGGTTTCTTATTGCAGGTTTGTTGATTCCTTGTTAACACAAAGGAATAGAATAGCTTAGCTCAGAAGTCAGTTAATACTAGAGGGGAGTAATAATTTTGATATTTTAGCCAAGAGACAAATTATCTGACCCAGTGCTGCACCTTAAAGGTGACCTATTATGCCCTTTTTTACAAGATATAATAAAAGTCTCAGGTGTCCCCAGAATGTGTCTGTATTCAGTTGAAAATACCTCATGGATTTTTTATTATACCATGTTTTAATTTGCTATTTTTGGGTGGGAGACAAAAAATCTGGTGATTTAAATGCAAATGAGCTCGTGCTCCCTGCCCCCAAGCTCACGATTCCAATACACTGAGGCATAAATAATACAGGAGCAGCTCACACAGCAAATATAACTCTCAAAATGGATCATTACAAACTGATCGTGATGCAGCATATCAGATCACGTAGGTATAGCTTGTAATTTGTGGATGTTTGCTAACATTCAATTCTGAAAGAGTTTAAGAGTGCTGCACAGCTAATGTGGCTAAAGCTACACACTGTTGGAGAAACTCAATAAGAATGGAGGTGCGTTTATGAATTATACAGACTGCAAGTGTTTTTGGGTTAAAAATTAAAATAACGACATGGCTCTGGTCTCCGTGAATACAGTAAGAAACAATGGTAACTTTAGCCACTTTTAACAGTACCTTAGCAACATGCTAACGAAACAAATTCACATCTCGAAATATACAGTATATGAAATTGGATCATAAACAGTTGGTATCGATCCATCTTTGAGAATCAACTATGCAAATCCTGTGTTTTGATGACCCTTGTGTTCAAAGCAATCTGGTGTAAAATGACTTGCACATATAGTATATGAATTTATCTGGATACATTCCCTTCATAAATAAAATTACACCACTGCGTCCTTAGTGGCTCAGATGCCAGGAGTTTATGGAGACTTGAATATTTACTGTTATAGCCGTTAACAGATCAGTGATGATGTTTACATAGCTAAGACGCATCATGAGCTCATGGACGGTTGTTCTTCAGGGCTGCTGTCCTGCAGAGTTTTGCTTCGACCCAACTCACCTTCCTTCACGTAGGTTTAGTAATCCTGAAGACATTCAAGTTTGTTTGATCAGGGTTGTAGCTAAACTGTGCAGGACTGCTGCATTCAAGGACCAGTGTTACTGGTACACTGTTGTCGCTTGTGATAACAGAATGGTGGCACCAGGGGGCGGTAAAATTATAATAAGATCCCCTTCCTATGTCGCAAGGGGAGCGAAATCTGAACGGCTCGTCTTTTCACATCCTTGCAAAGAAAGTTACTGGGTTATCCTTTATCACATTTTCTGGTTTGGTAGATGCACTGGGGACACTATTATAGCACTTATGATTAAAGCACTTTTCATGATATGTCCCCTTTAAAAGAACTTGGAAGAGGTCAATCCAAAGACAGTAGGTGGTGCTACATAGTAATGAAAATCATCCTATCTAGACAGTGATTTAGTCTACAACTTTCACTATCTAATACTCTATACAATTGAAATGATACATCATTTATTAATTTCATTAATCATTTGATTATTATTTCTTATCTTTTTTGCATTACAGTAGACTGCATTTGGGTGAGGAATTAAAATGTTAATTGTGATTACCAGAATGCAAAAAAAAAAAAAAAAAATCTAATGATTTTTGTTTTTTTACATTTATGCATTTGGCAGATGCTTTTATCCAGAGACAAGGTACAAATTTGATCAGTTCTTGTTTTCAGGGGAATCAAACCCATGTACCTGGTGTTGCTAGCATCATGGTGTATTGTTTGAGCTAGAGGAAAGTTCGGTCTTAACTGTCTTAAAAACAGTTTATTGCTCTGGCCACATCTGTAGTCCTTAATCCTCACTGTAGCAGGACTATGGCATGTTCACGCAGGTTTTTACTTTTTTACTACATTCTCATGCATGCTACAACACTACATGTTGTAATTATCATGTGACCTACCAGAGTCAGTTGTGTTTCTTCACTGCCATTCATAAATCCTCTTCTGTGGCCTCATGGGATAGTATACACACTTCAGAATCCTGCCTGTAATAGTTGGTCATCTGAGTACTTTTTGACTACTCCTTTATGAGTATTGTTGATTTGGACATAGTTCTTTTGTAACAGATACTGATTCTCTTCTACTTTAAAGTAGGGAAGTATGCAATTTCGGATGCAGCTAACAACTCCTATGATCCCATGCTCCATCGCGGCATCATCATCACGTCTTTGTTATTTTGAATAAGTGACCTCTAGCAGTGAAACTTACATATTGTGCCTTTAATTATAAATTTCACTTAATCTGTCAAATTCAGTAGCCCTAAACTGAATGCTAAAAATATGATGCCATTTTTACTATGAAAATAAATGTATGAAATATGTCTTTTTATCTCGTTTAAACCATAATCATGATGAATCCTATAAATCATAATCGCGTCTCATGCAATTTACCCCTGTGAATAGCCACATACAAACACACCTGCTTCGAATTTCCCTTAAGATGTGAGTATGCACAGTAGTATGTACAGTGAACACCATTCAAACAAATTTTTGAGTTAACAAGTTTCTGGTCCTGCGGATGTGCAGAGCCATCTAAGTAACACTGAACATGACTAAATGTGTAGTTATGACCCTTTAAGAAAATTAGAAGAATTTACTGTCACACAACAGGTAAAACCATACCACTTTCTGTAATATCAGCAGTTTCCAGTAAGTCATATTATATTGGGGACTATAGTATATGTGCTCACACACTGAAGAAAAAAAATAATAAATAAATAAAACCAACAACAGAAAACACAGATTGTCCAATTTTCTCATATTATTTATCTACACAACAAAACAGTTTCTCTTTTAAACTTTATTTCTTTGCTTTTGATTACTGTAACTCTAAAATTTTCAGTCTACTTCTTTAAATTATGTAGGGTGAATATGAACCGGTCTTGAAAATAATTTTTGCTGTTGAAATTACTGAGACTGTAGTTATATAGTGTCCTAGAAATAATAAAAATAGGCCAACTCAGCTAACTTTTCAGAAGCCCTTAAAAAAATGAAAAGTCAAAATGGAGTAAAACTGTTTGATCTCCTTGTAATATATAATTTACTGTACAAATTATTTTCCTTATGTTTCTTGCTCTTTTTTATAACAAACTTAATTTTACTTTCTTTTTGTTTTGTTTACTATGATGACAATATAACAATGTACAGCATTGAGGAAATAGTTTAAGTATGATGGCGTATTGCTGCCACATGTTGTTTCCACTCAATAATGTTGTTTTTTATGAGATATTTTGTTTAAGAAGTATGGCTCCTGCAAAACGTCTAGGTTATGTATGTAATCATCGTTCCCTGAAGGAGGGAACGGAGACGTTATGTCAGGGACTGACGAAATGGGGTCTCGCCTGAGAGCCCAATCACCTTCAAGTGTTACAAAACGAGCTAATGATACGAGGAGTATCTTGGTCTGTGGAATTTGCATGTGTGAGCTCCGCCCCACAGTGTGGGTATATAAGGAGCAGTGCAAGCAACTTGCATTCAAGTCTTCGCTGAGGAGCCGGGCCATGTGACCCGGCCTTTTAGCAGTACAGTGATTGTGGCAAGGGGACGTAACTGTTCCCTCCTTCAGGGACAGGTTACATACGTAACCTAGACGTTCCCTTTCAGTTGATCACGTTTGACGTTACGTCAGAGACTGACGAAATGGGGTCCCTACCAAAATGCCGCAATTGCTGTCTTCCAGTTAAACAGCGTAAGTGATAGCACCTTGTTGTGAGGCCAGCATGATACAGCCCAGAGCTCTACAAATATCTGTTAGTGAGGCGCCATGTGTCAAAGCCCAGGAAGAGGCTCCCACTCCTAGTGACCATAAGGACCTGCTCACTGGGGGAAACGCATACATGCTTAGGCCCTGTGGCCAGCTGTGCACCAGTGCATCTGAGCCGAGAGTGCCCTCAGTCAGGGAGAAAAACAACTAGCAGTGGGAATTGTCTGGAGAGGCAAACAAGTCTACCTGGGTGTCTCCGAAGCATTCCAGCGGGATCAGAGGAACTACAGGTGTACCCACGGTGGAGCAGCGAGACGGAACAGACTGAGTGTGTGCACTCCTCTGGTTCCGAGAGGTGACAGAGGGGGCTCTGTGAGAAGGCAGCGCATTCTTGTGCCGGCCCTGTGGCGGTGGCAAGGGAAGAGGGGGGCGAGATCAGCATGGTGAAACAGCGCATACTGTCATCCACGCCCTCTTGGGACCCGGAGGTAGAGGAAACAGCTCTTTTATTGAAACTTTTGGTACCACTGGCTGAGCCATTGGCGAAAAACAACAAAGGATTCTCCCCCGGCCCTTCTCTGGGGGAAGGAAAGGTCCTCTGGCAGTTATGTGATGTCACTGAATGTTCTAAATCCCATATGTGGGACCGTACCACTCAATGGGTTAACAGGTTCGTTCTTCCCAGAGAAGACTGAGACAGAAAAAAAGAAAGTAATCACTAATCAGTGTGGAAAGAGATTCAGTTGTAAAGAAACCCTTCAATGCCACATGAGGATTCACTCAGGAGAGTATTGTTTTATATGTCCTCAATATGGAAAGAGTTTCAGTCATAAAAGAAGCCTAAGCACTTACATTAGACTTCACAGTGGAGAGAAGCCTTTCATCTGCCCTCATTGTGGAAAGAGTTTCACACTTAAAGGAAATCTTCAGACTCACATGAGGCTTCACACTGGAGAGAAGCCTTTCATCTGCCCTCATTGTGGAAAGAGTTTCACACTTAAAGGAAATCTTCAGACTCACATTAGACTTCACAGTGGAGAGAAGCCTTTCATCTGCCCTCATTGTGGAAAGAGTTTCACACTTAAAGGAAATCTTCAGACTCACATGAGGCTTCACACTGGAGAGAAGCCTTTCAAATGTCTTCAGTGCGAGAAGAGATACACATATCAAAGAGACTTGAAAAATCATTAGCAAACTCACGAAATTCTAAAATCTGATGAGATTTTGAGACTTTCTACTTTCTTCATGTACACATAACACTACTGACTCCCTCTAATTTGGTTTGTACACCAATCAGGCATAACATTATGACCACCTTCCTAATATTGTGTTGGTCCCCATTTTGCTGCCAAAACAGCCCTGACCCATTGAGGCATGGACTCCACTAGACCCCTGAAGGTGTGCTATATATATAATGTATACTGTTTTATTACAAAAACTTTTAGAAGCACAAACATTTAATGTTGTTGCTTTGTATGAAAAAGAACACCTACAGAATCTATTTACAAACAGTAATTACTGTTTGGATCTCAAAAAATGTAGATACTCTTTTTACAAACTGCTTTGTTGTTAACCAAACTAGTTGTTAATCATGATTTCACGGGAAGCGCGCCAATAGGCGTGTATTGTAATGTGGCAAATTTTTACCTAGAGTTGGCAGGATGGTGGAGAAAAGTGTATTGTGGAGCGACCAGGAGACAAAATTGATTGCAGTATGGGCTGACAAAGTATATTTAGAAAAAAAAATAGTATGAAAAGAAATTGTTTTTTGAAGAAATAGCCCAAAAAATGTCAGCATAAGGTGTATGTAGAAGTGCTAAAGAGTGCAGAATTAAATTGAAGGCACTAAAGACAAGACTGAGTATTAAAAAAATTATCGATCATAACAACCATTCTGGGAGGGAGAAGAAAACATTCAGGTTTTTTGAGGATATGGACAGGATTCTGCGGGACAACCCTAGTAACTGCCCAGCATTTGTGTTTGATTCATCCGTCGAGATTGGCGTTACCGGCGAAGACGGTTCCTCACCTGAGAGTGATATGGAAAGTGCTAATTGCAAGTTTGTGTTATTTGCTTTGCTAATATGATACCGTTACCAAAAATTTTTCTGTTCTTATTTATCTCACTACTTTGCTCTTGAAGGGTCGACTTCGGAGGAGTGCACGCAACTAGTTGCTCAGGTAAGATGCAGTTGTTTCACAGGCCTAATTCTTAGCTTGCTTGGTATGGTGACAGGTGCTTTATAACTGTAAGGCGAGAATGAGTTTGACTTTCATAACAAGTGTGTGTGTGTGTGTGTGTGTATGTGTGTATCTTGTTTCAGGAGAAGAGAGTAGCTGCAGTGCCAGTAATTCAAGTGAAACACAAACAGGTAAAACAGTCTGGTAATAGACTTGCACATTTGTGAAAACAGACACACATTGCATATGGAAGCTAGGTAAGTTTGCATGTAAAACAATTACAGTAGTCTTCACTATTTTTTTCCTGAGAGCCACACTGATGGGACAAAGTCAAAAGGAGAGCCACTTTTACCGCAAAGTATCAAAAGTTACATACAGTCATAAATAGCATGTCTGCTGATCAGTCTGTCATCCATTAACATATAATATGCAATGCAATTTATACAAGGGGTGAATCATTTCTTATTTACCAGTCAAATTTGTAACTGAGACAAGATGTGATACAATATGATATATTTATGGTCAGCAGGATGTGACAGACCATGTATCGTTGACTTGTGAGTCCTGTGTAGGTGATGTCATGATGCGCAAGCACGTGAAGTAAAGTGGAACCACTGAGAAGTATGCGGTTTTGAGATCCTTTATTGTAAAAGTGATTAACAATAAGAACCAAGCATATAACAAGATGATTTCCTGTAATGACAAAAAAGCAGGATTACCTTAATGCTGTGATGAGAGATCGGGCTCCCACTCAGTGTTAAGAGCTGGAAAGACCGCCAAAACTGGCAACTCCGCGGTGAGTGTCATGAACGTAAAGGCAGAGGAAGTTTAAATATTTCCATCTTGTAATGCCTGCTGTTTTGTGTAAATATAAATTATTTGTATTGGAGCAGACAATTTGAGTTTTTTAATGGGTTATGTTATAGTCCTGCTTGTTTTTATTGTTTTCATGAAATATCTGTATTGACTGCATGATCATATCACTGTATTATTTACTGCCATAAAAATAAAGCTTGGCGAGCCGTACAATGAATAACACTGATGTAGAAAATTTTAGATGCATGATATTAGTTTAATCTGGTATATTTACTAGTACTTCTACTGCTTTATTTTATACTATAGTTAAAATTAAAGGGTTAGTTCACCCCAAAATGAAACTTCTGTCATTAATTACTCTCCCTCATGTCGTTCCAAACCCAAAAGACCTTTGTTCATCTTCAGAACACATCTGAGAGCTTTCTCTTTCTCCCCTATAGACAGCAACGTCATAACCAATTTCAAGGTCCAGAAATAAAGACATTGTTAAAATAGTCCATGTGACTGCAGTGGTTCAACCTTAATATTATGAAGAGACAATACGTTTTGTGAGAATACTTTTATTTGTTTACAAAAAGAAAAAATGTCCACATCCACAAAATTATGGAATCACGCAGATATTTTTCTTTATAGCAAATAAACAACAGATATGACACAACATTCTTATGGAAGCTTCATGAAACATCTCCAACAAATCCACTTAATTTTTTTTATTATTAATGGCATGTATTTTTCCAAAGCAAGTAGGAGGAAAAAATGTATGGAATCACACACACACACACACACACACACACACACACACACAAACCAAACTACCTATCATAAGTTTGGAAACTTTCAGATTTGTTTTTAAAGAAGTCTCTTGTGCTCATGCTTCTGCTTTGATCAAAAATACAGCAAAAACAGTAATTTTGAGAAATATTATTACAATTTAAAATAGCTGTTTTCTATTAATACATATTGTAAATTCTAATTTATTCCTGTGATGCAAAGTTGAATTTTCACATGATCCTTCAGAAATCATTCCAATATGCTGATTTAATGCTAAGAAACATTTTTTTTTTTTATTATTATCAATGTTGAACATTTGTGCTGCTTAATATTTTTTGTACACTACTGTTGAAAAGTTTGGGGTCAGCAAGATTTTTAATTTGAATATTCAGCAAGGATGGATTAAATTGATCAAAACCTTTTTTCTTTTTCATTTAACTTTTTTTTTTTACGTTGTTTTCATCAAACAATCAAGAAAAATATATCACGGTTTATTTTACTCAAAAATAATTAAAACCCTATGAAGTGAGATAAAGAGACAGAACATATTCCCCAAGTCAGTTCATTCTTTTGTATTTATTCTGTTAAAACAGTGTAATTACAACATTTACAAGTATCCCTGATCACAATGCAGAGCTTTAGACATATTTGGAAAGATAAAGAATAAATGACAAAAATAACAATATAACTGCTCTTTTTACTTCTTTATGAGAGCATGTACAGCACAATAATCCTCTTCATCAAAGAACCTTGAGAATTACTGTTCAAACAATCTTTAGGAAGAAAGATATAGGGAGAAGGTGAAAGTAATAAATGAGAATGTGAGAGAAATGGACAATAAAAGAAGGTTGAGTGAACTTCTGAATCCACTCGAGTTGAATTCAACAAATCCAGGTGGGTTGCTGCCCATGTAAGACTTGATCCAATCCTGGTACCGAGAAACTCTGGCGAACACACTTGGATATTTGGGATCATCACATCGTTTTGCACCAAAACTCACAATGCCGGACTGAATCCACCGGGAGTCATTCCTACGGACCAATGGACCTCCAGAGTCTCCCTGTATTGACAAACATTCAGCATTAATATCTCTGACAACATACTGTGAACAACTGTTATAGACACAAGAATGCTATAGTTTATCCCAATTGTAAAAGTATGCCGGCCATGCGTCTTTTTAAATAATTTACAGTGGAAGCGCTAATTGTTTTTCTCGTCAGAGAGAGTTAATAAATGTTTTTTAACTTTGGGCAAAACCAAGTGTGCTGCACGTCCTGAAAAGTGAAGCCAAAACATTTTGATCGCCCCCTGGTTGCTGGCTGCTGTATAGGTCCCTGTCCTCTCCAGGTAAATGTATGGGATGCGAGCCAAACAAAAAAAATCAAATTGCACTTTTAATAAATATTTTTCCCAAAGATAGTTTCTGTTATTTTAGGTAGTTCTTATCATGATGACATATGTTCAAAGGTACGTTTTTCAAATTAGTTTGGTTTTATTTAGTTATTTGATGGTGTCAGGGTGTGGCGTCATGATTTTGCGCTTGTGATTGAGTGTCCGGTTGTGTCGGGGGGACCTTGATACCACAGTTCCAGCTCACAATTAATACTGCGCAGACTCTGGCTCCAAATGATGTCATCAGCAGAAGATGACAGTGGCCATTTCTGAGACATTTTGGATTTTTTTTTTATTTTACAGTTGAAGGAAGTGGAGATGCATAGTCCTTTTTTTTTTTTTTTTACAGTCTATGTGTAAAACAGCACTCGTCACTGTCACTTTTTACTTAGCCGTCCAATCACAGTGGAGGATGGGTGAGATAAATACCATACTGGCCAACCGCCGCGTGAATAATAATGGAGAAGTTAATATTGCTGTAATTGTTGATGAAACAAATGATCTGCAAAATCAGATACTAGTACATTACTTCCATGGCCTCTGCCTCTAAAATGCTCTCAAGAACATCCAGCTGAGAGTTTTCATAAGACTAGCAATGCTTTGGTGGACACATAGCCTGTATGTTTCAATTGTCCTTTTGGTGGTACATGTCTTTTTTTATTTTATAAATTTATTTTCAGCAGCACAGTATGCAAGGATTATTAGCGAATTCTAATCGGAAATGAGCATCCTTATGCACTTGAAGTGTGCATTCTAGAAGAAGCATTTGTTGCAAATAAATATACATTTTTAAGGGTTAGTTCATCCAAAAATAAAATTTCTCTTTTTAATTTACTCACCCTCATACCATCCAAGATTTAAGTGACTTGTTTTCTTCAGTAGAACAGTAAATAGAATTTTTATCTGAAACTGTGTTCTTTGACGATTCATAAAATGTAAATCCACAGCTACCATCATTTTGAGAGTCAACAAAGCATATACAGGCATCATAAAGTTAAAGGATTAGTTCACTTTCAAATTAAAATTTCCTGATAATTTACTCACCCCCATGTCATCCAAGATGTTCATGTCTTTCTTTCTTCAGTCGAAAAGAAATTAAGGTTTTTGATGAAAACATTCCAGGATTTTTCTCCATATAGTGGACTTCAATGGCCTCCAAACGGTTGAAGGTCAAAATTACAGTTTCATTGCAGCTTCAAAGCGTTCTACACGATCCCAGACGAGGAATAAGGGTCTTATCTAGAGAAACCATCACTCATTTTTTAAAAAAATTTTTAAATTATGTACGTTTTAACCATAAATGCTCATCTTGAACTAGCTCTCTTCTTCTTTGAACGCTTTGAAGCTGCACTGAAACTGTAATTTTGACCTTCAACCATTTGGAGGCCATTGAAGTCCACTATATGGAGAAAAATCCTGGAATGTTTTCATCAAAAACCTTAATTTCTTTTCGACTGAAGAAAGAAAGACATGAACATTTTGGATGACATGGGGGTGAGTAAATTTTCAGGAAATTTTAATTTGAAAGTGAACTAATCCTTTAATACCTGTGGCTCCTGACGATACATTGAGGTCTGCACGTCCTGATATTGCTGAGTTAGATGCGTTCCTGGGTCAACATATTTTGTTGATCCTGGAACAACATTCTAGTCTGAAAATTTAGTCTTAACCCTATTCCTACCCCTAAACCTAACCCTACCCATAAGTTATCCCAAAAATCAGAGGGAAATGATAGATGAATAACACTGATGTAGAAGCACCAATTCATGATTTTAAGCCTAAACTTGACATAATCTGTAAACTTGTCCCTCAAATCTGATTGGTTGATTTGAATGTTGTTCTAGGATCAACAGAAATGTTGACCCAGGAACATGTTGAACTCAGCAATATCAGGTTATGCTTGAGGGCTTATGAAGTGAAACAATCGATCTGTGTGAGAAACTGAACATTATTTACAACATTATTAAATTAACATTAATAATAACACACCACCACAGGCAAACGGAGAAGTCAGATTCTTTTCCACTAACTGGTTCTTTCAGACAGTTCATTCCAATAAACTGGTTTAAATAACCAATTATTAAAGCTCCCAATAATTATGTGAAACATGGATATTTTACATGTCTAAAGCTTATAAAGTGAATAAACTAATCTTAATAAACTCACCTTTTACATGAGAACCATGAGAAACCATTATCAGTGTACTGTTGACTCAAGAACTACTGCCATCGGATCACTGTTATATTTCCAATATGTTTTATTTGTTATATTTTATGCTTTTCAGAACGTACATTTCAGACCATACATTTACAGGGTTTAATTTGGATTTGTCTGTGCATTTTTTTTTACTCTTATAGATGGAGTTCCCATTGACAGACAGACTGCAACGGTTGGAGTTAAAAATCATTACTTGTCTTCTACCAAAGAAACAAAGTCACCTACATTTTGGATGCCCTGGGGGTAAGCAGATAAACATCAAGGGCCCTATTTTAACGATCTAAATGCAAAGTGTAAAGCGCACGGCGCAGGTGCACTCAGGGCGTGTCCAAATCCACTTTTGCTATTTTAACGACGGAAAAACGGTCCGTGCGCCGGGGCGCATTTTTGAAATGGGTTGTCCCTATTCTCATAATGAGTAATGGGCGTAACGTTCAATAAACCAATCAGAGTGTCATCTCCCATTCCCTTTAAGAGCGAGATGCGCTCGCGCCATGCCGGATTGCTATTTACGTGGCGGAATTTGTTGGCGGAAAAGCTGAACGCTTTTCAAGCGAAGAAACCGATCTGCTCGTGCGCAAAGTTAAAGCGGGCTTGCAAATGCAGGCTTTCAAATAGCTCCTCACGATGAGTCAATTAATATATATGTGTGTGTATTGGCACGATTGTTCAATTAATTAGCCAATTTCGTTCATCATTATAAGTAGTAATAGGCTGAATTGAAAATAGGTAGCCTAATTCTAATACACGCAATGACTATTCATCATTACATTTTTATATTTATTAGCCACAATAATATTCTTTTACACTGTAATCCTTTTGTTTGTAATATTTGGCATGTTTGTGTGATGCGCATCCCTGTGTGTAATAAGCAAAGTCAACGCGCACTGTGGACACGCCCAGAGGCGCAGTTTCTACCAACGCGCTCTAACAAAAAAATATTGCGCCATTGACTTTAGACTTTAGACCAGGTTTGAGTTGGTCTATGGCGCAGTCTATTTTCAGCTCCTTAAAATAGCAATGCGCCGGCAATGCGCCTGAACACACCTCTTTTTTAGACCAGCACGCCCATGGGCGCACTAACTGGCGCAAATGCATTTACTAATTTAAGAACGTGGTGCTGAACGGGAAAACGTGAACGGCGCCGGACGCAAACTAGCAAACACACTTGCACTGCGCATTGCGCCGGGTGTATTATAGGGCCCTAAATTTTCATTTTTTTGTGTGTGAACTATCCCTTTAATGATTGATGTCTTACCTGACATGAACTTTTCCCTTCCACGTTTAAAAATCCAGCACAAATCATATTGCTTGTGATGCCCCCTCCATAAGCATTATTACAGTCACTGTTGTTCACAATTGGCAACATCACCTGCTGCAGTATGTTAGCAGCCGGGCCTGTGACACAGATCAGAGGTCAAATTTTATGGCTTTTAAAAAACATTTCTAGGTAAGCTGTTGAGGTTTACAGTATTGGTTATATTCAGTTATTTGGCAAGCAAATGTTCACTCACCTTCAGACTGTAGCGTTCCCCATCCAGTCACCCAGCTCTCTGCACCTCCAGCAAATACACTACCAGCAGCCGCCAGACAGACTGGCTTAATATAGTCAGAGAAATTCAAAGAAGTGGAGAGCTGGACCAGTGCTATGTCGTTGTCGAACTTAGGAGTGTCATAGTTAGGATGGCTGATAATTTGACTCACTGTCCTGTATGTCTCATTAGGGTTTGAGCCCGATTGTCTCCAACGCCCGAAGTACATCACTATGTCAGACATAGCGTAACTGTAAACAGAGAATGGCTCTTTTAATCCCACTTTTGTCAATCTACAATTGTATCTTAAGCTTTAAGATTTAAACTTACTCCTTGAAGCAGTGAGCTGCAGATAAAACCCAGTCTTTATTGATTAGACTCCCGCCACAGAAATGGCCATAGGGGCCGTGAATGCTGACTTGCCAAGACCCTGCCGTTGCATCCTCCCCTCCAACAATCTTTGTGTTGAGGGGGGCTTGGCCACATACTAATGAGAGAAAAGATTATATCAAAAATTCCTTGTTAAAATGCCTCACACATAATAGAAACATTCTGCGTGGAACAAGAGTTTTATGGTCATTATGACAACTTACCATCTAACTGGCAGAGAGAACCTGTGTGGGTAAACAAATCCAAAGTAATTAGACAGTCATTTGGACAGAGCTGATAAACTGTTACGGACACTTTTAAACTCTCACATCAGTGCAGGCGCGTACCATTGGCATGAAAACAAGATAAAACCTTCACCTGAAGAATGCTATATATAGATTTTAGCCAAAATCCCTGTAATATGATTTCATAGTCATGACAAGAATAAAGTAACTAGCCTCATTTAAATTCAATTGCTTGTCAGTTTAAACTTTGAATAAATAAATAAATAAATGCTATTGCATCTAATTTTGTCATTTTATAGATTTTACCTGCTATGTTGAGAAGTATGAATCCGGCAAAAGCTGTGTTAAACTTCATATCGTCTGGTCTGTGATCTGACTGCTGTTTCCTCAACTGTCAGGTTTCTATTTGATCAATTGAACAAACAGTTTATAGCTAGATTATATTGCAACACTTTTTGACTCTTTGCAACATAGCTTGCAGAAAGCATGTACAACACAGAAAAAAATAATCTCCAATCTATTTTTCATAATTTAATTCATACATGTATAATGAAATACATTCATACCCAAATACACTCTTTTATTTACTGGTGTGATAGTAGTCCCTTCCAAATCTAACATTTGCAGACATGTGCATTTAATCCAGAATCCATCTCTGTATAGATGGTGGATTACATATATAAAAAATGTCTGTGAATGTTAGATGTGGGATTGTTCTAACTTTTTTTCTTGGTATTTTTGTTCATGCATTTCTGTATTCACTACTATTAAGTGTCTGTGAATGTTAGATTTTGTTGGGTCTGTGTGTTTTTTTTTTGTTTTATTACAATAAAAAAATGAAGTAGCCAAAAATGTAAATACCTTGCTTAATGCTTGAAGTAGTGAAATTGTTGAAAATTCACTTGTGTTACTTAAGGGAGCATCATCTTCATCTAGGGACTCAAAAGAACTGTCACCAGCTACCTCTTTTTGGACAGGGTGATAATCTGGATCCTCTATTGGGTCATCAATGTCACTGAAATCAGCATCAGAGTCTTGAGGGTTTTCTGGTACAAGGGCCTGAAGAGTGCGTGTTCTTGCACCATAAAAACAGTTGACATCCATCTTGTAATTGTAAAAAAAACAACAACAAACAAATAAATAACAATCTCTTACAATTTTAGTAATGTTAGTGTACCATCATTTGTTATTAAAGAAGTAATTGCATCTGATAATTATGATTTCCACACATTAATTCTATGAATTCATTATGTTTACTTAAAAAAAAATATCCAAAAGTGGCAAAAAAAAAAAAAATACATAAGAAAATCTTAGTATATTCATGAGGAAATAACAATAGCTGTCATATTCATAGCTAAGAATGATCAGAAGTTTATATTTCTCAGCAAATAGTCCATTCTGACTGCAGAAATGGATGAACTGAAAACATTAGCTTAGCTTTTCTACGTTTACCATAAAGGGACAAATCAACCGTTTGGTTGAGCATGTTTTTGAAAAATTATTACAAACACACTAAAGTTTTTTCATGGCACCAAATAACATAATTTTGTAAAGTTAGGGCTCTTACAGTATAATATGTCAAAAAAATATGCTTACCTTGCAAAATTTCACCTAAAACAGTTCACATGGCAGGAGTGATTTTTTTGTTTCTGAAATCCATGTCAGAAGAAGTGTTGTGACAAGTGCTGTTGATTGACACGTTGACATCTAGTGTATTTTTTTGGCATAACATACCTCAACCACATGGTAGAGATGGCTCAATCAGCCTGAGTTAAGTTAGGTACTCCTGTCAGTGAAATATAGTCACTCAAAATGTGCTCAACCATTTGGTCGAGCAGGCAGTTAAAGGGTTAATTGTGATACTGTGATAAAAGAAAACTGATTTATATGATATCTATCTTTAAAAGTCGTGAGTTAAATATTTTATCAAGTCTATTCAGACATATGATGGGGACATAAAAATGTACTGTACTGAGGCAATAGTTTATGCCAGGGGTTCACAATTCTAGTTCTTCTTCTTTTTGTGTTAAAGGTCCCGTTCTTCGTGATCCCATGTTTCAAACTTTAGTTAGTGTGTAATGTTGTTGTTAGAGTATAAATAAAATCTGTAAAATTTTAAAGCTCAAAGTTCAATGCCAAGCGAGATATTTTATTTAACAGAAGTCGCCTACATCGAACGGCCAGTTTGGACTACATCCCTCTACTTCCTTCTTTAATGATGTCACTAAACAGTTTTTTGACTAACCTCCGCCCACAGGAATACACAAGAGTTACGTTTGTAGAGTGTGTTTGTCGCCATGTCGTCGAAACGCTGTTATTTTCATCCCGCAGTCCAATCACCGGGTCTGATTCCGGCTTAAATTGATAGGGTAAAATTAAAGACATGTTTACAATAACACTGAGCGCATGCATCTCCACGTTATGGTAAGAGGCGTGACCTTTCCGGGCAAGATGCGATAAGAGCTGCTGTCGAATCACAACACAGGAACCGCTGGCACAATCAGAACTCGTTACGTATTTCTGAAGGAGGGACTTCATAGAACAAGGAAGTCATCAGCCCGTTTTTATGACAGTGGAAACAGCGGTATACAGATAAGTAAATTATGTGAAAAATACTGTGTTTTTTTTACACGCAAACATGAACACATGTTATATTGCACACTAAAAACACAATCAAAGCTTCAAAAAACCATGAAAAACGGGACCTTTAACAGGTTTCTGGGACAGGGGGTGTGCAGAGCCATCTAAGAAGTGACACTGAACATGACTGCATGTAATTGTGACCCTTTGAGAACATTAGAAGAATTTACTGTCACACAACAGGTAAAACCAGACTACTTTATGTAATAATAGCAGTTTCCAGTAAGTCACATTGTATTGGGAACTATGCCTTCTAGCTTATATGTGCTCGCACACTGAGAACAAAAAAATGCGGATTGTCTGATTTACTCATATTATTTGTGATCTACTCAGCAAAACTGTGTTTATATTCTAAACTTTTTGTAACTCTAAAATTTAAAAAAAAAAAAGTAACATAATAGAAACCAAGAATCAATCAAAGATACAAACCAGCTAGTAACGTTAACACAAGACAAAGAACAGAAGCTAACTGAGAGTATAAAATGCACGGTGTGAGGAACAGGTGAGACCTTAATCAATTAAACAATGAAATTAATGAATAAATAACTATGGAAACCAAGGAAACAGGAACTAAACACACTGGAACTGAACACATAAGATGCGTCCCAATTCGAAAGCTGTACCCTTCGAAGGCCGCATTTGAAGGCTGATTGCGTCACAGCGAAGGCTGTCCCAATTCAAAGGCTCTTACGGCCTACGGCCTTCTTTCCCCAGGTGGCAAAGGATAGAATGAGTGAATCCTTCGCAGCCTTGCCTATCCCAATTCATTGCGTGCTGGTCTTGACTGGATTTTTTTCCTCAAAGAAAACGGCAGTTGATAGTTCTGTGGCGGCCGAGGAATAGGCTACACTTAGAAATGTAGAAAAGGAAACACGTGTTAAAGGATTAGTTCACTTTCAAATAAAATTTTCCTGATATTTTTCTCACCCCCATGTCATCCAAGATGTTCATGTCCTTCTTTCTTCAATCAAAAAGAAATTAAGGTTTTTGATGAAAACATTCCAGGATTATTCTCCTTATAGTGGACTTCAATGGCCTCCAAACGGTTGAAGGTCAAAATTACAGTTTCAGTGCAGCTTCAAAGAGCTTTAAACGATACCAGACGAGGAATAAGGGTCCTATCTAGCAAAAAGAAAAAGAAAAAAATTACATGTTTTAACCATAGACGCTCATCTTGAACTAACTCTCGTATTCTTTTTCTCTTTTAGAATTCCAGCAGTGTAGACGCTGCTAAGTGTATTACTGCCCTCCACAGGTCAAAGTTTGAACTAATGCACTAGCGTATTGTATATGACAATTTAGTTCAAACTTTGACCAGCATCTAATTCCAGCCGGAATTCTAATAAAGAATAAGAAGAGAGCTAGTTCAAGATGAGCGTCTATGGTTAAAACGTATATAATTTTTTATTTTTTTTAGAAAATGATTGTTTTGCAAGATAAGACCCTTATTCCTCGTCTGGTATCGTTTAAAGCCCTTTGAAGCTGCACTGAAACAGTAATTTTGACCTTCAACCGTTTGGAGGCCATTGAAGTCCACTATAAGGAGAATAATCCTGAAATGTTTTCATCAAAAACCTTCATTTCTTTTCAACTGAAGAGAGAAGGACATGGACATCTTGGATGACATGGGGGTGAGTAAATTATCAGGAAAATTTGAAAGTGAACTAATCCTTTAAGGACTGTTCCAAATGTGCAAGTGCAATAATTGTTTAACAAGCATGAAAAACATTGTTGAAACCTTTTCCAATAAAGATCCGAAAAGCCTATTTTACATAATTATCTTTAAAATACAGTATCCTGAAAAAGAGACGTTTCTTTTTTTGCTGAGTTTATATATGATGAATGTGTGTAGTATGAATGTAATCTGTACGTACTACATTCTCATGCATGCTACAACACTACTTGTTGTAATTATCATGTGACCTACCAGAGTCGGTTGTGTTTCTTCACTGCCATTCATAAATCCTCTTCTGTGGCCTCATGGGATAGTAAAGTTTTCATCGTATGCACACTTCAGAATCCTGCCTGTAATAGTTGGTCATCTGAGTACTTTTTGACTACTCCTTTATGAGTATTGTTGATTTGGACATACTTCTTTTTTTTTTTACATACTGATTATCTCCTACTTTAAAGTAGGGAAGTATGCAATTTCGGATGCAGCTAACAACTCCTATGATTCCATGCTCCATCGCGGCATCATCATCACGTCTTTGTTACTTTGAATAAGTGACCTCTAGCGGTGAAACTTACATATTGTGCCTTTAATTATAAATTTCACTTAATCTGTCAAATTCAGTAGCCCTAAACTGAATGCTAAAAATATGATGTGATTTTTACTATGAACATAAATGTATGAAATATGTCTTTTTATCTCATTTAAACAGTAATAATGATGAATCCTATAAATCATAATCACGTCTCATGCACTTTACCCCTGTGAACAGCCACATAAAAACACATAAATTTATCTTAAGATGGTGGAATACCCTTTGAAGTACACTTCTCAGTGCACTTATGGCCTAATGGAACCCACCCCTCAACTGAGTGTGTCAGATGAGAGAGACATGTTTAGATGTTTAGAGTGGAGAGGTGCCAGGACTGGACTTGGGAACCCCTGGTTCATGCAATGTAAACAATGAGCAAATTACCATAACCACTGACCTTTAAAAAAAAAGTGGTCCCACTTTATAGTGGCCTTAACTACTAAATACTTACAACCAAAAATTAAGTACAATGTAATATTGGGTTCATACTGAATTCCAAAACACTTTTGCTGCTGCGGTGGGATACGGGTAAGGTTAGGGATAGGTTTGGTGGAATGGGTAAGTTTAAGGATGGGTTAAGGTGTAAGGGATGGGTCAACAGTGTAATTATAAATGTAATTACAGAATTTAATTACAGATGTAATTACATGCAGGTGTTTTTAAAATATAAGTACAATGTAAAAACATGTATGTACACAATAAGTGCATTGTATCAAATGATTAATTTAAATGTAAGTACATAGTGGTTAAGGCAACTTAATATAAAGTGTGACCAAAAAGTCTTTAGAAATTATAAAGACCAAAGACCAGATTTGACACTTCTTTGCCCTGCTTATGAGACTATGAGACAGTTGGTGGTTTACCTTGACAGAGAATGGATTTGTCAGAGAAAAGACTTTCACAATTCAAACAGGAAAGTTACTTAGGCACATATATGTGGCTAAGTAAGCCACATAAATGTGAGTATGCACAGTATGTACAGTGAACACCATTCAAACAAATTTTTGAGTTAACAGGTTTCTGGGCCTGCGGATGTGCAGAGCCATCTAAGTAACACTGAAAATGACTAAATGTGTAGTTATGACCCTTTAAGAAAATTAGAAGAATTTACTGTCACACAACAGGTAAAACCATACCACTTTCTGTAATAACAGCAGTTTTCAGTAAGTCACGTTATATTGGGGACTATAGTATATGTGCTCACACACTGAAGAAAAAATAAAATAAAACCAACAACAGAAAACACAGATTGTCCAATTTTCTCATATTATTTGTTATCGCTACAACAAAACAGTTTCTCTTTTAAACTTTATTTCTTTGCTTTTGATTACTGTAACTCTAAAATTTTCAGTCTACTTGTTTAAATTATGTAGGATGAATATGAACCGGACTTGAAAATAATTTTTGCTGTTGAAATTACTGAGTCTGTAGTTATATAGTGTCCTAGAAATAAAAAAAAATAGGCCAACTCAGCTAACTTTTCAAAATTGAGTAAAACTGTTTGATCTCCTTGTAATATATAATTTACTGTACAAATTATTTTCCTTATGTTTCTCGCTCTTTTTTATAACAAACTCAATTTTACTTTCTTTTTGTTTTGTTTACTTTGATGACAATATAACTATGTACTGCATTGAGGAAATAGTTTAAGTATGATGGCGTATTGCTGCCACATGTTGTTTCCACTCAATAATGTTGTTTTTTATGAGATATTTTGTTTAAGAAGTATGGCTCCTGCAAAACGTCTAGGTTATGTATGTAACCATCCTTTCCTGAAGGAGGGAACGGAGACGTTATGTCAGGGACTGACGAAACGGGGTCTCGCCTGAGAGCCCAATCACCTTCGAGTGTTACAAAACCAGCTAATGATACGAGGAGTATCTTGGTCTGCGGAATTTGCATGTGTGCAAAGGCCCCAGGAGCCTCTAAAATAGTTTCAGTGGAACCACTCTCTTGCTGTTGATCTGAATCAGGCAATTCAGCTGAGACTGCGCGCACTTGCTTGTAAGCTGCGCGTATATGGCGACCGAGTTTATTTCCATACCGAGAAAAGAGATCTTCTGTACAGGGGAGAGTTTGCTCTTTTCCCAGTTGACCCGAAGACCCAGACGGACGATGTGTCTGAGCACAAGGTCCCTGTGCTCACACAACTGATCTCGAGAGTGGGCTAGAATCAGCCAGCGGTCAAGGTAGTTGAGGATATGGACACCTTGGACACTGAGGGGAGCAAGAGCTCCCTCTGCGACCTTCATAAAAGACATGGGGAGACAGGGCCAACCCCAATGGGAGAACTTTGTACTGATATGCCTGCCCCTCGAAAGCTAACCGAAGAAACGTTCTGTGTCAAAGAAGAATGGAGACATGAAAGTATGCATCCTTCAGGTCGATGGCTGCAAACCGATCCAACGGACGAATGCATTCGAAAATGCGCTTGGGCGTTTTGAATGGGAGCCTGTGAATTTCAAGGCCCGTAGGTCCAGGATTGGCTCTAACCCACCTGTTTTCTTGGGTACTATGAAGTAAGGGCTGTAGAAACCCGACTTCATGTCGGCTGGAGGGACCGACTCGATCGCACCCTTTGCCATCAGGGTGGCGACCTCCCCACTGATCCAGCGGGATCAGAAGAACTACAGGCGTACCCACGGTGGAGCAGCGAGACGGAACAGACTGAGTGCATGCACTCAGGCACAGAAATAAAAATCCCATATGTGGGACCGTACCGCTCAAAGGGTTAACAGGTTCGTTCTTCCCAGAAAAGACTGAGACAGAAAAAAAGAAAGTAATCAGTAATCAGTGTGAAAAAAGAGATTCAGTTGTAAAGAAACCCTTAAATGCCACATGAGGATTCACTCAGGAGAGTATTGTTTTATATGTCCTCAATATGGAAATAGTTTCAGTCATAAAAGAAGCCTAAGCAAGTTTCACACTTAAAGGAAATCTTCAGACTCACATGAGACTTCACACTGGAGAGAAGCCTTTCAAATGTCTTCAGTGCGAGAAGAGATACACATATCAAAGGGACCTGAAAAATCATTAGCAAACTCATGAAATTCTAAAATCTGATGAGATTTTGAGACTTTCTACTTTCTTCATGTACACATGACACTACTGACTCCCTCTAATTTGGTTTGTACACCAATCAGGCATAACATTATGACCACCTTCCTAATATTGTGTTGGTTCCCGTTTTGCTGCCAAAACAGCCCTGACCCATCGAGGCATGGACTCCACTAGACCCCTGAAGGTGTGCTATATATATAATGTATACTGTTTTATTACAAAAACTTTTAGAAGCACAAACATTTAATGTTGTTGCTTTGTATGAAAAAGAACACCTACAGAATCTATAAATAAAGTAATTACTGTTTGGATCTCAAAAAATGTAGATTCTCTTTTTACAAACTGCTTTGTTGTTAACCAAACTAGTTGTTAATCATGATTTCACGGGAAGCGCGCCAATAGGCGTGTATTGTCATGTGGCAAATTTTTACCTCAGAGTTGGCAGGATGGTGGAGAAAAGTGTATTGTGGAGCGACCAGGAGACAAAATTGATTGCAGTATGGGCTGACAAAGTATATTTAGAAAAAAAAATAGTATGAAAAGAAATAGCCCAAAAAATGTCTGCATAAGGTGTATGTAGAAGTGCTAAAGAGTGCAGAATTAAATTGAAGGCACTAAAGACTGAGTATAAAAAAATTATCGATCATAACAACCATTCTGGGAGGGAGAAGAAAACATTCAGGTTTTTTGAGGATATGGACAGGATTCTGCGGGACAACCCTAGTAGCTGCCCAGCATTTGTGTTTGATTCATCCGTCAAGATTGGCATTACCGGCGAAGAGTTTGACTTTCATAAGAAGTGTGTGTGTGTGTATGTGCGTATCTTGTTTCAGGAGAAGAGAGTAGCTGCAGTGCCAGTAATTCAAGTGAAACACAAACAGGTAAAACAGTCTGGTAATAAACTTGCACATTTGTGAAAACAGACACACGTTGCATATGGTAGCTAGGTAAGTTTGCATGTAAAACAGTTACAGTAGTCTTCACTATTTTTTCCTGAGAGCAACACTGATGGGACAAAGTCAAAAGGAGAGCCACTTTTACCGCAAAGTATCAAAAGTTACATACAGTCATAAATAGCATGTCTGCTGATAAGTCTGTCATCCATTAACATACAATATGCAATGCAATTTATACAAGGGGTGAATCATTCTTTATCATTTACCAGTCAAATTTGTTTCTGAGACAAGATGATTTCCCTTAATGAAAAAAGCAGGATTACATTAATGCTGTGAAAAGAAGAAACATGCATGCATTTCCTTGACATTCTTGACACAGCAATTTCACAGAACTTCTCAAGATCCAGAAAAGTACTCAAAGCATATTTAAAACAGTTCATGTTATTAAGCTCAAGGATAGAGGTGATAAAAATGAATGTGTTTCCTAGATTGCTGTACTTATTCATTTCACTGCCAATTTGTATACCAAATACTCAATTTGATAAATGGGATAAAAAAGTGAGTAGATTTATTTGGAAGGGGGCAAGACCAAGGGTTAAGCTCAAAACTCTACAACTAGAGAAAAAAAGAGGAAGACTTGCCCTTCCAAATTTTAAAGAATATTTCCTAGCTGCCCAGTTGAGATATATAATTTATTGGTGTTCGTCAGAATATTACTCCAAATGGAAACACATTGAGCTTAACTACGGAACATGCCAACCACAACGAGGTTGGGTGAGAAAACATCTAACCAACCTATAGAACCAAATCCTATAGTAGATACAACAATTAAAGGTACAGGTTGTAGGACCTGCCACTAGAGGGCGCACTACCAAAACAATAACAATCGCGTGGTTTGATGATGTCATGCTATATTGCAATACAATACAGCAAATATAGTTTGACAGTAAATTATCAAATTAATTGATTACTGTTTAGTCAGATAATATGAAAACGATTACCACTTGTTCAACAAATACACTCGTGTACATTCAAACACAATAATTGGGCATACATAGCAAACGCGAGTTCAACGGTTTGCGCGAGTAGATTACATACAAAGTCAATGCAAAGACGCAATCAGACTATGGATCAGACGCGTCCTCGCGCGGGTCTAGAGACGCGATGCCCCGCGTTTGGCGTGTATGCCCCATAATACTAATCGTGTTGATCGTTATAATGGCATACGTTTTCTGTAAAGATACGAATCAAAACAACTCACCTGTCGAGTAAAACACAAGAGAGATCGGCATCTCTTTCTAGGTGAAGTTTGTCGCGAAGCTCTCTCCATCTAGAAAATGCAACATCGATAATGATCCTCGCTCTTTCTCTCCTCTTGTCCCAAACTCTTCTTGGGTCGTTTGGTTGGCCCGTACGCTTACGTTTACGGGAGCTGTCCTTGTCGACAGAACCAGCGGCAGATGGTAAACAGTAATTATGTTCCATAAATAAGTAACACAATCCACCATAAAACGTGCAAGAAGTAAATAAGGAACTGCTTGAAGCAAGCTAGTGGTTTGCTGGACGCTAGACACTAATTCCGCATTTGTCCATGACACTGTTGTCATGTGGTTTCTACGTCAGTAAAGGCGGTAACAAAGGGTAACTGACGTCATTGACAGGCGACTGCACTGCCCCGTGTCACTGTTTAGAATGGGAATTTTCTCATGATTTACAAGTAGTTGAAAACATTAGAGATATTGTTAGTAATCAGCTGGACAAAATATATAACACTAGCCTAGTGGTTTTTGGATATTTTACTGCGAATATCTTACAAATTGTACCTTTAAGATCTGGTGGGATGTACTGAATAAATACAAAATGGAGGGGGATTGTAAATTGTTGATCTGGCCACTGTACTCTCCAAAATTCAGAAGTGGTCAGATGGATAGCACATTTACAAGATGGACTGACAAGGGAATCACCGCAGTGTGTACATTAACAGAGGGAAAAAAGTTTAAATCTTTTGAAAAAACAGAATTTGACCTGGAAAACTCTGATTTATTTAGGTATTTCCAACTAAGACATCTTTATAATACAGACATTGAAAATCACCTTTCTCAAGAGGGCAGTGAATTAATAGATATGATCGCAGGGGCATACAGACATTTACCTTCGAAAATTGTATCCAGGCTGCACAAATGCTTACAAAATAGCAATAGGTTTGACTCACTATACATAAAACAGAAATGGGAATCAGAACTGCAGCTTAAACTGTCAGAGAATGATTGGCATTCTTTTACAACAAACTTCTACTAGCTCCAGACAATGGAGAGAATTTGGCTGGAAGAACTTGGTGAGATACTTTATTACACCCCTCATTAAAAGTAAACAGTTAAAACAACAGTGGCGGAGACTCTGCGGGGATGTCAGTGTCAATCATTCTCATGTATTTTGGTCATGTATAAAATTTCGCCCCTACTGGGAATCTATTGTAACAAAAATGGAAAAAAATTTGGGTTACAAAATACCGAATGACCCACAGTCTCTGTATTTAGGCCTGTTAACTAAAGATGTTGTTAGAGGGGAAGACAGTTATCTATTCAAAGTGATGCTGATATCAAGTAAGAAAGTTATAACGAGGAATTGGTTGAAAAGTGAGCCTTTGAGTCTGGACCAATGGAGGAATATCATGGAGGAAATATTTGCAATGGAAAAAATGACCCATGACCTGAGACTGGAAGCACATAAATGTAAAATACGATGGTGGAAATGGACCTGTTATGTAACTCACTCAAATGTATGAAACAAATGGAAGACCTGTATTTGTAGCACCCTACCAGTTGTTATTTTGTTCATTGTGAAAATTAGTCACATGATTTCAGCAGTTTGATATGCGATCCGAATCACTGATTCGAAACAAAAGATTCATAAAGATTCAAAGCAGTGTTTTGAAATCGGCCATCACTAGATTTTGTTGAAAAGTCGTTATTTTGTTTTTTTGGCACACAAAAAGTATTTTCTTCCCTTTATAATATTAAGGTAGAACCACTGAACTCACATGAACTGTTTTAAATATGTTTTGAGTACCTTTCTGGATCAAGAAGTTCGCTGGCATTGCTGGCAAAAGAGGCCTCACTGAGCCATCGGATTTCATCAAAAACATCTTAATTTGTGTTCCGATGAACAAAGGTCTTACGGGTGTGGAACGACATGAGGGTGAGTAATTAATGACATTATTTTTAGTTTTGGATGAACTAACCCTTTAAATAACTGGGGGCACTTTTAATTTCTTATTTGTGCATCCTTGTTTCCTTTCCTCACGTCTCAGCTCCACCCCTGTAGGATGTGAGGGGAGGATGCAAGGAAAGAAAACAAGTACGGAGGAATCGAAGGAAATGTTATTTGTATATTGGAATGTTCTTGATCACTTGAGCGTCGCTTCAAAGCGTCATCAGCTGCGCTCAAGGGATCTGCCATCATGTTTGTTAAAGTTTGGTTATTTAAAAAAAGAAAATCATAATAAATATTAATAATGTAAGATGTCCCATTGAAATATGTGAGATGTAAAGTTTATTTAAACTGCAAAAGTAAAGAATACATTTAAATTATTGTTGACATATGTGATGGGTGAGGAGAATGTATATGTGCGTCAGGTTTTTCGACAAGAAAAACTTCCGCAAAGGATACACCTGTATCCTCATAGCTCATCAGGAAGCTTCCTCACTCCTCGTTCCTCGCTTCCTCACTCCTCATGAAGCCGCATACTTGGATGAGGTAGAGAAACTCACATCATGGTGCCAGGACAATTGTCTCTCTATGAATGTGAGTAAAACTAAAGAGCTAATTGTGGACTTTAGGATAAGACATCAGCAGCCTTACACTCCTCTTATGATCAATGGGACCCCTGTGGAGAGGGTGAGTAGCTTCAAGTACCTTGGTGTAAACATCTCTGAGGACCTGACTTGGACTACCCACATTCAAACTCAGGTTAAGAAAGCCAGACAAAGACTGTACCATCTGCGACAGCTGAGGAAATTCAGAGTCTCACCAGCGATCCTGAAAACTTTCTATGTAGGGGCCATAGAAAGTGTATTGACTCAGGGTATCTCAGTGTGGTATGGGAACAGTTCCAGTCAAGATTGTAAAGCCCTGCATAGAGTTGTGCGCTTGGCTGAGCGCATCTCAGTGTCTGCCCTTCCCTCTCTGGAGGACATCTATCTCAAACGCTGTAAAAGAAGAGCTGTTAAAATTTTTAAGGACACAAATCACCCTGGCAACTTTCTTTTTATTTTGTTGCCATCTGGTAAGCGCTTCCGTAGCTTGATGGCAAAAACTTTAGAGATTTAGGAGGAGCTTTTTTCCCCAGGCCATCAGGATTATAAATTCAAACTCACTTTTTTAACTTGTATATGATTGTAATTTATTATCAGTAATATGTTGTCAGTGACACTTGAATTCAGTAATTTTTATAAAATTACATATTTTTCTTCTTTATTGAACTTTATTACTTCTGATGCTGCTATGAATATACCCTGTACAACCTGTTGCACATTCTATTTTTGTACATTCTGCTCATGATAATATTTATTAAGTCTATAGTATACTGTCTTGCATATTTTATTTATTTATTTTTTTGTATAATTTTCTTGTTTGTATTCTTAATATTTGTATTGTCCGTGAAGCGGACCTGTTTTACATTTCACTGCTGGTCATATGTTCTCCATATAACCATGTATGTGACGAATAAAAGTCTTGAATCTTGAATCCTTGCCTCCTCGTGATGCAATTAGAGAATTGAGATGTCCTACAAGATGGCTGCGTTTGATCAGTTTTCAGGTCATAGGATGGAGGACGGAGGAGTGAGGAAACAAGGAGGGATACTGAGAAGCACCCCAGGGAATGTCTAATCCTCTTCGGGCCTTATAAGTGAATTGGATTGTGTCTAATTTAATAGGCCTGGTGGTGAATGGAGGACACTCAGGTGAGAACCAGTGGTGAGGTCAACCATTGCTTCACTTCCCAAGCACTAGGGGGAGTGCTACCTATAAATAAAACAGCTGAACAAAAGGGATCTTAACTTAAATTTAAACTTTGTTTAAACTAAATTTAAATAAGTTTATAAAGTAAAAGAGGCAAGAGGACTGAATAATATAAAATAATAGTAAAAATAAAAAGGCAAACGGACTGAAAATTATGATAATTCTAAACAAAATAAAATAACTATAGGAGAAATTGAAATCAAACAATTAAAAGAAAAAAGAAAAAAAAGAAAACAGGTTGAGAGAGGAAAGCCGACCTAGCTAAGAATGTACACAAGGTGCCATGGATAAGCCCACACAAAAGAAGTCAGGAGGTCAAGAGGTAGAATTCGACACTTAAACAGACTGTCCTCTAGTGTTAGTCAGAGGTATTATGACCTACCCTAACTTCACATATGATAAAATCTGAACGTGTTATTCAGATTTAATAAATTATGGAATGATAAAACATATCTCAAACAATTCCACTTACATTTTTTTTATTAATGGCATGTCTATTTCCAGAGCAAGTAGGGGGAAAAAATCAACATGGTTTTGCATCATTACTCCAGTCTTCAGTGTCACATGATCCTTCAGAAATCATTCTAATATGCTGATTTAATGCTAAGGAACATTTTTTTATTATTATCAATGTTGAACATTTGTGCTGCTTAATTTTTTTTTGTACACTACTGTTGAAAAATTTGGGGTCAGCAAGATTTTTAATACGATTATTCAGCAGTGTTCGGATTTTCAGTTATTTAGCCCTCCGAAAAGGCTCATCAGGAAGCACACAATGTCATGACTCGTGTTCGTCTTCTGATTGAGAATCGCTTTGCCATGCCCACTCATCCCACAGTTTTTCACGCTGTTTCTTCAATTTCCTGATCTGGTCCTTTAACTCTGTTGCATTGGACTGAGGAATCAATTCTTTCCATTCATCCAATCCTCGTTCGAGACTGCAGACCTCCCGTTCCAGGTTTCTATGAATTAATTCACGTTCCCTCCTGGTCATATGATGATAGTTGGTTACCTCAGCCTGGTCCATGGCTGATCCAGCATCTTTAGCAAGGGAGGTAATTTCCGCCTCAGCAAACCTTGTCCAGAAGCTGGTTAGGATGATTTGTTTAGTTTCATCAAATTTACAATCACATTCTGCGATTTTCTCATCAATGCTTTCTGCCTTCTTTTTGACTTCTTCATCATTCACTTTTCTCAGGGCCATGGCATATTCAAATCCTGCATCTCTGACTCTGGAGTAATCCACTTTAAAGTTTCTCAACTCACTTTTCATTTCACTTTCTTCGAGTGCATTAACTCGGGAGGTGAGATAATTGGCTCTTTTAGTGAACGCAGTCTGGGCTGCTGACCGCTTCTGTTTCAGCCTCTCCAGCTCCTCTTTTGATGCTGCCATTTTGCTAACTTTTCCAGCATTAACTTAAGTTCAAGTGTTTTTCGCCAACTGGGTTTAAGTAGTCCTTTAACTGTAGACTCTGTCCTCTTCTTGGCTTTCACTTATTAATGATTTGCCTAGTAAGTCAGCAGATGAGCAGACAGCTTTATGGGTAGACTGTTAGTTTATCAGAAGTTAGTCTCACGATGAATTTACTATTTGTTGCCTTATCCATGTAAAAGGGGAACCATGGTTTATGACTGTTCGGATTTTCAATTATTTAGCCCTCCGAAAAGGCTCATCAGGAAGCACACAATGTTTAAATAATATTTGTTATTGTTTGTTGTATTTCAGGTTTATGACCTGTGGTCATTTGATTTAAATAAAATTGAAGACGAACACGAGTCATGACATTGTGTGCTTCCTGATGAGCCTTTTCGGAGGGCTAAATAACTGAAAATCCGAACAAGCAGGGATGGATTAAATTGATCAAAACCTTTTTTCTATTACTTTTTTATAAAACTTTTTCATCAAACGATCAAGAAAAAATATATCGGTTTACTTTACTCAAAAATATTAAAACAGTATGAAGTGAGATAAAGAGACAGAAAACATTCTCCAAGCCAGTTCATTCTTTTGTATTTATTTTGTTAAAATCAACTTTACTTCACAATGCAGAGCTTTAGACATATTTGGAAAGATAAAGAATAAATGACAAAAATAACAATATAACTGCTCTTTTTACCTCTTTATGAGAGCATGTACAGCACAATAATCCTCTTCATCAAAGAAACTTGAGAATTACTGTTCAAACAATCTTTAGGAGTAGAGATATAGGGAGAAGGTGAAAGGAATGGACAATAAAAGGAAGTTGAGTGAACTTCTGAATCCACTTGAGTTGAATTCAACAAATCCAGGTGGGTTGCTGCCCGTGTAAGACTTGATCCAGTCCTGGTACCGAGAAACTCTGGCGAACACACTGGGATATTTGGGATTATCACATTGTTCTGGACCAAAACTCACAATGCCGGACTGAATCCACAGGGAGCCGTTCCTCCTGACCACTGGACCTCCAGAGTCTCCCTGTATTGACAATCATTCAGCATTTATATCTCTGACAACATACTGTGAACAACTGTTACAGACATAAGTATGCAATAGTGTATCCCAATTGTAAAAGTATGCTGGGCGTGTATCCACCAAAGAGTTTTTACCTGAGGCCAGCGTACCTTTTTAAATCGTTTACAGTGGAACACTGGGCATTTTTCTCATCACAGACTTAAAAAAAATGTTCTTTAACTTTCAGTAAAACCAAGTGTGCTGCTCATGTCCTGAAAAGTGAAGCCAAAAGATTTTGATCGGTCCCTGGTTGCTGGTTGCTGGCTGCAGTATAGGTCCAACAACAACAACAACAACAACAACAACAACAAAAAAATCATACTGCACTTCAAATCGTTTTTTTCCCAAAGATGGTTTCTGTCATTTTAGGTAGTTATCATGATGACATACGTTCATATGTACACTTTTCGAACAAGTTTGGCTTTATTTAGTTATTTGATGGTGTGTGGCGTCATGATTTTGCGCTTGTGAATGAGTGTCTGGTAGTGTCGGTGGGACCTTGATACGGCAGCTCCACCTCACGATTAATTCTGGCTCCAAATTATGTCCTCAGTACAAGATGACAGGCCATTTCTGAGACGTTTTGGTTTTATTTTTCTACAGTGGAAGGAGGTGGAGATGCGTAGTCCATATTTTTTTACAGTCTATGGGTAAAACAGCACTCGTCACTGTCACTTTTTACTTAGCCGTCTAATCACAGTGGTGGATGGGTGAGATAAATACCACACCGGCCAACTGTCGCGTGAATAATAATGGAGAAGAAGTTAATATTGCTGGTCAGTAATTGTTGATGAAACAAACTGTCTGTGAAATCAGATACTAGTACATTACTTCTGTGGATTGTGCCTCCAAAGTGCTTTCAAGAACATCCAGCTGAGAGTTTTCAGAAGACTAGCAATGCTTTGGTGGACACATGGCCTGTATGTTTCAGTTATCCATTTGGCAGTATGTTTTTTGATGTTGTTTTGTTTTCCCTCAGCGGGACAGTATGCATGGATTATTAGTAAATTCTAATCGGAAATGAGCATCCTTATGCACTTGAAGTGTGCATTCTAGGAGCATTTGTTGCAAATAAATATACATTTTTTAAAGGGTTAGTTCACCCAAAAATTAAAGTTTGCTGTTAATTTAGACCATCCAAGATTTAAGTGACTTTTTTTCTTCAGCAGAACAGTAAATAAGATTTTAGCTGAAACCGTGGTCCTTGGTGATTTATAAAATGTAAATCCACAGCTACACTGAGGTCTTATGAAGTGAATCAATCAATCTGTGTAAGAATCTGTGAAAATTATTATCACCTGTAATTCATAGCCTCAATTATTTTCCACGAACTGATTATTTCGGAAAGTTCATTTCAATGAATTGGTTCAAATAACCAATTACTAAAGCACCCAATAATGCTTTGAGGTGAAATGCAGATATTTTACACATCTAATGCATATAAAGTGAAACTAGTCTTAATCAACTCACCTTTTACATGAGAAACCATTATCAGTGTACTACTGTTGATTTGAAAACTACTGCCATAGGCTTATATTTCCAATACATTTTATTTGTTATACTTTATGCTTTTCAGCAAAATACATCAGAACGTACATTTGCGAGTTAAATGGTTGCAATGTAGAGCCCTGTAAATCATCAGGCCCGGGTCTACGGGAGTGCTAGAGGGTCCAAAACAGGCAAACAGATTTTGCAAATGCGCTAGTGCGTATTTGTGTTTCCAGTCTGGACAGCGTTAAGAGAGAGCGTGTTGTTGCAGCGTTTTGCAATGTAGCCAATCACAGACATATCCAATGATTTCTTGAACACAATGGCCAATCAGGGACGTTTAAGTTACACCGCTCAAAACGCTGGAGTTTGTTCAGTGCTTAGTTTATGCAAGCTCACGAATCCTCTCATTATAACAAATAAAGTACAGACACAATGTGAATAAAAGATTCATTGTGCAATATAGACAATTTCATTAATTATAACGGAAGTGTGTGAGATCGCAATGAACTGAGACGAGTGACAGCTTTTTTTAATGGTTTGCAAATGTAATACTGCTTTTATACAATAAATCAACAAACATGAAGTTAATATTAAGTGACTTACATTTCAGGAACAGTATTGTCAGATTTTGCTCTATTTCGTGAATGAAAATAGTTCCAAACAAAATCACAGCTGAAATGCTGCGCTTCTCTGAGCAAACAGTTGTTTCGTTTATGAATGAATCTGCATTTTTAAACAAATCTAGTGAGTCAATGATTCAATGACCCAGTCATATAAACAGTAAGACGCTTGTTTTGTTACTGAATGAACCAGCTGTTTGAACGAATCGATTTAATTAATGATTCAGTTACAAAGACAGTGATTTGCCGCCCCCTACTGGTGGGTTTAGTTTCATTTTTAAAGTGTCATTTCAGTTATTTAAATCATTTAATATTACTTCAGAATATTCTTCAAAATATGTATTTAAAACATTAATCTCATAACATAGTTATCATGAATTTAAATGCATTCATGCCACTTCTGAGCCTCATTAAACAGTCTGTAAATATACCTAAATGCCTTTTTGTTCTTCTGTGCCACCTCTGCAGTGCAAAGATACATTTTGTTGATACATCATTTGATTGGGAGCTTATTCTTCCTGATTGTGTCTTATTAATCTAACTCAATTTATAAATATAAATGTATGAATTTAATAAAACAGATGACACATTTAATAAGGTCAGAAAAAAATGCCCTTACAAAATAAAATATATATCCCCAGGAAGTCATTATAAGGAGTTCAATATCGCCTTATAATGGGAAGGTTAATTTCTGTCATTGATCAGAAGGTGCTCCTAAATTTTAAAAGGAAATGTAAGCATAGAGCTCTGATTTAGTTTTTTATTTATTTAATTTAATTTTTTGGACAGTTGGAATTATTTTACCCGATTAGTTATTCTAAATCTAAATTAACTTTCCTTCATTCTACCAAGTACCAAATGCCACCCTGATATGGGTCTACAACATGCAATGTAGCCAATGACATACATATCTGTTTGTGCCAAATCCCTTAAACAGTATGCTTATTTTTCTGTTAAAGGGGTCATATAATGCCATTTTTGTACAAGTTAATATGATTCTTTAGGGTCTAAATGAAAAGTTTGTAATATACTTTAATTAAAAATTATCATTAGTATTGTAAGAAAACACTCATTTTACCTGGTCAAAAACAGCTCTGTTTTCAGCAAGCCATTTCAGTGCATGTGTCTTTAAATGATAATGAGCTTTGCTCACCCCGCCCCTCTGTTCTGTGAGGCGTTTTGACACAACACAAGTGGAGTGTTGCCTTGACAACAGCTGAGGGTATATTTTGGAGAAAGAATGGCAGCGGGAGTCTTGCAGGATGTAACAGTATTTTGCAGGTATTGTGTTACCATTCATCTTCATGCAGTAATAACTGTTACAACATGTAACATTTTTTTTTTCTTAATCAGTCAGTAACAGACACCGTTATAAACCATCTAACGTTACAAAAGTAAGCTTAGTGTAGTGTTACCACGTTAACTTTACCACACAGTTTGTAATAACACAATAACCATAACACGTTGTTTATTATAAACGTGGGATTATGAATTATATTGTGAACTTCGTACATAGAAAGCATGCCATAATGTACCCTGAGTGTAAACTTTAGCCGTATTCATCGTGAAGCATGCAAGCGATTTGCAAAGATTAATATAAAGGTTAATAAAACGTTACACTCACTTCTTCTGGAGATGCAGCAGGAACACGAATAGTTGGTACCGATCCATTTTTCAGGAGCAGCTTCTTAGCAAAACCTGCTTTATACTGACCTTCGTTTATAAAGCAGTCTGGTGAGAAATGATTTGCGCAAACATGAAAGCATTGTCGTTGATCGGGGGGAATTCGAAAACAAAACTCAACCACTGAGTCTTCAGTGGTTCAGATTTAGGAACATCAAAATGACTGCTGTGTTCGTTATTACACCCAAGAACAGAACACCACAATCGCTTAGATGCCATTCTGCTCCAATGTATCAACAATTGCGGACTATGATGACAGCTCGCTCAGGGCGGGTCTGTGTTGAAATGCTTCTGTCAATTAACAATCGTGGGAGGGGCGTCCAACCGTGTGACGTCACATGGTCAGACAGCTCGATTTAAGACAGGGGAAAACATATAAGGAGATTTTAAAAAAAACACTGGATGGATTTTTATCATTATAGGATGGTTGTGTACAGGCACTGCCAACACACATTTCAGTACAATCAACTTCAGTGCTTCCCACACATAGACTTTACTTGGGCGGGCCGCCCACGTATAATAAAGGCCGCCTAAGTATATTTGGAGACACATTTTTGCTTTTATTATTTTTTATCCTCTTATACTTTTATATCCGCGCAAGATAATGTAACCATTCGCGATCGATTAACTAGTCGTTTCGTACCTGCTTGTTATGTGTGCGTCAGAACTGTTTACTCCCGCTGACATTCCCACGGGCGTTGTATTTTGTAAAGTCACAAGGGGGCGCTGTTGCGTGTTCTACATGCTCGCGCAACAGTGCTTCAGACTGCTTCAAAGTGATTCTCAATCAATGAAAAGCGCAGATTTATGCCAAGCGATTGCTAATGAACTCAAGTTGATGAATTATTAAAAAGTCTACTTCATGGCCTTTATATAAAATGTTTTATACGGTTGTAAGAAGGAAGGATCAGCCTGCAATAGTACAGATATTTCAAAATAAGAGTCCCGGTGTATTTCGGGCTTGTTTATAATTAAAATTCACACGCTAAGTTTTTTCTTTTGGGCATTATTGGTATTTTGTTACACAATAAATTGTATTTAATTTGATTTCCATTTAATTCATAGTAAATTATTGTAGTCTCCCCCACAGGAAGAAAAGACTAAGAACTTTATTTGACACATATATTATTCATTATATAAATTTTACTAGTAAAATCTGTGTTCCATTCACTGAGAGAGACACTATATGACAGCAAGGAGAACATAGGAAAAGGTGAACCATTTAAATGCTGTAATTTTGCATCATTTACAATGCATAATAATGCATAATATTAGTATGTAATTACATGTAATATGCTATGTAATTAAAATGAATTTCAATAAATAAAAATACTGTTAAAAATCACACATTATTTGTTTGTCACATGTAGTAGACCATTTTTTGCCGTGGGTAATAGGAGGATTTTTCGCCCGGCTACCACCGCAAGTATATTTCAAACCTGTGGGAAGCACTGAACTTGTAAAAGTGCATGTACCATTATATGACCTCTTTAAAATTAACAGTGGTTTGTGAATATAGACTCTTTAATAACAAATGATTTATCAGGAGTGTTTATGCTGGGCTGTGTAGGTTGTGTAACGACACGTAAATTGAAACTATTACAAGGAAATGTATGTTTTTAAAGGGGAAGCGCATTTCCTTAGCCTTCTCTTGGAGTTGTGTCTCGTCTATGTGTGTTTGAGAGAAAGCGGGGGAGAGGTCACTTAGCTCACCTATTTGTGTGCGTAATATTTATATATGCCATATATTTATAACTGCTATTTATAACAAAGAGCTGTGCACGCACAAGTGACGGGATTTTGGGTGTGCACATCGTCACTTCGCCACTACTAGAACTACCACTGATTGGCCGTTTCTGTGTGTCTCTCATTGAAAATGTGCTAGAGACTTCTTTGCACGTCCTGTAAACGTCGAAGTAGGCTACTGCCAACCCAATTTATCAGGGGCCCACTGGGAATTCTCTTGAATTTTCCACGAGATAATTTTATTCTGAAAACATGCTTATACATTGTTTTATATATATATATATATATATATATAATATACTGCATATTTATTAACGAATAAACAAAACCTCCAGTCTTTCCCCTGCATCTCAAAGATCGTGTTTAATTATGAGTGAGAAGTGGGGGCGATGAACGACGGTGTTTTGCCTAGAGCAGCAGTTGAGTTTGTGCCGGCACTGTGTGCAGGTGACCAAAAACTGGGGAGTAGTGTTTTGTAAATTGCTTTGGATTCAAATAGGTTAAAATGAATGACTAATGTCTTACCTGACATGAACTTTTCCCTCCCACGTTTAAAAATCCAGCACAAATCATATTGCTTGTGATGCCCCCTCCATAAGCATTATTACAGTCACTGTTGTTCACAACTGGTAACATCACCTGCTGCAGTATGTTAGCAGCCGGGCCTGTGACACAGATCAAAGGACAAATTTTATGGCTTTTAAAAAAGATTTCTAGGTAAATTGTTGAGATTTACCGTAGTTTTTGTTTTCAGTTAATTGGTAAGCAAATGTTCACTTACCTCCTGTCTGTAGATGTCCCCATCCAGTCACCCAGATCTCTGTACCTCCAGCAAATGCACTACCAGCAGCCGCCAGACAGACTGGCTTAATATAGTCAGTGAAATTCACAGAGGAGGAGAGCTGGACCAGTGCTATGTCGTTGTTATGAGTAGTAACACCTTCATAATTGGGATGGTTGATAATTCGACTCGCTGTCCTGTATGTCTCATTAGGGTTTGAGCCTGATTGTCTCCAACGCCCGAAGTACATCCATATGTCAGACGCACCTACCCTGTAAACAGAGAAAGTCTCTTTTAATCCCACTTTTGTCAATCTACAATTGTATCTTAAGCTTTATTTAAGATTTCAACATACTTAAGAAAGCAGTGAGCTGCAGATAAAACCCAGTCTTTATTGATTAGACTCCCGCCACAGAAATGGCCTCCATACGTGTCACTATGAATGCTGACTTGCCACGGCCAAGACCCTGCCGTTGCATCCTCCCCTCCAATAATCTTTGTGTTGAGGGGGGCTTGGCCACATACTAATGCGAGAAAAAATGATATGAGAATTCCTTGTTAAAATGGCTCGCACATAAAAGAAACATTCTGCATGGAAAAGAGTTTTATGGTCATTATGACAACTTACCATCTGACTTGTTGAGGGAACCTGTGTGGGTATACAAATACAAAGTAATTAGACAGTCATTTGGAGAAAAAAAATTACACTTTTAAACTCTCACATCAGTGCAGGCACGTACTATTGGCATGAAAACAAGATAAAACCTTCACCTGAATAATGGTATATATGGATTTTAGCCAAAATCCCTGTTAAATGATTTCATAGTCATGACATGAATAAAGTAACTAGCCTCATTTAAATTATGCCAGTTTTACATACAGTGTGTATGTGAATTAGCAGCTTTAACTAGAGCAGGAAGCTTACATTATGTTTTCACACCGACAGCGTTTCTGCTACGTGATAGAACTGCATCTCATATAGACAGAACACAGTTCTGGGTTACTGTGGTTATGGTTAAGATTCTGTCATGTATACAGATAATGAAGTTTCAATGTATAAATGACTAAAATGTATTAAACATTAAATCTTTTTTTGTGTATCATGCCATTGCTTTTGATCTATAGACACTATATTATTTTAATTAAAAATAATTATTAATACTATCATACTTCACAGGTTTTTATAATTTTAAATAAAACTGTTGTCATTTAGAGCAAAGTCCCTTTAAGACAAGTCATTCCACTTGGCGGCCATCTTTGAAACGCCTCTCGGGCATCCAAGTGCAGCTCCTATCTCTTTGAATGGGGAAACATCAAATTCTCCAAAGCTGTTTGCCAAGCTTTCAATTAAATTTCATTTTTGAAATCACCAATGAAATCTGACAGCAACTGTCTCATAAATTTTGTTTCTAAACACTTGAATCATGACAAAAAACTATTTTTCAGGCTGGATCAAGCTAATGCGCATGCGCAGTCCTAAATACGCGTCTCTTGTGGCTTATTTCGGAGGTGCGCGTCTGACTGTTTCTATAGAAACCAGAGCTTCTAATGGCCGCTGCAGTGATACGATGACTTTACCAATCGGCGATTGGCTCTTATTTAGAAGGCGGGACTTATTCCGCCATAGAGTACCTCAGGGATGATGCATTTTTGTAGGCAAAACCCGGAAGCGAATTAGCATTTTAGGACTTCCGGTTCCAGCGCCGTCAAGTCTATGGGTTTTTTGAATGGGTTTTTGCTAAATCGCCTGAAATAAGGTCTGTGGTTAACAAAGCCTCTAAATATTTTCACGTTTTGATCTATGACATAAAACACACCAGTTATAACCCACTTGTGATTTTTTAAACCTTTACTGTGTCTTAAAAACTGCGGTTGCTAACAAGTTGCTAAAAGGGACTACTTCCTTTGGTGGGGACTTTAGACGTCATCATGACAAACAGGACATATGGACAGCATTTCTCATGAAAAAGTGGATAAGTATTCATACACAGCACAGATCATAATCAGCGAGCATGTTTTTAAATAACGTTGTTTTTTAAATACAGTTTGAAGAAGCTTGGTGACGTTGATCCGCGACCATGGTGTGCTGTAGTCCGTTTATAGCCTACTGTTAGCTTTTTATATCTGACTACTTTATTTAGGCTTCAAAATGTATTTATGTTGTTTTAACTTGTAAAGATTATCTTGATAGACAAATGTGTAAGTGTCATAACCCTTTGTTAAACACAGAGCTTATTTTCTGCGATTTTCCAAAAGTCTATGGGAAAAATGCATAGGCTTTCAACCGAGGAAACCTGTGCGCCGCTAACTTCCGGGTTGGCCTACAAAAATGCATCATCCCTGAGGCACTCTATTGCGCATTGCACTTTCTCCCATTCATAATAATAGAGGGTATGCATCGACGTCACTTTCCCGCCAGAACACGCTCCCTCAGCTGGACTGAATGGCAAAAAAACCTGCTGCATGACTGGATTTAATAGGGGAAACTGCGAAAATGTGAGTAAAACAAACGATTACACTAAAGGTTGGGCTCGAAAGTGTTCCTTATGACATGTCAAATAAACCTAATCCATGGATATTGGCATGCAGCCAGGAGTCGTGTTTCTTGACATTTCCTGCCTGATTTCGAATTGCAGCGACCTATTTGCTTCTTTTTTCTGTAGCTTTCAGCAGTCTTTAAATATATATACCTCATATTTTGTGTCAAAGCATTTTGTACAGTCAATCACAAAGCTCTTTCCCATTTTGGATGTGTTTTGTGTGTTTTTCGCAGTGTTCATGCTGAAAACCAATGCTGCCACTAAGTGGGCGTAACCAAGTGTCATATGAAATTTTAAGTGACTCTCTTTCTGTCTATCAGCGAGCTGCTAAGGCTGCAAAGTGTAGTTATCTCTCTGAGTTAATTTTAAAAAATAGACATAAACCAAATATCCTTTTTTCCACTATTGAATCTGTTCTTCACCCAAATGTTAATCTGTTTCCCGAGACATCTGTCTCTCTTTGTGAAGATTTTGCAAGACATTTTAATAAGATTTCCCAAATTATATCTTTGTTGCCTCTGTCATCATACAAATTGTCTGATACTCCTATCTCCTCTTCCACTTGATCTGTCTTTGAGTCTGTAAATTTAAATACTCTGATTGAGTTTACGTCTTCTCTGAAATCTACTACGTTGCCCCCAGAATGTAATTCTGGTACGTTTCCTTGGACAAATTATTGAGACTGCTGGCAGTGACTTATTGTCTATTATTAACAAATGTCTCTATACTGGCACTGTACCTGGTGACTTTAAACTTGCCACGGTGCGGCCTCATCTTAAAAAACCTAGTTTGGATCCCTCATTACCGTCTAACTTTCGTCCTATTTCAAACTTGTCTTTTTTTCTAAAATTTTAGAGAAAGTGGTTCTAAATCAACTTCAATCGTACTTGACTATTAATTCAATTTCTGAAAAAATTCAGTCCGGTTTTAAATCCTGTCACAGTACTGAGTCAGCTCTTTTATGAGTTTTGAATGATATCATGGTGATTACTGACTCTGGGCAGTCTACGGCTCTGGTCCTATTAGACCTCAGTTCTGCCTTTGATTTAGTTGACCATAATACACTTATATCATGTCTTGAAACATGGTGGTCTTTTCGGGGCACGGTGTTGCAGTGGTTTCATTCTTATCTTACTAATAGGAGGTATATTGTTAACATTGGAAACCAATCCTCATCTGAAGTACATCTAAAGTCTGGTGTCCCCCAGGGTTCGATTCTTGGTCCAGTACTGTTTTCCCTTTATATGCTTCCTCTAGGATCTATTTTTAATAAGTATGTGGTCTCTTTTCATCTGTATGCTGACAACACACAACTTTATATCCCCTTGAAGCGTGATAATAAACAGGCTTTAAAGCCTATAGATTGTTTAGATGAACTAAAACTTTGGCTTGCAAGTAATTTTTTAAGCCTCAATGAAAGTAAAACCGAATTTATTTTGTTTGGCTCAATTGACCACTGTGTACATGATTTTGATTCAGAACTTCTTACTCCATTCAGCACTACACGTGTAAGAAATTTAGGTGTCTGGTTTGATAATAATCGTAAATTTGATAAACAGAAAAGTGCTGTCGTTAAGTCCTGTTTTTATCATCTTCGTCTTCTGACGAAGGTGAAGCCATTTTTGTCTCTAAAGAAGCTTGAAATGGTTATGCATGCTTTTGTAACATCTCGATTGGATTACTGCAACTAATTGTATATCGGTGCTCCTCAATCTTGTGTTTCATGTCTACAGTTGGTTCAGAATGCAGTGGCTCGGCTTCTTTGTGGGAAGGGTAAACACGAGTCTATTACACCAGTTTTGATTAATAATAAGTTTTATTTATATAGCGCCTTTCCAGAGCTCAAGGACGCTTTACAATGTACATAACAAGGAAGAGATAATACGAGTAGACAATGAGAGAAACAATAATGAACATGGAAGTATACAGAAAAAAAAGTGTCAAAATTTACAAAATTACAAAACAGGACTTAAGAGACATAACATTCAGAGAAATATTAGAAATAATGCAGAGCAATCAATGAATCAAATCAAGAGGTATAACATTCAGAAAACAGGTGAGTTTTGAGTAATGATTTAAATTCAGAGATATTATTTACACAACAGAGTGAGTGAGGGAGAGTTTGGGTGCGATAGTACTGAAAGATCTGATTTCATTGCATTGGCTGCCAGTCAGATATAGAATTGATTTTAAAATTGTATTGTTTGTCTATAAATCTTTTCACAATCAGGCTCCACAGTACCTATCTGATTTGCTACACCCATACACTCAATTATTGATTCTGGGTTATTGCGAGTTTTTGTGTTAACAGGTTTCTGGGACAGGGTGTGTGCAGAGCCATGTAAGAAGTGAAACTGAACATGACTAAGTGTGTAGTTATGATAATTTGAAAAAATTAGAAGAATTTACTGTCACACAACAGGTAAAACCAAACTACTTTCTGTAACAACAGCAGTTTCCAGTAAGTCACATTATATCCGTGCAAGGTTATTTAATCTTACATTTATTGTCCCGATTCGTGCCTCATTCTCAGTTTGTCTTTTTCACTCATTGAATGCATAGGCCTATGGGAAAGAGTCATGAACGTGAAGCCAATCCGTTCACAAAACCTCCTCCCAGACTTACTTCAGTACATGGCTTTTATACATGTTCAGGGGTGGTGTAGTAGTGGTGTAACAATTTTCCAATGAGAATATACTTTCATGATATAGAAATGTGGTACATATAGAAAAAACAAGTCTAAATATGGTCAACAACCATAACATCTAGTCTCCATTCTACCCTTGCATCTGTGAAGACCAGGTGAGGGAAAACAGGAAGAAACAGGGAAAGAAAAGTCAGGCTGATAAGAATATCTATCAATCCGGAACTATACCATCTAGTCTATATGTGCTCGCACACTGAAAAAAAAACCAAGAATCAACCAAAGATACAAACCAACTAGTAATGTTAACACAAGACAAAGAACAGAAGCTAACTGAGAGTTTAAATACAGAGTGACAATGAGGGACAGGTGAGATTCTAATCAATTAAACAATGAAATAGTAAATAACTATGGCAACCAAGAAAACAGGAACTTAACACACTGGAACTGAACACAAAAGCTGCTTCCCAATTCGGAGGCTGCACCCTTCGAAAGCCGCATTTGAAGGCCAATTGCATCACAGCGGCACAACAAAGGTTGTCCCAATTTGAAGGCTCCTACAGCCTTCTTTCGCCAGGTGGCAAAGGATAGAATGAGTGTTAAAAGCCAGGGGTCTTTCTTTCTTAAAAACATGAACTTAACCCATGTGTTACCACTGCACAGCTTCATTTGTGAGGTTGCCTGAGGCAAAACTTGTTCTAATAGTTTGTTTTGTTTATGGAGCAAATAGCAGACAGTTGAGTTTATTAAAATGAGGGGTGTAAATGAGTTTTTATTAGTGTCGCTTGGAGGTAAGGCAATAAACCATTTCTAATATTTAAATTATGACAATAATTTTGTTTAATTTAAGGCACATTATGTAGGATTTTTGGATTAAAATATGCGAAAAACACTAGAACAGTGTTATATGTTTTGTTGACTCGTGTACTTGCATTATCCCAAATGTTTCCAAGAATGTTTAAATCCAGAGAAATAAGCAATTTTAACCATACTCATGACCGGAAGAAGCAGAAGTGGCGACTGGAGCATAATAAAAGCTCCACTGCTTTCGAGACACGTGTCGCGCTCGTCTCTCAATAGCAGTCGCTCCAGCGGCCTCTCATTTCTGCCCGAGTCCCATCCCGATTCTTTTCCACCCGCTGTAGATGTGAAGACAATACATCCCATGATTCCGCAAAATCAAGGCGTCATCAAGCTGCACCTTTGTTTTCAATAAGCGACCTCTAGCGGTGAAAATTTACATATTGTGGCTTTAATTAGTTTAAATTATGACAACATTAAATTGTTCAAATTTTTTGTGAAAGTCAAAATATTTCTTCCTTCTTATAGAGACTATTTACCCAGTCTCATATATACCCTATTTAGTTTACCCCTAAATGTTTATTAATGCATTAACTATCAAACATGTACTAACATGTAGTTAAGGCTGCTGTTATACATGCATGATTCCTTGTGACTCCTGCCGTAGTTAAGGATCGCTCTTAATTGTTTCATGATTAGTTCATGAGTTGCTTCGGGAAAATTGCTTCATGTGTTCATGTTGAAGTAACCATTAATTCAGGTATTAGTACATTAACCAAGTACTCTTATTATAAAATGTTACCAAGAAAACAATGTTAATATGTCTGACAGTATACATAAGAAATTGTAAACACATAATAGGGCTTTTCACACTTTAAATAGTTAACCTTGGGCAATGTATACTATCTAGACAAACCTCATTTTTTACAGGGCTGGGACTCTGTTGCATCAGATAACATGGTTGCGTCATTGACGCCATCTGTAGTATCACTACTCTTTCCTTGTCTGTTACTGGAACTATTCTATTTTATTCTGATTATGAATTTTTTTTTTAAAACACATTTTTGCTTTGGGGCACCAGACAAGTGCCTCTTCCCATCCATCTCGTTCTTCTTTGCACTGTTAACGTCATGCTTTCTATAAGATCCCCTTCCTATGTCACAAGGGGAGCAAAATATAAATGGCTCATCTTTTCACAGGCTTGCAGAGAAAGGCTTAACATGTTTTCTGGTTTGGTAGATGCACCGAGGACACAATTACAGCATTTAAACATGGAAAAAGTCAAATTTTCATGATATGTCTTCTTTAAAAGAACTTGAACTTGATTTTATGACTTCCAATTCCAAGGAACATGCAGATTAAGGTATTGTAGCCTTAAAGAACAACATTTGTGAAACATCTATTTTGTTTACTCAGTTGTGAAGATAAGGAGCAGAGAGAGAAAGTAAATGTATCCAGTGCAAGTGAAGAGAACAGGTAGGACTGGCCACACAGGATATTGTGAAGTACATTACAGATTAGGGCATTTCAGAGTTAAGTATTGGTCTGCCTTGAAAAAATCTAGTGCAAGGAAAGATGGAGAGCCACATCTTCAGGATGACATCAGAAGAGAGGAGTTAGATGGAGAATGCAGAGATGCAACAGAGGAGGAAGCAGAGTTAAGACCTTACCCAGAGGACCCATCGGACTGGCCTGCACCCCATCAAATTACTGACACTTTTAGGCAATGAGAGAGTGGCTGATAGAGGGCCTTTGAAATGTTCTGATGGGCCATATCTTAGATCCAAGGCGAGTAACAGGCGCTTTTCTAAAGCCTATTGTTTGCACTTATTATCGAATGGGGAGAGAATTGAGCGAGACTGGTTGTTATATTCCAAGAAAGCAAATAAAGTGTATTGCTTTGCATGCAAATTATTTGGTGGAGCCAAAATATGTAACAAACGGCTGGTGCTAGGATACAACAACTGGCAATGTCTTTCAAAAACACTTCAACTTCATGAAACAAGTAACCATTATATAGATGTTTGCCTTTCATGGAAAGAATTGGCAACTCGCTTGCAGTTAGGGAAGACAATTGACAGTGAATTGCAAAAGGTAATCGCAGCAGAGAAGTCCCGCTGGAAGAATGTACTGACCAGAGTGATTAAATGCATTCTTTTTTTAGCTGAAAGAAACTTGCCACTGAGAGGGAAGAAAGATCAACTGGGCAGCACTAAAAATGGCAATTTCCTTGGCTTAATTGAGCTGCTAGCACGTTATGTTACAATGGCAGAGCATCTAAGAGAAGCATCTTCCAAAAAAATAACATCATACCCGTCATGGTGTACTCAAAATGAGATTTTGCAGTCTATATCTGAATGCATTGTCAGCAAAATCTGTTTACGCATTAAAGCAGCAAAATATTTTGCTGTCCAGTTTGACTGCACTCCTGACATTTCAAAACAGGAGCAGGCCTCTGTTATAATAAGATATGTCCACACAGATGAAAGTAAAAAAACAAGTGTACAGGAATCATTTGTTGGCTTCACTGCTGTGAAGGACACAACTGGTCAGGGCCTAGCAGAGAAACTAATTGAAGTGATTGAGAAGAATTTGGGATTGGAGTTTATTAATTGTCGTGGACAGAGTTATGACAATGGCTCCAACATGAGTGGGATTCACAAAGGCGTCCAAGCTCTAATCCTGGAGAAAAACACAGAGGCAATATTCATTCCCTGCTGCAGCCACAGCCTCAATCTCCTTTTATGTGATGCAGCATCTTCAAACAGAGAATGTTTAACTTTTCTTGGCACTCTTCAGAGATTGTATACGATCTTCTCCTCGTCGATCAAGAGATGGGACATTCTGAAAGAATTTGTGGAAATTACACTGAAGCCACTGAGTGACAGCAGGTGGGAAGCAAAACTAGATTCTGCTAAAGCCTTGCGTTTTCAGCTTGGAGGAGCACTTGATGCTTTGGAAAATCGCTCTGTGAAGAAGTTGGGCGCATGGAGTTTCTTGTGTATCTCTGTGGCGAGCAGGGCGGGCGTTAGCCGTGAGGGAACGGCGCGAGGCCGGTGATGCGAGAGATAACAAGCTCCACCTGTGAGGCGCACTGGCCTTGAGTCTCTCACGGAGGAGCTCCGGGAGCATAAAAGGAGGAGCGATGACAGTGAAGGATGAAAGAGGACCAGGCCTGGACTTTATTTTATGTTTTATTATGTTTGTGTGGCCGGCAGACGTCCGTGAGGGTCTGCTGGCATTACTTTCGTTTTGTTTATTTTGAATTCAAGTTATGTTGAATGTTCGCCGTGGGAGTGAAGACCGCGAGAGGCTGCCCGAGGCGGTGGTGCTGGAGCCTTGTGACAGGTGGGACTGAGACCCCGATGCCATGCTCCTGGGACGAGGTGGGGTGGTTGCCGTCCAGGAGGGAGCGGAGGAATTGCCGTCGTCCGCCATGGGCATGGGCCAGAGCCTGCTACCGTCCGCAATGAAGGGGAGGAGCAGGGGACGGCGGACTCCACCTGTGAGGCGCACCGGCCTTGAGTCTCTCACGGAGGAGCTCCGGGAGCATAAAAGGACGAGAGAGCACCAGGCCTGGACTTTATTTTATGTTTTATTATGTTTGTGTGGCCGGCTGACGTCTGCGAGGGTCTGCCGGCATTACTTCCGTTTTGTTTATTTTGAATTAAAGTTATGTTGAATGTTCGCAGGTTCCCGCCTCCCTCCCGTATTTACGAACTGTGTTACAGTCTCATAATGTAGTTTGACATTTTGGCTGAGATCACACACGTAAGCAAGGCACTACAATCACCAGAGGTGTCTTTGGACACAGCCATTATGCTGATCAATTCTTTAAAAGACTTCTTTGTACAGTACAGAGAGGAGGAATTTCAAAAATAGATGTCCATTGCATGCAAAATGGCAAGTGAATTGAATGGAGGGACAGAGTTAAGTAGAAAACGCCTCTGCAAACAAAAGAAATTCCATGATGAAGCCAGCAATTACAGTGAAGATGAAGACCCTGAAGTGCATTTTAGGTGTAGAATGTTTAATGTAAATGTTGACACAGCTATCCAGGGACTTAGTGAAAGGGTTTAAAAATATTGGCCATGTCTCTGACAGATTTAGTTTTTTAATCAAGATGGAAACCATGACAAACGAAGAACTGGAGGAATCTGCATTAAGGTATGCACTTACAACAAGTGACATCTCAAGAGATATCATTCAGGAAATCTACCCTGCAAGCAGAATTCTCAAAGGGCACAAAAAAGCCATGATCTTGCATACCCCTCAGCAAATGTGCAGTTGCTCCCCTGTTACATAGCCTACTTATTTTGTATGAAAACTAGCACATTAGTTACTTATGCATTTAAAAGTACCGTTGTCTCAGTAGTCTTTAGTTAACACAACCCATCGTTATATGTCGGACTTCTACTTGATATTCTTGAATACTCGATACACTTATTGGTCCTTTCTATTCATTGTCAACTGTTTTCTATACATTTTTTTTCTATTAGCTAACCTTTATTTAGCGAATGTTTCTTGTTTATAATGTGCAATGATCAAATTAAAAGACATCACGTTACAAAATAGAAACCCTTTTTTCTGTGGGATTTAGTATCATATTTAGATACTGGAATAATAAATTATTTTAAATTAATCACATGTAAACTCAAAGTTTTTACTGTTTTCTAAGGGTTTCTTAATTTTAGACTAGTTTTCATTACAAAACCTGTATAAACAACTCAACTCAGGTTAGTCATAGTACATAAATATAGCCTACTTGAAATTGCAAACAAAAAAAATTATTTTAGTCCACATTAAATAATTGAATGCGATTCACTTGTGGTTGTCAGTTTGTATAAGCACACATTATGCAATGAAATATTAATCATGAATTAAAAAATTGCTTTTGAGCAGGTGTAGGTGTGAAATTAAAATTAGATTTCCGAAGATAGATGTGTGCGTGTATTTTGTGTATTATATTGCCCAAACCCTATACCCCACCCCACAAACCCTGTGTCCCGTCCCGTCACACTGGTACTCAAAATATTTTTCCAAGTTTGGCAGGTCTGCATGTTGTAATTATCATGTGACCTACCAGTGTCAGTTGTGTTGCTTCACTGCCATTCATAAATCCTCACCTGTGGCCTCATGGGATAGTAAATTTTTCATCGTATGCACACTTCAGAATCCTGCCTGTAATAGTTGGTCATCTGGGTACTTTTTGACTACTCCTTTATGAGTATTGTTGATTTGGACATATTTCTTTTATCACATACTGTTTCTCGTCTATTTTAAAGTAGGGAAGTATGCGATTTCGGATGCAGCTAACAACTCCTATGATCCCATGCTCCATCACGGCATCATCATCACGTCTTTTTTATTATTTTGGATAAGTGACCTCTAGCGGTGAAACTTACATATTGTGCCTTTAATTATAAATTTCACTTAATCTAATCTGTCAAATTCAATAGCCTTAAACTGAATGCTAAAACTATGATGTTATGTTTAGTATGTAAATAAATAAATGTAATTTGGTTATTGCTCGTGCACTTTACCCCTGTGAACAGCTACATACAATCACACCTGCTTCGGATTTCCCTTAAGATGGTGGAATACCCTTTGAAGTACACTTCTCAGTGCACTTACGGCCTAATGGAACCCACCCCTCAACTGAGTGTGTCAGATAAGAGAGACATAAAAAATGTTCAGAGTGGGGAGGACTGGACTATTCCAGGACTGGAATAGGGAACCCCTGGTTCATGCAATGTAATCAATGAGCAAATTACCATAACCACTGACCTTTAAAAAAAAAAAATCTTTGGAAATTATAAAGACCAAAGACCAGATCTGACACTGCTTTGCCCTGCTTATGAGACTATGAGGTAGTTGGTGGTTTACCTTGACAGTGAATGGATTTGTCAGAGAAAAGACTTTCACAATTCAAACAGGAATCTTACTTAGGCACATATATGTGGTCAAAATGTGAGTATGTACAGTATGTACAGTGAACACCATTGAAACAGTAGAACAATCAATCATTTCTAAAGATTTTTGTGTTAAAAGGTTTCTGGGTCTGCAGATGTGCAGAGCCATCTAAGTAACATTGAACATGACTAAATGTGTAGTTATGACCCTTTAAGAAAATTAGAAGAATTTACTGTCACACAACAGGTAAAACCAGACCACTTTCTGTAATAACAGCAGTTTCCAGTAAGTCACATTATGTTGGTAACTATAAGATATAGTATATGTGCTCGCACACTGAAGAAAAATAATAATAATAAAAAAAAACAACGGAAAACAGATTGTCCAATTTTGTCATATTATTTGTTATCTACACAACAAAACTGTTTCTATTCTAAACTTTATTTCTTTGCTTTTGATTACTGTAACTCTAAAATTTTCAGTCTACTTGTTTAAATTTTGTAGGATGAATATGAACCTGTCTTGAAAATAATTTTTGCTGTTGAAATTACTGACACTGTAGTTATATAGTGTCCTAGAAATAATAAAAATAGGCCAACTCAGCTAACTTTTCAGAAGCCCTTAAAGAAACAAAGTCAAAATGGAGTAAAACTGTTTGATATCCTTGTAATATATAATTTACTGTACATATTATTTTCCTTATGTTTCTCGCTCTTTTTTATAACAAACTTAATTTTACCTACTTTTTGTTTTGTTTACTATGATGACGATATAAAAATGTACTGCATTTAGGAAATAGTTTAGGTATGGTGGTGTATTGCCACATGTTGTTTCCACTCAATAATATTGTTATTATGAGATATTTTAATAAGTATGGCTCCTGCAAAACAATTCAATTCAATTCACATTTATTTGTATACCGCTTTTCACAATACATATAGTTTCAAAGCAGCTTTACAGAAAATGAATGCATATACATTACAATTTAGATTGTTCTGTTATTAGAGGTGACTGTCCATTTCAGAATTGTAAATATACAAATCTTGCAGTTAACTAACAATGTATTAGTTTAAACAATGTATTAATTTAAAGCAGAAACAATGAGAATACATGTTAACAAATGATTAAGATATATAGAAATATTCAGCATTGATGCATGTTGATTCAGTTTGCATAATCTGAAGTCCTGTCAGGATTTGAAGTGCTCTTGACTTGTCTCTGCACTGGTGTTGGGACATCTGAAGTCCTTGTAGGAGTTGGTGCCGTTTTTTCACAGGTGTTGAGGCATCTTAAGTCTTCATCAGAGGCTGGATCCAAACTGGAGCTGACGTACTCTCTAGTTACCTCGGGATGGGCATCCCTAAATAAAACAGAAAAGCAAATGAAAAAATATAGCTGGAAGGAGCAATTAAGGGGCCAAGCACAACAGAAGCTAGCAGCAGACCAACAGTGTCATAAAATTATCAAAAAAAAAAAATTATATATAAAAAAAAAAAAATCATCAAAAATTACCCACACCTAACTTTGCATTTTTCTGCCACTTACTATCAAAATTTTGACATTAGGCCATTAGCGTAGAGTCATCTCGATCAGACTAACAGTTTCTAAGATATTCGCGAATGTTGTTTAAACGCTAAATCACAACATTGCACAAACCATAAGCCAAAACTTAGCATGTTTTGTATTGTCGGAAAGGATTCAGGGATGACTCCCATGAAAATAAGGAACCACATCCAAAGTTATAAGCATGTGTATATTTGATGTTAACACTAGGGGGCACTGGCTCAAAACTTCTCAGGCTCACTAAGGGCATCATGCCAATTAACCATACCAAGTTTCGTAACGATACTTTAATGCGTTCATAAAATACAGCATTTTACAACAAAATTCAAAATGGCCAACACCTAAAACACCTAGTATCTCTGGACCAGACATGTACCAAGTTTATTCTGAATACGATAAAGCGTTGCAGAGATAGAACCTTACGTCTATTTTCACAAACGCTACATAAAATTTGTTTGCACGTTATTCATGAAAACTTTTACGAAACAACTTGAATTCCATAACATTTTGTCGCCATGGTCTGAAGATGATCTGGTTACATTTTTGTGAATATCAGATCAACGGCCTAGGAGGAGTTTGGAAAAGTTGATTTTTCAGAAAATCCAAAACGGAAGAACAATAATAATAAGAATGCCAACAGATACAATAGATGCCTACTCACCTTCGGTGCTTGGTCCCTAATAATTAGTGTAGCTCCTGTTCAAAACATTAAGCAAAGATAGTCATGTGCAATCGATCAGTTAAATACACAGGAGCTTAGGTCAGTAGCAATACATTATAAGTTTGATACGGAACTTAATAGAACCAGTGTAGATATGATCAAATTGGTCTTATATGATCATATTTTCTTGACCTAGTAAGAACTCTAGCTGCTGCACTAAGGACAACAAGCTAGTAATGCATTACAGTAATCAGTAACACTTTTTAATAACTGCATGCTAATAATTAGTTAAGCATTAGTAAATAGTTCATTCATCATTTATAAAGCATTGTCCCAACATTGACATTAGTAAGCAGTTTATAAATACAGCTATAAATGCTTTATTCTTGAGTTATAATCATATCTATAATGTGTTTAATAATTGTATTTTCATACTTTATTAATGATAAATTCATCATTTCTAAATTAAGTATTACCATTTTTTACAAACCAGTTATTTAGGAGTTGTCAGTGGTTCATAAGATCATTTAGAAAGTGTAAGTAAATGATTAATAAAACTATTTAAATACACATTTATACATATTATTTAGAAATATAGTAATAGTTACTCAGTGTGTTAATAAATGCTTTATTAATACATATTCCTACTGTAATTCATGATCAATTCAGGTAGTTATAAAACATTTAGTAGTTGTCAGTTTTTTTGAGCTCATCTAAAGTAAGGACTATTTATGCCTCGTAAAGCTTTTACAAATGAGATTTAAAGGCTCAGTTATCTTCTAAACAGAAAAAGAAAACAAACACAACACAGAGTGATACAGAACATAGAAATATTTCAAGATGCAAAAAATGACCTCTTCAATGTCATAGAAAATAAAAATTCCTGAACACCTCCAGAAAACATAACTGTGCAGTAAAATGAAACTAAGCCTTTTAAATCTGATATAAAAATAAAATTCTGTAAAGTGTAAAACATTGCTGAATAAAAATTTACCAGTGCCGATACTGGATTACAGGATTGCTAAAATACATAATCTATTAATCTATTAAAATATTTCAAAAACTTAGAGTCAAAACTACCTCAGTACTAACTTTCAAACATCAGAGAACAGCAGTGCAGATTGTGGACGAGTTCTGGTTCAATGTACAACTTTAGTTTGATTTAGTAAGATTTATTGTGAAAACTTCCCCAGATCTTATGACAGTTCACTTTCGGTTTAGGGGCAGCAGCTTACGGGAAGACTTTGATTGTATCTTCTATAAGTGGCGAAATGGAGAGGCGGAGAGGAAAATGATAACTAAGATGAGCAGCAAAGAAGTTCACATTAACAAAAATATCTAATAAGGTCTTTAATGTAGCCAGCTACACCACCTAGGGGCTTTCACCCTAAGATATATAATACTCAGATTAACAGGTTTGTTCTTCCCAGAGAGGAACTCTTGGCAACTTTGGTCCCTGGATCAACGCTGTTGGACGGAGCCATTGGAGCGGTACCGGGCACCGGCGTGGGGTGAACTGACGAGGCCAAGTGTGTTTCAGAGGGGGCTGGATGAGGAAGACACTTATTTCCCTTTACTTTTTCGACTTTAAAATTTGAACCGTTTAAATAGAGAACAAGATTATTGACTCAACTGAAGAGAAATAACAAGCAGGCTCGCTTTAACGAATTGTATCCTCATCCAGTCCTATCCGAAAACATGCACTGAGAGAGGTGTCAGGCCAGCTCACCTGATGGGAAAAATCGAGAAAATCCTCCACATACCTCTCCAAAGGCCGACCATTTTGCCGGGAGTACAGTATACAGTGGGACCACCTCAGAGACCCCCAGGCTTGAAATTACTGCTTAAGATGCCAGATGGCACTGACATCAGCGGTGTGTCCTCCAGACTTGAAGACAGTCTCAATTGCCTAGGGAAAGCATCAATGTCTTCATGTGCAGCATTCATGGCGACCGGGAACACAGATGTGGCGTCCATGACGGCTGGAGGCTCTGTCATAGCAGCCATCTTGGCTGGTGACGCTGACGTGGTGGCTATCTTGGCTGATGACTCTGTCATGGCGGCCATCTTGTGCACAGGCTCTGATGTGGCGACCATGTTGTGAGCAGGCTCTGGTGCAGGAACTACAGGATGTTAAGGTACATAAAACACAGCGCTATCTATGCCGCCCATTGATTGAATGCGAGACTCCGGTTCCATTTACAGATATTTATTAACACCGTAGAACTACAAATTTTAGATAGAAAAATAAAAGACAACATTAAACATTGCAATCATTACATAAATAGCATGGCTTAGCACTGTTGCGAATGCTAATAAAGAATACAGAGAAATACTGACCACTTTAGCCTGCTTCTCAACCAACGGCAGAGTCATTTCCCAGAAGCAATCTTCACAGTCAAAATATTCTTCAACTCACACACAGTTGTAGCAAACACCACGTAACATGGAGTGATAAGGAAACAAACTAGCAGGAAACATCACCGCTACATGTGCGCTTTGATCACCGCTGCATGTGCGCTTTGATCACCGTGAGTGGCTTACGGCGCTTACAGACGCTACTTCCGGTTTTAACCATGTCAAAATAAAAGTACGTATTTTCAAAATTAATTCAAAAAAACGGCTGCATTTACACTCCCACCATCACACACTGTGTGATTTACAATAAATAAATTACATCGTTAACAGAACCTTATAAAACATTGATGTAAATACACAAATAAACCTTCAGATATAAACAAAACAATGGCATTGAATAGCTAACCTACTTATTCAGCCTCAAGCAAAAGTACTGTTTTGTGTATTGACCTTTCTAAGTAAAGTGGCTTATTTGAGCATGTGCCTTTACGGTCTAGTGTTGTGTCACTAAGTAACAATTTGAGTTTTCTGACTCTTCCGTCAGCTCCTTGGAAGACTTCAACTACTTTCGCCAGCTTCCATTGATTTCTTGGTGTGCCATCATCTTGTAACAGGACAATGTCATTCACTTTAGCATTTCTCCTGTCCTTGTTCCATTTGCTCCTCTGCTGTAGATTCAGCAAATACTCCTTTCTCCACCTGGTCCAGAATTCATTGGACAAGAACTGTACTCTCTTCCATCTCTTCTGAAGGTAGAGATCTTCCCTTACAAATTCACCAGGTGGTGGTGCGATTATTGACGATTTCATTGTCAATATGTGGTTTGGAGTTAGGGGTTCAGGTCCTAATGGATCATTGAGATGTTCCGTGGTCAATGGTCGACTATTCACTATAGCCATCACTTCATACAGGAATGTTCTTAATGAAGAACTGTCTAATCTTCCAGCAGACTGGTCTAGGATGGATGTGAGGACACTTCTCACGGTCCGTATCTGCCTCTCCCAGACGCCGCCCATGTGACTGGAAGCAGGTGGGTTCATGACGAAGTTGCATCCTAGCTCTTTCACACGTTCCTGCTCCATTCCTTTCATCAATACTTGAAATTCATTGCGTGCTCCCACAAAGTTTGTGCCTTGATCACTTTGTAGATGACTTACATTGCCTCTTATGGCAATAAAACAGCGCAACGCATTTAAGAAGGCATCAGTGGAAAGGTCATCCAATACCTCAATGTGAATGGCACGTGAACACATGCAGGTGAATAGAAGCCCATATCTCTTCAGCTCCTTCCTTCCATCTTTAACATAAAATGGGCCGAAGCAGTCCATACCACTATAGGTAAATGGAGGGGTAGCTTCTATCCTCTCTGGTGGAAGATCGGCCATTTTTTGTTCTTGATTACACCTTCTGAGCTTTCTGCATTTAATGCACTTGAAAATGAGTGATGACACTTCACTACTACACCCTATGATCCAAATCCCACTGGAACGTAGTTCATTGATGGTCATTCCACGACCCTGATGCTTCACCTTCTCATGATAGTGCTTTATTAACAATCGAGATACATGATGTCCTTTGGGGAGGATAGCTGGATGCTTGACATGAGGGTGGAGTGTTGCTTGTGTCAATCTACCTCCCACCCTCAGGATATCTTGACTATCCACGAAAGGGTTCAACTTGTGCAGCTCGTTTGACTTGCTCTTTTGTACCTCTTTCGTTTGTTTAAGAGCCTTGATTTCATCACTGAACGCCTCTTCTTGAACTGCATGGATTATGAATTGTTCAGTATCCATTCTTTCGTCAAGTGTCGTAGCTTCATTGGATTTTGTTTTAAAACCTTTCACCTCTTTTGCAAAACGCTTAAGTCTTGCTATGGCTCTTACGACTCTTTTCCAATCAGAAAACTTTTGAAGTCGATCTGATAGGGACCTTACCTCATTTGCTTTCGTTGTGTGAACTTGTGCTCTTTTAATTTCTGGGTCGCCCTCATTGAGGTCTTGCGCCTTAATCCTTTCTTTGTTAGGGAGCTCCTTTTGCCACAAGAAACTAGGTCCCGTGAACCAGTTAGACTCTACAATCTCCTTTGCCATGAGTCCGCGAGAGGCATGGTCAGCCGGGTTATTTTCTGAGGCAACATATTGCCACTGACTTGGTTCTGTGCCCGATTTGATCTGCTGGATCCGATTGGCTACGAATACATGAAATCGCTTTTCATCATTGTTAATGTAACCAAGCACGACCTTGGAGTCAGTCCAAAAGTATTCTTGCAGATCTTCAATCTCCATTTCTCTCTTTAGCAGAGCACCTGTCCTTGTGGCCATGACAGCAGCTGTGAGTTCCAGCCTTGGGATTGTTGTTACCTTCGTCGGAGCAACCCTTGCCTTCCCCATAACAAGAGCACAATGGACTTCTCCAGACTTTGAAACAACCCTAAGGTAAGAACACATTCCATAGCCAGAAACACTAGCATCAGAAAAATGGTGAAGTTCACACTGTAGAACTTCCTTGGCTGCCAATGGTATGTAGTGCCGTGGTATCTCTACCGCAGATAGATTATGAAGGTCTTGGAGCCATGCTTCCCAACGCGGCCTGAGGTCGTCAGGAAGTCGCTCATCCCATCCTACCTTGTCTTGGCACATCCTTTGTAGAATCTGTTTACCTTTCAAAATGATAGGTGCCACAAATCCAAGAGGATCAAAAATTGAGGCCACTGTTGACAGTACTCCTCTTCTGGTAAAAGGATGCTCCTTTACCCTCACTCTGAACTGGAATTTATCTGAGCTAATGCACCATTGGACCCCAAGAGCCCGTTCCATCCTTTGCTCGCCCAAGGCCATGTCCAGGTCAGCTGAAACTTCAGCAATATCTTGCTTTGGGATTGTGGAAAGAACCTTCTTGTTGTTGGTAATGAATTTGTGTAAGCAGAGTTTCCCGGTGTTGCAGAGGTCTCTTGCCTCTCTAACAAGCTTGATAGCTTCCTCTTCACTGTCCAAACTTGTTAATCCATCATCAACATAAAAGTTGCGCTGTATAAATCTCACTGTAGCTTCACTAAACTTGCCTTCTCCTTCTGCAGCCAGGTGTTTGAGCCCAAAGTTTGCGCATCCAGGGGACGATGCGGCACCAAACAAGTGAACCTTCATACGGAACACTGACGGTGGAGCTTCCATATTGCCTCTTTTCCACCACAGAAATCTGAGGTAGTCTTGGTCCCTTGGTGCAACATGAAATTGATGGAACATCTGCTTTACATCACACATGATGGCTACTTGTCCTTTGCGGAAACGGCACAAGACCCCTACAAGGGTATTTGTAAGGTCTGGCCCGGTGAGTAGATGTTCATTCAATGATGTATTCTGAAACTTAGCTGAACAATCAAATACCACACGAATCTTTCCTGGCTTTTGAGGGTGGTAAACTCCATGGTGAGGGATATACCACGTGGTCTGATTGGTTACCTCAGGCTCTGGAACCTTTTCAGCATCACCTCTTGCAATCATGTCCTCCATAAAAGCCATATAATCCTTGTGATATTGATTATCTTTCTTAAGACGTTTTTCCAAACATCTGAGTCTATGTTCTGCACACACTTTGTTGTTTGGCAGACTAGGCCTCTCTTCCTTGAAAGGCAACGGCATTTCGTAATGCCCATTTGGCTTTTGCTTGATTCCTTCTTTCAGTTTCACCAAGAACTTAATATCTTCTTGTGACATTACAACTTCTTCACTAAACTTCTCAGTAAAATCTGACTCGAAGACCTTAAGTATATCTGACGGAGTGATCATTTCCTTGACTTGAGTTCTATAAACAAAATGGACCTCAGACTTGAGTTCTGTAGAGGGCTTGGTAGCTGGCTGAACTTTCTTTATGATGATATGGTGGCTCACACCGATTTCATCCTCATGACCATAATCAACTTCAGTGCTGCTGTAGCCGATAATGCTCCAACCCAACACAGACTTTTGTGCATAAGGCTGGTTTTCATTGCCCGTGATGACATCTCTGGGAAGTAAAGCTTGTGGACAGTTATACCCAATCAACAATCCTACTTCACAGTCAAGCTCTGGAGACATTTCATCTGCCAAATGTTCCAAATGAGGCCATGACTTTGCGGTTAAGCTTGTGGGTATATGGGATCTGTTTGCTGGTATGAAATCTCTGGTATAGGTTGTTGGGAGTTTGATTTTTGTGTCAGAGCTAATGCCTCTTACCTGTAGTCCTTGCACCTTTTGGCTATTCACCATTTTTGTTTTTGATGTTATCGTGGACACTTTAAGTTTTACTGGCACTTTCTTGGCACCCAATGTTACAGCTGCATCCTTCAGGATGAAGGTTGTGTCGCTCTGACTATCAAGTAAAGCATACACTAAAACTTCCTTGTCTGGTTCCGTTGTCGTGGAGACATAGACTGGAACAATAGATGAAGTATGCATACTGCTCTTCTCTTGAACAACTCTGTTAGAGGTAGCTTGCTGTATTTCAACTGATTCAGACTGTTGGTTCTTGTCTCCTTTGTTTTCTTTTGATCCTTCTTGTTTTATTCTTACTCCTTGTTCTTGGTCTTTCTTCCCACGATCTTGATGTAGGCAAGTGGGGTGGCGTTTTCCACATAAGTTACACACACTCCTGGATGTACAAGCTCTAGAGTTATGGCCAAACCTAAGACAACCAAAACATAATTTCTCCAGTTGCACAAACTTAACTCTCTCTTCAACTGGTCTTTCCATGATCTTGAGACACCTATGGAGAGTATGGCCTTTCTTCTTGCAAAACATGCATGTCATGCTTATCTTCTCACTTGTATTAGTAGTGAAAGTCTTAGCACTGATGTTTTGATTTCGTTGATACTTAGACTGTTCTCGTTCTGCTGGCTTTATTCTTTCTTGGTCAATTTGTTTCACTGCATATAATGACGTGATGGGGTTGCATGCAATTCGAGCTTCCACGCTGAGAAATCTGACAAAGTATCTGAAGTCAGGGAACATTTTGTGTTCATCTTGATAAATCGTGGCTTCTCTGTTCCAGCGTGAGCTCAACCAATCAGGAAGCTTAACAGCAATCTTTTGGTTTTCCACACAGTCGTTGAGAGTTTGTAGACCTTGAACATATGGCATAGCTGATTCCACACTGCTCAGGAAATCAACAAACTCACGAAGATTTTCGCTGTCCTTGGGGCCAATTTTATGCCATGTATGTATCTTGTCACGGTATGATTTGGCAACTATGAATGGATTACCAAATCTGTCTTCAAGTATGTCCCAGGCAGCACGATAAGCTGTTTCTGTTCCTACAAGGAAATGGCCTTCAATAGCTCTCTTGGCTGAGCCCCCAACATACTTACGGAGAAAGAAAAGTTTTTCTTGAGTCAGCAGGTTCTTGCGATCAATCAGAGTAAAGAAGGAAAGCTTCCAATCATTATACTTAAGAGGATCTCCTTTAAAAACTTCAGGTTCTGGGATTGGAACTCGATTAGCTGTGATTGCTTCAGCAAGAGTTCTCACAAGGTCATTCGAAGCTTCATGAGAGTTTAAAAGGGCTTGAGTGGCTGGTTCTTGAGTGGTTGGGACTTGTTGCATGAGTGGAAGTGCAGCTTGGGGTGGGAGTGCAGTTGGGGTGATGACTTGACTTACAGAGACTTGAGAAAATGTGGCTGGCTGTGGACCAGAACATGAGGTGTACATGTAGGGATATGGGAGAGGGTTTTTTGTAGCTGCGACCTCATGTAACTGATGGACTTGACTGGGCTTGGCTTGTTGTGCAGGACGAGCTTGGGAGACTGATGCTTGATAGGAGGGAAAAAATAGATCCTTTAAAGGGTTAAGTGTAAGTGGTGAATCGACAGATTCTGAATAAACCTGCAGTCTTGCTTGAGCTGCAACATGCCCTTTAAGTTCTTCTAGCCGTTGTACTTCTCTTCTTTTCCCTTCCAACTTCATTTTTCTATCAGCGCTTTCTGCTATGAACTGAACTCTTTTTTTAGCACTCTCTGCTTCAATTTCCCTTTCTTTAGCTTCTCTTTCAGCCTTCAAGATTTGATCTTCCACCTCAAGTCTTTGAATTTCTTCCTTCTGCTGATGTTGTGCATTTATTATCTTCATCACCTCCTGCGTAGCCGCAACTTCAGCTGCCGCTTGTTTTGCATTAAGAGACAGGATCGAAGAATGTCTGGACACTTTAGAAGAAGCCTTTGACTTAGCGGTTTGAGCTGAGGAAACACTAGAAACTGTGCTGTCAAACACTGACTTAGCATCAGGCCAAGATATGATTTCTGAATCATCACCATTGCGGAAACGTTGAACATTTGTATTTGCAATCCTAGTGAATGCCTGGCATGTGTCATTCATTCTCCGAATGTCAGGTTCAGGACTTGAAATGGCTCTTATTTTGAGGTAAGTATTGTCCATTTCAACTTGAATGGTGTTGATTGCATTTACAATCTCATCAATCAGATCATCAGCATCATTATTCTTAATGGACCGTTTTAAGCCATTGATGTGATACTTCCATCTTCTGTACATCCTTACAAAACTCACATTTAGATCCTTCCATTTATCATCTAACAAAGCTTTTCCTTTTTCAGTGAGCTTTCGTGTACGTCCAGATTTCCTAATTCCAGGAGGCATTTGTGTGTCATTCGCACCAACCTGAGATTGTGTTTCCTGCGCTGTGTCTTCAACTTGCTCGTCAACATCACCTTGCTGTGATAGGGTAGTCTGCTCTGCGTCACTATCCTTTTGATGGTCTCCAAGAGTGACCTCTTCAGTTGGAAAAGTGTTTTCCTTTGAGTGTGACATATTAAATGTACAGAGGTTTAAATGTATTGAAATTTGAATAAAATGTATTCTGTTCTCTAATGTGTGCAAATATGAATAACATGAAATGTTGAAAATGAAATATAAATATAAATCTTTTTGAATACCTTAGCTTAACCTTTGAATACTGTACACCAAACACTACAGTGTCATAATAACACACTTCAATGTATAAGCAATAAAAAAGGGGCAATTAACAAAGTGTGAAAACTCTTGGAACAGTCTAAATATAAAAACTCACTTGTATGAACAATACTTTTATATTAACTTACAACATCTTATATTCAACTGGGAGAATGCTTAATTTACTTATTTACTTAGTTTCTTACTAGATAATCAATTGCAGGAAAAGAGAATGTCCACTGCTGCTTTAAGAAAAAAAAAACACAAATGAAATGTCCGTGTGTTATAATGGCAGTACTTGCGCTACTTTCAAGACACTCTCACATGCTTGCTTGTGTAGCCTTGTCCGTCGCCCTTTGGATTCACACGAACAGTTCACATGAAGGCCTCTCCTTTACCGCACGTGGCCTGCAACTGGTCCATCTTCGTCCGCTCGGAGTCTTCACCGATGCAGAAGTGTTCTACTATGCCGCCCATTGATTGAATGCGAGACTCCGGTTCCATTTACAGATATTTATTAACACCGTAGAACTACAAATTTTAGATAGAAAAATAAAAGACAACATTAAACATTGCAATCATTACATAAATAGCATGGCTTAGCACTGTTGCGAATGCTAATAAAGAATACAGAGAAATACTGACCACTTTAGCCTGCTTCTCAACCAACGGCAGAGTCATTTCCCAGAAGCAATCTTCACAGTCAAAATATTCTTCAACTCACACACAGTTGTAGCAAACACCACGTAACATGGAGTGATAAGGAAACAAACTAGCAGGAAACATCACCGCTACATGTGCGCTTTGATCACCGCTGCATGTGCGCTTTGATCACCGTGAGTGGCTTACGGCGCTTACAGACGCTACTTCCGGTTTTAACCATGTCAAAATAAAAGTACGTATTTTCAAAATTAATTCAAAAAAACGGCTGCATTTACACTATCGACCATCAGAACTGGGCATGCTGGTGATCGTGGTGGGCCACGCTCCTTGGCCGCTGGAGCTTGGTGTATGGTGGCCCCCCAAAACCTCTTATATGGATAATCACATCAATATATTATTCCAAGGTTGTCCAGTTGCCAGATCTTGTATGAAACGCATTCTACTCAGACAATCGACATACAAATTTCAACCCATTTGTAACCTCAACCTGGAAACCTACAACCCATTTGCGCTGTTGATATCTGCGCAGGTTGTAGACGTGGGAAGTTGAATCATGCATCACTGGTAGAAATGGGAGGAGAAGACTCAGTGGTGTTCTGGTGAAAAAAACAAACAAAATATACATGTAAATTTAACAACAGCTGGACGAAGGAATTTAATTTCATATCTTGAAAACATATCGACAATGCCCATGCCTTTCTCAAAGTGGGTCGCACTGATTTTAATATCAGATACAGCGGGTAAAAAAAAAGACATTACTCGGCACATTAAATCAATAACTCATTAAACACACAATCGGTGGAGGTACAGAAGGGCACACTGGATATTTCGACCTTAAGTTTTTAACTGCTGTGTAGTGTTTCTGTTTATGCCATAACATTTGTAATAAAATTAAAAATAAATATAAAGAAACATGAATAAGTCATGTTATTATCATACCCCCCCCGCCCAACCCCCCTTCCTGGTCAGAGGTCTCCCGGATTTTGGTACCCAAATGTTGACAGGTATGATATCCCTAACAGCAACATAGTGTCGGGCCAGATCCGGCCCACATTATGTTGCTGTCTGGGATACATACACACTCGCAGCAGTGAGTTTTTAAGTATTTGTCAAAACATAAAACTGTCCACCAGAAAGAGAACATATGCTGTGTGTAGAGACTGCATGTTACACATCAACATTACAAAGACCACATGCCACATTTCAATCATCCACATACCTGAGATTGAAGAATATGAGTGACCCGAACCACACGACTCCACCAGAAAAAGGTGAAAGAAGGGGTAACCAGAAACTGCTAAATGCACACTCAACCATTTGCGCGTCTCGCTTTTATTATAAGTGCAATCATGGTACTGATTAACCAGCTGGTACCTGACACAGCTGAATCTGTGGGGCAGATTATTCCAGTTCTCCACCAGGTGGAGTTATAGATGAAAGTCCCAGTTGGCTACATATTGCTGGATCCTCCTAAATTGTGAAATGCAGCAGCATATTGTAGTTTAATGTGACTGCTGTGTTTTTTTAGGAGTTCCTTATACTTGCCAGATGCAGCAATGTATAGCTCTGCGATTGGAGCATTGACCACCATTGTGTTCTGGTCCACGCCAACATGCTTGAAAGCAGCTGACATGGTCCCTCCTCTACTGAAGTGCCCAAGAATTTTTTGTATCAGGCCACCACCTGCTGTGGTGTTTGAGCTGTAATTCAGAGAACATTAGAATTAGTGTTACAGTATCTACAGTATGACACATTCCACAAACTTCAGTATAGAACGATAGCAGACCACCTCAGTTAGACCTAGAAAATTAGACCAGTTCAATGTTAAATGGTTAAATTAAGCTCTTGAATAAGTCATATGCACTTTGTTGTCTTTGAATTCAGAGTTGTTTATTATACAGTCATGTGCACATATTTCTTTTTTCATTTGATATAATATTTTGCGATGTGGATCTGATTTAATGGTTGCTGTTTCTGTGCTTATTGCAGATGTCACATTTACTGACAGCATCTTCAATTTGCCACCCCTAGCCAGAACAAGACATCTCTACTTCTCAATTTCTCTAACAGCTTCCTCAGTCTGCTGTCATCTGAGTCTTTGTTTTATTCCCATACAAGAATGTTGTCCATTACATTAACAACTCCTTCCATTCCTTCAAGATGCTGAGACAAACACATTTGGAACATCTCTGGACCTTAAGAAATTTAGGAATAAGGAAGCCTTATAAAACGCTACCTCCCTAAGGGTGTGTTTAAATCTACAGAATCTGCCAAAATCCCTGATTTGCATCCACTACTGAGCATATCTTTGGCTCTAGGCATTTCTGCAACAACTTCATTAAGCATTTTGAGAGGATAGTGTTTCCTTCTTATTGCTCTGTTTAGATCTTGAGGGTCTGTGCAGATCCTAATCTTGTTGGGTTTTACTATTGTCATCATACTATTTACCCATTCTGTGGTTTCATTCTGTTTTTTGATGACATCCATCTTTTCCATATGTTTCAGTTCTCTTTCATTGTCTTCTTTTCAGGGCCACTCTAACATTCCTGGGAGCATGAATCACTGGCATGACCTCAGGCTTTGTCTGAATGTGGTGGACTCCCAGAATAGAACCCAGTCCTGTAAACAAATCCTAAAATTCTCTCAGAATATCTTTTGAGGTTTCTTTTTAATTACACCCAATGTGTTGCACAATTCTCTTCCCAAAATTGCACAAGCATTTTGCTCTATGACCTGAAATTCAAGAGTGTATAGCTTGTCTTTGTACTGGCATTCAAGGCATTTCTGACAAAGGGCGACATCTTGTGGAATTCGGTCCCTTATCAGTGACTCTGTAAGTTCTCCAAATTCACAATCTTTTGCTTTATTCTTTAAGTCCGTCACATCAGGATCAATAGACACTGTTTGTCCTTATGCTCTTGTGAAGAATAATTGTCTACGGTATGTCAGTTTTTTTTTTTTTTTTTTTTTTTTTTTTGTGGTTCGCAGTATTTGGCAAACAGTTTAAAACTCTGAAGTAATCAACATCATCATCAAACATAAACGTGTTGAATACCATGATTGCATCATCTCCTGAGACGTGCAGAAATGTGGGACACTTTATTTTTTCGTACTTCTCTGAGATTCCACTCGCAATAAGATGCAGTTCAAATCGCTGGATCCAACCTCTCCGGTTCTCGGCTAGGTTTACCTCCAAGCTTAGGGCTCCTGGGGGCTTCAACTGATCCATGGCTTATCATATTAATAACGTCTGACACCATGTAATGTTATGATGACAGGAGACCACATGTGGTTGAACTGAACTGGGCTAGATTTCCCGATAACGTTGTCTCTTAGCACGCTACAAAGATTCTAAAGGTAGATCGTAACTGAATATATACCTTTTCAAGGTGTGTTCCCCAAACTATACCTTAGGAGGTTGCTTAAGGAATATCTTCTTAAGTGCGACGTTATCACGTGCTGTCCATGGTGGTGGTGCTGATTTGGTTGATATCGATGGCTCGAGAATCGATAATTCATTCTATGCAGGGGCTGCTTTATGTGAGAAAGCGGTGGTCTTTATAAAAGGAGCACTTCAGAACTAGAAATTGCATTTCTCAGGACTCATGGGATTTTATACAAATGATAATATAATAATCCAAAAATAAAATAGTCCAAATTGCAAACTAAATCTATATTCTAATTTATCTATATTCTGGGGTCTCTATATTCTAGCTGAGCCTCCAGCGTGAGTTAAAGGCGACGGTTATTTTAGAACATTATTTTAGAACATATCATTTCCTTGGAGATGCGTCATGTAGGTATCGCGTTTATTTCATTTTTCCTTTTTTATTCAAAATATTCACAAACTTGGCACGCAAAGTGTTAATTATCTTGTTGTCAATGCAGGCCTCACTGAACCATCGGATTTTATCAAAAATATCTTAATTTGTGTTCCGAAGATGAACAAAGGTCTTACGGGTGTGGAATGACATGAGCGTGAGTAATTAATGAAAGAAATTTCATTTTGGGGTTCCTAACCCTTTAATAAAATCATAACAGAAACTTATTACATAATTTCCCCAGATTTTTTTGCTTAGTAATATCAATCCTGTAGTACCTTACATACTTATATGTAGCATATAGGTACACTATTATTACCAAAAGGTATAGTATATGCTCTAGCTAAATTGCTCCAAATTGTAAGATTGTTGCCTAGCATAGTAGGCCATACATACAATGTAATAATAGAATATTATAAAATAGGTTAGTTATAAAATGTAATTTTTATAATAATTTTTATTTTCCAGGTTGCTACCCCTTTATTCCCCAAACTTTGTGTGTTGTTCACTTATACCTACACGTACGTATTGCATAGGTACACTATAATTACAAAAATGTACAGTACACTGTAAATTTGGTTTACTTACATTAATTGTGGGCTGTAATCTAAAGCATTACCAAAGCGTCACAACATAGTGGCTGTAATGAGCGCACAACAAAGGAATATCAAAGCCTTTAATATGATTAAAACTAAGAACACACAGGAGATAACAGGAACAATAATCTGTGAAACACAATCATGTTAACAATAATGACATGGAACAAAGAACAAATAGATCTACGTTCACAGATAGATGACTAACAGGCGCACATTAGAAAACTTGGTCAACATACAAATGGCAGGAACAGAAGAGAATGAACTAAACATAACCCTTACAAAAAGTGGCTGCAGTGCATTTGCAAAAAAAAAAATACAACCTGTCAATACAAATTCAACAGTCTCTTAAAATATCAGTTATGATCCAAATTGAGGACAATAATTAACTATGCATAATAACTGCAAGCATCATTTATGTCTCACATTTAGGCCAAATATCATTAACTCCTCCATTATCCAAACATTTTGAGGGCAACAGCTTGCTGAACTTCATTAGTGTGCAATATTTTAATGTAAAAACTCAATAAGAGTAGATTTCCAAGAAGTGTACATTTTTAACAAGATAAAGAATAAATGACAATATAACAATGTATCTACTTTCTTCACATATTTATGAAAACCTATACAGCACAATTGGTCTCTTAATCAAAGAACCCTGAGAACTGTCATTCATTCAAACAATCTCAACGAAAAAAGATGGTGCATATGAAGGGAATAAAGGAGAATGTAAAAGAAATGGAGAATAAAAGGAGGTTGAGTTCATTATCGAAGGCGATTCATCTGCGATATGAACGCGATATTGCGTGGCTTGTCAGTGAACTACGGTTCTGTCTATTAAATGCCGCTCCATTTGAAAGCAGGTGATGGCGATTTAGCGGTAATCAGGGAACCGGCTTTACTGACGAAATGCGCGTGACAATCTCATGCGATATATCGTGCAGCCCTAGTTCAAATCAATGATTGATGTCTTACCTGACATGAATCTTTTCCTCCCTCATTTAACAATCCAGCACAAATCATGTTGCTCGTGATGCCCCCTTCATAAGCATTATTACAGTCACTGTTGCTTACAATTGGTACCATCACCTCCTGCAGTATGTCAGGACTCGAGCCTGTGGCACAAAACAAAGGACAATTTTGGTGGCTTTTAATGGCCATTTACTGTATATTGTTTTGCAGGCAAATATTCACTCACCACCAGAATTCAGAGCTCCCCAGCCAGTGACCCAGCTCTCTGTACCTGCAGTGAATACACTACCAGTAGCCGCCAGACAGACTGGCTTAATATATTCAGAGAAAGTCACAGAAGAGGAGAGCTGGAGAAGTGCTATATCATTGTCATGAGTAGCACCGACATAGTTAGGATGGTTGATGACTTGGATCGCTGTCCTGAACTCCTCATAAGGGTTTGAGCCTGATTGGCTCTGACGTCCCAGGTAGATCTCAATGGTATCCAAGGAGCTGTACATAAGGAAAGTCACTTTTAACTCCACTATCATCAGTTTATAATAGTGTCTTGAGTTGTATTTAAGCTTTAAACTTCATACTCCTGGAAGCAGTGAGCTGCAGACAAAACCCATTCTTTATTGATTAGACTCCCGCCACAGAAATGGCCTCCATACTTGGCGCTTTGAATGCTGACTTGCCACGGCCAAGCCCCTGCTGCTGCATCCTCCCCTCCAACAATCTTGTTGTTGAGGGGGGCTTGACCACATACTGATGATAGAAAAGACAATGTGGAAATTCCCAATTAAAATGAATTTATACACACAAGATATGTGGAACAATAGTTTTATGGACGCTAAAGGGATAGTTCACCCAAAAATGAACTTGTCATCATTTACTCACCCTCAAGTTGTTGCAAACCTGTATAAATTTCTTTGTTCTGCTGTACAAAAAGGAAGATATTTGTTTGGTAACTGACATTCTTCCAAATATCTTTGTGTTCAGCAGAACAAAGAAATTTATACAGGTTTGGAACAACTTGAGGGCAAGTAAATGATGACAGAATTTTCATTTTTGGGTGAACTATCGCTTTAAGAGTGACAACTTACCATCTAACTGGCTGAGAGAACCTGAAAAGCGAGAAACCAAACAATTAGATGAACACGTACAGAGCTGATAAACTGGTTTGTGTAATCTGAAACCTTATTCTTTCACCTATTATGTAAGTATTGGCACATACCATTAACATGAATCAAGACAATCCTTTCACGTGAATTATAGTGTTTAAGGATTATAACCAGGTTGCTGAGATTATAATGTGGCTTTACAACACGCACAGCACAGGAGACTCAAGGAAACAATCTTTAATAAAAATAAACGATCACTCAGGAGAAATAACAAGTCCTAACACACTACAACATTAATGAGACAGAACACTGAACAGAGAAAACTAAGGCTACATTCAGACTATCTGATAAAAAAAAAAAAAGTGTGAACGGCCACTAATCACATGAAATTCGATTTTTACAAATCTGTTTCGAGCTACATTCATATGTCATTTGAAATCCTTTCAAATTGCATTTCTGGAAATCCATTTGAGTCTGACTGTTCTTACATTACATTTTGTGTGGTTTATCTGACTTTCTCATGATTTCATTGTCTTGTCAGGAAAATAGTAACTGAACCTGTTAGTCCTGTGAGCTAAATAAGGCAAGGCAAGGCAAGGCAATTTTATTTGTATAGCACATTTCATACACAATGATAATTCAAAGTGCTTTAAATAAAGAACCAAATACATAATAATAAACATGGAACGCATTAGAAATAGAAATAACAGTAAAAACAGAGAATTCCGCTATCTGGATGGAAGAGTTAGGAAGTTTCAGGGAGTTTTTTGTTGTCCGTCAGAGCGGATCTAAATGGATCTTTCTCACACGTCACGACTGCTGTCTAGCTCTACCTGTTAAGGCACTTAGAAATGATACACAAAGTTTCAATCTCCACTTTTGCCAAGACACCTCAAACTGCGCCACACGGAAAGTGTCCTGACTGGAATCCAGAGATATCTTAACTATGCATCACAGCTCAAATTTCCCCTTTGGAAACTTCCCTCAGGTAAGAAACTGCCCCAACTAACGTGTTTTGATTTCCGGAATGTGTTAATCATGTTGCCTTTGCAAGTGATCGCAATTCCCCTTAGAAACCACTTCCACGTACCACAGAGTCAGGTAGCCCAACCATCATGGTTTGTCCCCTTATCCAAATTTACCAAATTTTAACCTAATCACAAATGTTTACTTCCTAATTCTCCCAGCTCTTTCAACCGGACAGCAAGATTTAAAATGTATTAAAAGTCAGAAATAAAAAGATGATACATAAAAGATATAAAATGCATTGAAAATGAAATAAAAACAAGAAAAGGAATTAAAAGAATAAAAAAAGATAATACGTATAAAATAAAATGCAAACAGTTAATAAGGCCTGTTTCACACCATGTGAAGTAGCAGTGCAACTACAGCTGCAGATTCTTGCGATTTTACACTGACAGCATCTCTATACAGAAAATACAGGGATTTCTGGGTTGCTGCATTGATTATTTGTTTTAATAATGGCCATAAATCATAAAATGGTTATCAGGAATTGGCCATTGAGTGCTACAACTTGATTCAATCTAATTTATGGAATTAAATTGATATCCAAAGGGTAATTAATTTACAAAAAGGTTTTCAGGTTTTCACTTTTTCCAAACAGTGGGTGAGTAGTTTGTTAACATAAGTACTTAAATACACCCTATTTACTTGCTTCTTACTTGTGCAGCTTTCAGGATTTTTTTTTTATTTACCCTAGAGACATACTTTGACTCTACATTAAAAAATAATTATCCTTTAATACTATCATATTTCATAGATTTGACTTATACCCATTCAACAATCAAGCTACAATCTTAAAAAAAAAGGTTCTTTATTAGCATTCCATGAGGAACCTTTAACATCCATGGAAACTTTCCATTGCACAAAAGGTTCTTTATAGGTTATTTAGATTATTAAACAAGTTCTTCGTGTTAAGAAATAGTTCTTTTAAAAACTGTTCACTCAAAGGTTCTTGGGGAACCAAAAGTTGTTCTTCTAAAGTATCGCTGCAAAACCTCCTTTTGAACCTTTATTTATGAAATATTTATTATTAAAATATCAAATAATTACTATTATTATACTTAAAATAGTTGTATAATAGGCAGTTGAATGTTTGGACACTATTCATTCTTTATTATGATCACGGTTTTCCATATTTAGAACAATACTGTTTGTCTAGATTTCATTTCTCACTTTGAATATTTGCTCAACCAACTTCATGAGGCGCACCCTGAGCTGCTGTTTAAACAGTACTGAATGAGTTCATATACATTAAACTGATCCATTAAAATTATGTATATAAATAAATAAATCTTACGAAAGCACAATGTATATTTATCTCCAAATCCAATTTCAAGCATTTAAACAAACCTTTAGAGAAAAGGTATTTACAATCACTTGTTTGCAGTAATAGCCATTTCAGGTATCAGTGTCTGTGAGTTACAACGGTCCTTAGCAACAGGAATTCAATTGAATTGTCATTATTAAACCATTTAAACATTATTAAATCTACACTTAATTTTATAGATTTTAAGATTTACCTTCTATGCTGAGAAGTATGGTTCCAATAACACTCAAAGCTGTGTTAAACTTCATACTTGTGCTCTGGTCTGTGTTCTGACTGCTGTTTCCTCATGAGTCCCTGACTCATCTTTTTTCAGATGCCTTTATTCTGTCAGTATTTGGGTCAGTGACAAATATGGTGCGGCAAGATGAGAAATTAAAAAATATTTTAAAAACCTGTTTTAAAAGCATGCATCAGGTACGTTAAAATGTATATATTGTGTCCAAGTTGATTTTATGTTGATAAAAATTACATTTGCACAATTTTTTACTAAAGTTAAGAATGAATGTACCTAAAAATGTCAAATGGTGTAACCGCCAAAGAATGAGAAATATTAAATATGTTATCCACATACATGGCATGTAAGCTCACTTATAGAAATATATACTTCCATTTAAAATATCAAATGAAAAATAATTTTATTAGAGTTATCTCTAAATTTAAATGTTAACGTGTTTTTGCAATATTTGGTGGGACACATGCTGAAAACACATTTGTTTTCTAAATAATCTTTGACAAATTATTTTAAAATTGTTTAAAATCATGTTATCACACTAAACTAGATGATTACATTTTATTCCACATTAATTTTTCTGTAAATAATTATATTTTTTATGAAAAATACTGGTTACACCAATTGACACAAACCAGTTACACCACCTGACCATGTTACTTCTACAGCCAAAGGCCATTGTTTGTTGAACAAATTGACACTGAAAATGAAGCATGACATTTAGCAAGTTAAGTTAAGTGGTTTCAGTGATGAAAAACAACATCTGACAACAAGAAATAATCACAGTACTGAACAGTGAAATCATGTCTCATATATTTTCCAGTTAAAAGGTTAGTTCACCCAAAAATGAAATTTCTGTTATTAATTACTCACCCTCTTGTCATTTCACACCCACAAGACCTTCGTTCATCTTCAGAACACAAATTAAGATAATTTTATCTCCCATAGAAAGCAACGAAATTACCCCTTTCAAGGTCCAGAAAGGTACTAAAGACATTGTTAAAACAGTCGACGTGACTGCAAAGGATCAACCTTAATCTTAATGGTTCAACCTTATTATGAAGAGACGAGAATACATTTTTTGTGCAAAAACAAAACAAAAATAGCATCTTTATTAAACTATTTTGTCTCTTCCCTGTCATTCTCCTATGCTGTTGACATAGTAAACACAGTGCAGAAACTCCAGGTTTTACGTCAGAACACCGGCTCATTATTGGCCGGGCCCTGCGTCAGTCTCACACGCATGCGCTTAGCTGATCACGTGATCAGCTTTGGCCAATACTGAGCTGGCATTCAGACATAAAGAAGGAAGGCTTCACTGTGTTACTGTGTCACCTGTGTGAGGATAATGACAGGAAGAGAAGAGATTGTTGAATAAAGTCATAATTTTCATTTTGTTTTTGCGCACAAAAAGTATTCTCATCTCTTCATAACATTAAGGTTGAAACACTGCAGTCACGTTGACTGTTTTAACAATGGCTCTACAACCTTTCTGGACCTTGAATGTGGGCATTTCGTTGCTTTCTATGGGCGATTAAAAAAAAACTCTCAGATTTCATCAAAAATATCTTAATTTGTGTTCTGAAGATGAACAAAGGTCTTACATGTGTGGAACGACATGAGATTGAGTAATAAATGACAGAAATTTCATTTTTGGGTGAACTAACCCTTTAAGGAACAATATCTGATAACAAGAAATCATCAAAGTGATGATTTCTTAAGAAAAAAATATCTGATAGCAGGATCAGAATTCACTGGTGCTCTGTGATGAGCCACTGTTTCCTTGCTTGAAACTATATCAATTTATCTATTGGGGCAAGAGGGGCTCTGTTATGTCGTTTTAATTATAAAATATTAGAAATTTAATGAATTGTATTTTATAGATGTAAATTGTAGTCTTTGGTTAAATGCACAATATGTAAGACTTTTGGATTCAAATATCAAAAAAACACTTGGACAATTTTATATATTTTGTTGACTTGTGTACTTATATTATGCCAGATGTTTCCAAGAATGTTTAAACCTAGAGAAATAATAACCAGGACACGAGCCATGTCCGTGCGTTGCCTATCAATGACATGATACCCGCGTTAATCTCGGTTTCCGGTTTTATTTTGTCGAAGCCACAGAAACACCAAAAGACGCTTTAATATATTATGTGTTTTATTAGACAGATGAGCAACTGTTTGGATACATTTGTCGACAGAAATCTAATCATATTATATAGCTAAACACGTTTAGTCTTATTGTTTAAATCTTGTTTTCTTGATTTACTGTGAGTATCATGTTTTACCATGCCTAATATGGATCTAGTTGACTGCAGTGTGCAACAAGTGTCTCATAGCAGCTGCCGAGTGAACGCACAGAGTAGCATTATAACAAATTTGAACACACAAATGTGTCTAATATTTTAAAACAGAGCTGCTTTACATCACATACGCTTGACCTGAAGAAGCAGAAGCAGTGACTGCGGCATAATAAAAGCTGTTGACGATACGCTTGACGCACTTGTCTTTCATTAGCAATCACTCCATGATTTTATATTTCTTACATTTTTAAGTGAATGGAATAGAAATATTGAAGCTAAACATTTCAATGTTAAACATTAATGTTGTACAACATAATTATATATTATTTTACTGAATTACAGAGCTTTAATAATAAAGTTGTGGATAAAGCACCACTTTCTCAAAAAATAAAACATTGAACATTTGAAAATAGTTCCAAATAGTAGTTTAGTTTATATTACATCTTTAATCAGCAATATAAACGAGTGATTTTGACTAAATTTGCCCCTAACAGAAAGGCTTGTAATAGAAGTCAAATGGTGTAACCGGTTACACCATTTGACATTTCAATTTAAAATCAAATTTGACAGGTATTATCATGGACACCTATGTAAGCACATGGCCTTGGTGGAAATATTTCAAATGTAATTTTTAAAGTCAATACACATTTTTATAATAATGATGAATTATCAATGTATTCATGGGGTCATACCATTTGACATGTATACCTAAGAATACCTGACCATACCCTAAAAATGTCAAATTATCTCATATTTTAAAGACAGTTACTAACCTTTGCATGCAGCATTTAGTGTCACCAGGGGTCCCTCTTTGTGATATAATTTCCTGTCACATGGTTTTCTTGCACAATATTAACAAAATGGCTCCTTGAATGGTGGTTACACCACCTTGACACTTCAGGAATTTCACTTGACTCCAATGATTCCCCAAATCATTTATAATATTCAGAACAATGGTGTTAAACTTATTTTTATTTACTATTAAATTGTTCTAATGTAAGATTATGCCAAACTACCTTATATGGTGTTTTATTGAGAATTTCACCTTTTTTAAACAAGATCAATTATTTGATACTAAGTTTTTACGGTTACACCACATTGACATTTTTGCAATCAATCCCCAAATATTCTCTCAAAATTGATTAAAACCAGAAATTTTAAACTTGGTCCTCAAAAAAGAGAATGTATGTAAGTAATTTGTTAATTTATTTTGCAATTTTTACCCTTTTAATTTAACTAAAACTATAAGGACACAAAAAAATGAGCGTCACGTCATTGACCCATTTACAGAACACACCCTGGTTACCTTAACAGGAAATGTTAAGGATTGCTTATTGAGCACCTTTCAGTTCAAGGTCATTTCACTACATTAACACATTACAACATTTCAAGTGCCTCTAATTTGATTTTTAAGACAATCAATTTAGCATACTGAACTGGCATGACCTGGCAGACCTACAGTATGTTAAATTCCCCCGTAGTCATTTTATCCTTTAAAACTCATCTTTGATCACCAAAATTGCACATTTAAACTTTTCTTTTTACTTTCTGAAGGATCATGTGACACTGAAGACTGGAGTAATGATTGCTGACAATTCAGCTTTGCATCACAGAAATAAATTATATTTTAAAGTATCTTAAAATAGAAAACCATAATTTTAAATTGTAATAATATTTCACAGTATTATTGTTTTTTCCGTATTTATTATGAAATAAATGCATCCTTAATGAGCATAAGCAACTTCGTTCAAAAACATTAAAAATAGTAATGTTTCCAAACTTTTGACCGGTAGTGTATCACTGCATGAAAACAGGTGTTTACGGACCAGTACACGACTGTATACACCACAGATTTTTGGACGAATCCAGGAGTATTACTAACCAAATATGGGAAATTCCACAGGTCTGTATACTGCCAAAAATGTACCAATCCGGATGTATGTTACTGAGGTATTGTTCTGTGTAACAGCCATTTGTTGCCATGGCAAGTAATCCTCTTTTTTTGAATACTGTGGAATAATTGTTAAAATAATTTTTGTGATTAGTTTTTGCAAAAAGCAAAAAAAGTTTTAAAGGGAACCCCCGGTATTAAGACTTGTATGGCTTATTCTAACATAAATTATGTTTCTTACTGAAATATGTAGTAGAATACCCATGAAAGATTTACGTTACTTAAAAAAATTCATGACATATTTGTACAATGGGCGGCACCATTTTGTTTAGGTGCACAGTGCGTTCAATGTCGATGATGTCAAATGGTCATACTCTGTGAGCTACTGACACTGCCCTGTTGATATTTTTTATCGCAACACAACTCAGAATATAATATACGTGTACTAGAGCATTTAAATCATCAATACACATTTCTTTAGTTTTAAAAACATTTAACTTAAAGGTGGAGTATGTAGGATTTCTGTCCGCTAGAGGCCTATTTAAAACAAAGGCGTAGCTTGATGATGCCAAGTTTGAGCGCGGAATCTTGGGACATGTGGTCTTCACCTTAACGGCCAGTGCAAAAGAATAGGGATAGGACTCGGGCAGAAATCATGTTCATGGATGCGATTATTAACGTTACTGTAGTATGAAGCAGAGCAGGACCGAGTGTTGTGGGAGCTGAACGAGGCCACTGGAGCGATTGCACAACATACGCCTCACAAGCAGCAGAACTTTTATTATGACACAGGCGCCGGAGCTGCTTCCGCTTTTCCGGCCACGAGTATGAGGTAACACAACTCTATTTATCATATTAGATACATTTGAGTGTGTTAAAATTTTACAACGTTACTCTGTGCGTTCGCTCAGAGAAGCTTTTTTTGAGACACACTGCAGTAAGCTAAATCGATTTTAGAATATCATATTAAATGCTGGATGGCTTGTGTTGATAAATGGCATACAATTAATTTTAAAACGTATTGTATGATGGAGAAAATTCTGTATTACTGTTAATAAAAATAAAGCGGCATCTGATTATGCTGTGTTAGCTACTTGACAAAGTAGTGTTTTTCTCTGAGGCATGGTAAAACATGGTACTCGCAAAAAATCAAGAAAATTAGATTTAAACAATAAGACTAAACGTGTTGAGCTATATAACTACAATTAGTTTTTCTGTCTATAAATACAGGTGCTGGTCATATAATTAGAATATCATCAAAAAGTTGATTTATTTCACTAATTCCATTCAAAAAGTGAAACTTGTATATTATATTCATTCATTACACACAGACTGATATATTTCAAATGTTTATTTCTTTTAATTTTGATGATTATAACTGACAACTAAGGAAAATCCCAAATTCAGTATCTCAGAAAATTAGAATATTGTGAAAAGGTTCAATATCGAAGACACCTGGTGCCACACTCTAATCAGCTAATTAACTCAAAACACCTGAAAAGGCCTTTAAATGGTCTCTCAGTCTAGTTCTGTAGGCTACACAATCATGGGGAAGACTGCTGACTTGACAGTTGTCCAAAAGACGACCATTGACACCTTGCACAAGGAGGGCAAGACACAAAAGGTCATTGCAAAAGAGGCTGGCTGTTCACAGAGCTCTGTGTCCAAGCACATTAATAGAGAGGCAATGGAAGGAAAATATGTGGTAGAAAAAAGTGTACAAGCAATAGGGATAACCGCACCCTGGAGAGGATTGTGAAACAAAACCCATTCAAAAATGTGGGGGAGATTCACAAAGAGTGGACTGCAGCTGGAGTCAGTGCTTCAAGAACCACTACGCACAGACGTATGCAAGACATGGGTTTCAGCTGTCGCATTCCTTGTGTCAAGCCACTCTTGAACAACAGACAGCGTCAGAAGCGTCTCGCCTGGGCTAAAGACAAAAAGGACTGGACTGCTGCTGAGTGGTCCAAAGTTATGTTCTCTGATGAAAGTAAATTTTGCATTTCCTTTGGAAATCAGGGTCCCAGAGTCTGGAGGAAGAGAGGAGAGGCACACAATCCACGTTGCTTGAGGTCCAGTGTAAAGTTTCCACAGTCAGTGATGGTTTGGGGTGCCATGTCATCTGCTGGTGCTGGTCCACTGTGTTTTCTGAGGTCCAAGGTCGACGCAGCCGTATACCAGGAAGTTTTAGAGCACTTCATGCTTCCTGCTGCTGACCAACTTTATGGAGATGCAGATTTCATTTTCCAACAGGACTTGGCACCTACACACAGTGCCAAAGCTACCAGTACCTGGTTTAAGGACCATGGTATCCCTGTTCTTAATTGGCCAGCAAACTCGCCTGACCTTAATCCCATAGAAAATCTATGGGGTATTGTGAAGAGGAAGATGCAATATGCCAGACCCAACAATGCAGAAGAGCTGAAGGCCACCATCAGAGCAACCTGGGCTCTCATAACACCTGAGCAGTGCCACAGACTGATCGACTCCATGCCACGCCGCATTGCTGCAGTAATTCAGGCAAAAGGAGCCCCAACTAAGTATTGAGTGAGGTACATGCTCATACTTTTAATGTTCATACTTTTCAGTTGGCCAAGATTTCTAAAAATCCTTTCTTTGTATTGGTCTTAAGTAATATTCTAATTTTCTGAGATACTGAATTTGGGATTTTCCTTAGTTGTCAGTTATAATCATCAAAATTACAAGAAATAAACATTTGAAATATATCAGTCTGTGTGTAATGAATGAATATAATATACAAGTTTCACTTTTTGAATGGAATTAGTGAAAGAAATCAACTTTTTGATGATATTCTAATTATATGACCAGCACCTGTATATCAAAACAGTTGTTCCCTTGTCTATTAAAACATGTAACATATTAAAGCGTCTTTGGTGTTTCCATGGTTTCTACAAAATAAAACCGGAAACCGAGGGTAACGCAGGTATGACGCAATTGACAGGCGACTCCTCACACGTCCCGGAGCCTTGGTTAAAATTGCAATTTTCTCACGATTTACAAATAGTTGCAAACATTTGGGATACTGTAAGTACTCAAGTGAACAAAATATAAGACACTGGCCTAGTGGTTTTTTGGATATTTTACTGCAAAAATCTTACATATTGCACCTTTAAGATTTGATGTGTCACACCAATAAATAAATTCATTTAAAGAGGGTCCATGACTGTCCTCATCCCCTGTAAGGAGACTAACCAATGCAGTGTCATCTGCAAATTTGATTAGATGTCTCCCTTGGCAAGTGCTCCTGCAAATGTTTGTGTTCAAAATAAACACAACCTTGTAGAGAACCAACATTCGTAATTTGTTTTTCAGACAATGGAGGTACCAACACATACACGTTGAACTCTATTACTTAAAAATTCCTGTAACCACAAAATCAGTCCTTCATCTAGAGAGAAATCTACAGATAGTCTTTCAACCAATACAAATGGCAAAATGTTATTAAAGGCAGAAGAAAAGTCAGCAAAGAGAATTTTTACATGATTTCTGGAACCCTCAGGATGTGAATACACAATATGCAACAGTGTTAAAATAGCATCATCTACTCCCTTATTGGGCTGATAAGCAAATTGAAACGGATCCAATAAATGTTCTGTGTTTTCCACTCTATACCTCTCAACAAGCCTTTCGCAACATTTAAATACCAAAGACGTCAATACAATTGGATGATAATCACCAAGTTTTACTGTATTTTTAATTTTAGGAATAGGTACTATAGTTTTCCATAAGGTCTGTACTACATGCTGGTCAAGAGACTTTTGAAACAATAAAGCAAAAACTGTAGATAATTGCTCAGCACAGGTTTTTAATACATAACCACAAATATTGTCTGGCCCAGGACTCTTGTGTGTATTACATTTTTTAAACATTATTTTGACATCAACTTCTGTAACAGAAAAATTATTAGTCGATGTCAAAGTATTTCCTTCATTTTTATTTCTCTCTGCATTATTCCCCTCAAAATGAGAAAAGAACAAATTTAACCTGTTTGCTAGTTCAAAATATTCATTTTTTTCTATCTTTAGCTATCATATTCATATTTTTCTTCCCTATTCTCTTATATGGGATATTAATCATCGGCCTAATTCCCTCCCAGGCCTGTTTAGAGTTTCCTTGTGACATTTTAGCCTCAATTTTTTGTTTGTATAGGGCCTTGATCTCTCTTTGAATGTCTTTTTTAGCTAAAACATTATTATAATAAGCTATTTTCTTCGTAATTGATAGTTGTTTTAAATTCTTTGATACCCATAGTTTGTTATTAGGATATATTTTATACTTTTTTGTGGGTATAACTGACTCCACACAAAAATTGATATGAGACCACAGTTGTATGAGTATCTAGGTCTGGGGAGTCAAAGGTGTCCCACAAAGTACATTCAAAACAACCCTGAAGGCACTTAATACTCTCTTCATTCCAAATCTTAATAGTCTTAACCTGAGGTTTCTCCTATTCAAGAAGTCTTTGATATTTAGGTTGAAGATTAACAACATTATGGTCAGATCCTCCCAATTGTGGCAACATGGAGGCAGAAAAGGCACCCTTAACGTTGCACTTGTCAGTAACACTTTAGAATACTGATCCTTCATTAATGAATAACTACACAGGAACAAATGAGTAATGCATTATTAAAACTCTAGTAACTGCTATTAACTAACAAGAAACTCTGATTAATGAATTAGTAAGTAATAGTGCTCAGTTGAATGTGGTAGATCAATATTAGCTAATCAGTAACTACTAATTTTTTTTCATACCTCCTAGAGAACTACTAATAACTACTATATACAGGTTCATAATTAATGTGAATAATGCATAATGTATAATTAATTTTAAAGTGAAGGTCATGGTAACCCACTAGTAATGAATGAAGTATTACCAAATCCTTCAGAAGGAATTACTAATAATTTGGATCAGTATTCTAAAGTGAATAACATGATAACTCTCTAGTAACTACTGAAGTCATTGTAATCTTTTGAGGTTTTTGTAAAGTATTGGATAGTAATAACTCAAGAGTTACTACATCCTTCTAAAGTGAAGATTATGGTAACCCACGTGTTACTAAATACATCAGAAGGGATTACTGTACAAAACTGTACAAAAACCTCAAAAGTTTACAATGACTTCAGTAGTTACTAACGTAATTAGTTAGTTCAGTAGTTATTAACGTAAGACCGTTAATCTTCGGAATGCAAATTAAGATATTTTTGTTGAAATCCGATGGCGCAGTGAGGCCTGCATAGCCAGCAATGACATTTTATATTGACATATTATATTAACTGATATTTAAATCCGTTCATATGAGTACAGTGGTTCAATATTAATATTATAAAGCGACGAGAATATTTTTGGTGCGCCAAAAAAACAAAATAACGACTTATATATTGATGGCCGATTTCAAAACACTGCTTCATGAAGCTTCGGAGCATTATGAATCTTTTGTGTCGAATCAGCAGTTCGGAGCGCCAAAGTCACGTGATTTCAGCAGTTTGGCGGTTTGACATGCAATCCGAATCATGATTCGACACATTGATTCATAACGCCAAACAGGTTTAGATATTTAGATATTTTTGTTGAAATCCGATGACTCAGTAAGGCCTCCATAGCCAGCAATGACATTTTCTCTCTCAAGATCCATTAATGTACTAAAAACACATCTAAATCAGTTCATGTGAGTACAGTGGTTCAATATTAATATTATAAAGCGACAAGAATATTTTTGGTGATCCATTACATATGTACCTTGTGCTGCTCACTCACATTGAATTTACTACTCACTGATGGGGAACAAAGTTCGCAAAGACAAACTTAACATTTAAGCATTTGTCTAATACTTGGTGGTAATACCAATACTCAGGCTGATTCAGCCAAATCTCTTTGGAAAATTCAAGTAGTATAAGAAAATTAAGCAGTATAGCTGAAAATGAGGCAGAAAAAAGGGAAATGCGCAACGAAGCATCAGGACTGTGTGCAATGATGGACAAGCTAGAAACTGCATTTATGGTGCAGTTCTGAAATAATATACTTAAACATTTCCACGCAACAAGTGTGTCTACAAAAAAGTGATATGGACCTTGGCACAGCAGTGCGACTTCTTGAATCATTGCGCAAGTTGTATCACTGTGTGCTATTTGAACACTTTGAGAGGAGCGCTTCAAGTATAGCAGGTGTATGCCAGTCTTATAAGCATAAAGTACAACAAATCAAGAAAAGAAAAACTTTTGCTGACGAGACAACAGATGGTGATGTAGGCCTTGGAAGCTGTAAATTTCAAGTGGACATATTTAATGTTACCACTGACAATCTTGTCAGTTGCCTTGATCACAGACTGAGTGCATAATAAAAAATAAAAAAAATATTCCATGATTTACTCACCCTCAAGCCAGCCTAGATGTATATGACTATCTTCTTTCAGACGAACACAGTTGGAGTTGTGTTTAAAAATATCCTTAGTCCTCCAAAGTTTATAATTTTATATATATATATATATATATAAGTTTATAAGGGGAAAAAAATCATCCATCCATAAAAAAAATTAATCCATACGACTCCAGGGGGTTAATAAAGGCCTAGTGAAGTGAATCGATGCATTTGTGTAAGACAAACATCCTTATTTCAAACTTTATTAAGTAAAATAATGAGCTTCCGGCACAACAGCCATAAGCATTTGACTTGCATCTAAAAAGCGTTAACTTCTGTGACGTAGTACACAATGACGTGTACTGTGTCTGTGTTTTGTGGTTTCATGACCCTACAGGTGCTGGTCATATAATTAGAATATTGTGAAAAAGTTCATTTTTTTTAATGTAAATTATTTTTAAAAATGAAACTTTCATATATTCTAGATTCCCTACATGTAAAGTAAAACATTTCAAAAGTTTTTTTTTTTTTTTTTAATTTTGATGATTAGAGCGTACAGCTCATGAAAGTCCAAAATCCAGTATCTCAAAATATTAGAATATTTCCTAAGATCAATCAAAAAATGGATTTTCAAAACAGAAAAGTTCAAGTTCTTTAAAGTATGTTCATTCGTACACTCAAAACTTGGTTGGCAGCACATATTACAGCAAATGACTTAAATGACCTATTTGAGTCAATGACCTAAATTGACTCTAGCACAAATTACAGCATCAGTGAAGTGTGGCATGGAAGTGATCAGCCTGTGGCACTGCTGAGGCACTATTGAGCCTTCAGATCATCTGTATATTGTTGGATCGACTGTTTCTCATCTTTCTCTTTAAAATATCCCATAGATTCAGGGGTCAGGCATGTTGGCTGGCCAATAAAACACAGTAATATCATGGTCAGCAAACCACTTGGAAGTGGTTTTTGCACTGTGGGCAGGTGCTAAAGTCCTGCTGGAAAAGGAAATCAGCATCTCCATAAAGCTTGTCAGCAGATGGAAGCATAAAGTGCTCCAAAATCTCCTGGAAGATGGCTGCATTGACTTTGCACTTGATAAAACACAATGGACCAACACCAGCAGACGTCACGGCCCCCCAAATCATTACTAACTTCAGAAACTTCCCACTAGACTTCAAGCAGCTTGGATTATGTGCCTCTCCAGTCTTCCTTCAGACTCTGGGACCATGATTTCAACATGAAATGCAAAATTTACTTTTATCTGAAAAGAGGACTTTCGATCACTGTTCACTGTCCAGTTCTTTTTCTCCTTAGCCCAGGTAAGATGCTTCTGACGTTGTTTCTGTTTCAGGAGTGGCTTGGTCCTTTTCCTGAAGATGTCTGAGTGTGGTGACTCTTGATGTGCTGACTCCGGCTTCATTTGACTCATTGTGAAGCTCTCCCAAGTGTTTGAATCGGCTTTACTTGACAGTATTCTCAAGCTTGTGGTCATCCCTGTTGCTTGTGCACCTTTGCCTACCCAATTTCTTCCTTCTAGTCAACTTTGCATTTAATATGCTTTGATACATCACTCTGTAAACAGCCACCACATTCAGTAATGACCATTTGTTACTTACTCTCTTTGTGGAGGGTGTCAATGATTGTCTCCTGGACCATTGCCAAGTCAGAAGTCTTCCCCATTAGTGTGGTTTCAAAGAACAAGAGATACCCAGAATTTATACTGTAGGGATGGTCATTTAATGAAACTCAAATGTAAATATTCTAATATTTTGAGATACTGGATTTTGGACTTTCATGAGCTGTACGCTCTAATCAACAAATTTAAAAAAGAAACTTTTGAAATGTTTTACTTTACATGTAGGGAATCTAGTATAAATGAAAGTTTCATTTTTTAAAATAATTCAAAATAAAAAAATTAACTTTTTCACAATATTCTAATTATATGACCAGCACCTGTATAATGAAGACAGTTTCTCCACTATTGAAGTACTCATTAATTACTTCCAGTCACAGAGGAGTTTACTAGTCTGTGGAGACCTAAATGCCAGAACAGGTGAAGAACTGGACACACTTAACTCTCAGGGGGACAAACACCTGCCTGGAGGTGACTAAACAAACCCAGCTCCACGCACTTAGAAACACATATAAATGGAAACAAAACAGTAAAGATAGATATCCAAGTACAATTAGTCAACAAAAAATTCAAGCCCTATTAGACGAATTCCTCACCACTTCTTTCCCGCACAACAAGGAAGGTATAAACCTAGCAGTAGATAAGCTGAACAGAATATTTGAGTCATGAGTAACATTATCCAACAAAAAGAACACCAAACAGACCACATGCCAGTACCACTGAGAAATTGTTTCACAATGACTGCAAAAGACCATTCATTGTCCTGGCCTGTTAGTCTTGTCTCTCTTGTCTCTGTTCATGTTTCTTTAGGTGTGTTCAACATCGGCTGTGGCTGGATGTAACCGTTCGACGAGAGTAGCCGTTTTCAGTCGGGGAGGAGCTAAAAACAATGACGTAAAGTCGGACACTTTCTGCTTCCTGCAGTGATGCTTGCACTGTGTTTGAATACTTTATCACAGCTGATGTGAAATAAACACAATATTTGACTAATACACAGATGTTTCAAACATATTTTCATTCAATACTTTATGTACTGCTTACAGCATTCTGTTTAATTACCAATGTATTGGGGTCTACGTTTTTTATCAGTTATCAACATGACACAATATAACATTGCGACTATATAAAAAGGGCTTTAACTGTTATAAAAATACAGATTTGTGAGCATTAGTGGAACTGAAAGTGTGAGAATAAACATGAATCCAGCCAATCGTGAAACAGCTGTGTCTCATCAGAGTTCGTGCAGCTGCTCTGGAGAGGCTGCGCGGAATGAACCAGCCAGAGGCTCTCGAATCGCTCTCGCGGTACGTTGATACCGTACGTCACAGTCACATGGTGGAGCCGATGTCTCACAACGGACAAAATTTCTAACCGGCATGCACTGCTTCAAGTCAGATACCGATCGGTCTGCACAGGACTGCATGAAGCCTTTTTTTGTCTTGGCTGTCTCTGTTCATGTTGGCCATGTGCTCCTCTTGTCCCACCTCCTTGTTTCCAGTTACCACACCCCCTTGTTTAGTCCTCATTTGCCTGAGTGTGCTCACCTGTTCCTCATGGGCTCTTGCTCCCTTTATATTGTGCTCCTTTCCCTCTTGTCCTTGCCGGTTCGTTGCTTGCCATGTGTGTTTATTTTAGGGTACGTTTACATGACAGCAATGTTCTAAAAACTTTTTTTTTTCTTTATTGACATTATTCCTGACGAGCCTACTGCATTTTGAATTATGGGTTGCACTTCCGGTTTGGGGAATTTCCATTCAAAAAGACTAATTTTTTTATGATTTGAAACTAATTGTTTCAAATCATAAGGTTGCCCTAAACATAAAGCTTATCCGTCAGTTTGACTGAATGAGCTGTCAATGTTTCTTTCATGTTTTATATATATATATATATATTTATACAACAGTTACGTCTGGTTCTCGAATCTGATTGGCTGATAGCTGTGCGATATTTCAGTGATAACAGCACTCCTCCTACCTTTTCACCATTTGTATCACTCCGCTTGAAGTGACCGTCATGGCGGACGAGCAAATCCACAGTAATTTTTGAGAATACTACTTGTTGTACCATGAACTGTAGTTTTAATAGTTTTTTAGACGAGAATGTAGTTGTTTAGACCTGAAATATGTGATTCATATTTAATAATAGCGCCTAATTTTACAATTTGTTTTGACGTTTTCGGAGATGTGAGCTCCAGGCCGTTCAGGGGTCATGTACACGCTGAGAACTGCTTCTCGGCCAGTGCTTCGGGGATTTACTGCTGGCACTTATAGTGGTTAAACATGAGACATAATTCAATTTAAGTACATAAAACGGGCAATCTTTGGTCTTATTAATCTATTATTTGTTCCAGAGCAAGTCAAATTGTGCTATGTTAAATTTGATAATAATTAATGTTACCTTACATCCTTTATATAGCATATTGGCTACAACTAGACAGGAAATATCAGACGAAGATTCTTCTCTGCTCTTCAAATACGTAAAACATTAAACTTTATAGACAGTGTTTTTTGAGTAAAGCGTTTTCTTTACATTTTTTTTCAAACAGATCTTTATTTACCTTTGCATTGCATAGACGAGATGACCAAACTGTGTGCGAGGTGAAGCGGATTTATGAGCTTTGACTGACAGTTTGAGGATCCAATGGAGTTACGAGGTTTTGTCACAAGCTCTTTAAAATCCTCTTCATTCATTACATATTTGTAAAAACCCACATACAAGCGTAAAGGGTGACCTATATTTATTTTTATTTTTTTTAAATAACTAGTGCTTTACGCTTGACTGAACTGTACAATTGTGTTTATTTGTTGTTCAATATTATTTTTAGTGGTGGGCATAGATTAATTTTTTTTAATCTAGATTAATCTTGGAATTAATCTAGATTAATCTAGATTAAAATGGCTCATTTGAATTCTGCCGAAGACATTCAGAATATGTGAGATACCCAGATTGTCCCTGCGTCCCAATGTCCATACTATCCATCCTAAATAGTATGTGAGATTAAACTAAGTGTGTCCCAAAGCATAGTATGTTGAAAAGAGTATGCCAAAAGTCCCTGGATGGTCTACTATTTCCGGTAGATTTTCGAAGTGTGGATCCGTGCACACTATAGAGGCTAATATTGCTCACAACCCATTGCGCGTTGGACGAGGATTCAGTTCAGAACTACAAACACGAGTAAAAAGTGTTAAAAAATACAAAACATGCCGAATATGCACGATCGACGCTGAGAGGTTGTTTGAGTGACTAATAATCAGTTCAAACTGATAGAAAATATTTATTTAATGTTATAAGTGTTATTTTTCATCTGCAAATACCAATGTGGACTTTTATAAATATCCGATTGGCCCTTAACTTTTAAATGCATCATTATGCATTAATATGAGGAGAGTTCTCCACATGAAAGACTCGCGACTGCAGATCAACGTGCTGCATTTCTCTCCGATACGGTAGGAAATTAGCTAAATGAAATGTGGAGGATGTAAGATGATTGACAGGGCAGTTTACGGTGACTGGATGCGACAGAGAGCAAAGACGCAATTCTATGACGTGATAGTATGTCCCAAAGCTTCTTTTGCTACACACTCAAAAGTACGTACTTTTTGTTCACAGAAAGAGTACATACTTTTAGGGCGTAGTATAAGTAGGCGAATTGGGACGCAGCAAATGTTCATTCTCATGATTGCTCATTCTCAGATTCTCATGTTCATGACATGTTTATATGATGCTATAAATGGACTCGTTATAAAAGATCATCGATTTACGAGCCTCTTGAGCTGAGGCGCTACAGCAATCTGTCACGACCATGGTAACGGCACATTAAAGAGCAACAAAACGGTTTTTATTGTTTGAATTTCTTAAAAAACTACAGTTTTAAAGCTGGGACTTTGTTAAATATCATAAGTAACCTGCTCTGTCTTGTCTGTCGACGTGTTGTCAGTGTCCTCTTTGCTCCGTGATGCATTTATCACTGCGTGTGGCGTGACAGCGCCACGGCTTGTCGGACAAAGCAACAGTAACTAAGGGGGGCGGGTCTTTGCAAAGGGTCAATTCGGCTAGGTATACATCCGCGCTAAAATATCAAGGTGAAAGTCATCATAGTTTGTGTAGAATAGACCCAGCTCCCAACCCAACTTTAAGAATAGATTAACGGCGATATTTTTTTTATCGCCCGATAAGAGTCTCGCGTTAACGCAGCACGTTAACGCCGATAACGGCCCACCACTAATTATTTTATATAAATATGTCCATTAGTGCATAATATGGATTGAGTGAAAGTTACATTAATGCGCCATTAGATGGCGGCAACACTTTACAGGAGAATGAGTCTGTCAGTCACTAGAGACTTTTAAATTGAAAGGAACTTTTGCAAAGGAAGTTGTTTTTGCGCTGTGGTGTTATGGATGTTATGGAAAATTCCGATAGCTGTAAAAAAAAGGACAAATACAAGATCGCTTTCCTCAGCGGACATTCAAACTGACTTTTATAATGGATATAATATTATGGAGATCGACTTGAAGAATGAATGAAATGCAATATGTAGGTATGTGACAAAAAAAATCAATACTAGAAAATTAATATATAATCATAACCATATGATAGATAATAAAAATACCTTTAAAATGTTTTTTAAATGATTAAAATCAGATAATTATTAAGAAAGTTATGGAATTTTTAAATTCGGAAATTAGGGGTCATTTTTGTACCTAATTAAAACAATAAAACAATGAAAAACTGTGACCTCTTCTGCTTGACCAAACACTTCAAAATATCATAACTTCCTCATTTCTTGTTCTATTTGCATAATTCAAACACCACAGTGTAGGTAATTAAAAGCCCAACAAGATTAAGATGACCTCTTTTTAAAAGGTATATATAAAAAAATTATTATTTCTAATTAACCACTAATTAATGAAACCGAGAGCATCAATCCACGCATATATTTCCATATGAAATCAAAATCCTCTCAAATAAAAGCTATATTCACATATTTATTGTATTAAACAGACATTTGGCATTGCCACATGAATCATTGTTTCTTTAGTATTTCTTAATTGACTAATTGTTACGAATGGAGACTCAGGCAGGAGATCCAAGTGCAGCTTTTATTAAAGTGAGAGTGGTCGTACAGGCAGGGTCAATCAGGAGCGAACAGGAACAGCAAGGAACAGGCAGAATCGTGGTCAAGGAACAGGCAATGATCAGGACAGGCAGATATCACTCACAGGTCGGTATACAAGCAAGAGGTCGAGGCAGGCAGCAGACAGGGATAAACAGGGTAACAGTCCAAACGGTAACAGGCAGAACAGACAGGGAATAAACGCTCAGAAGTGACACACAAGGTAATCAAGACTTCGCCGTGAGGTGGTGTGTGTATGAGTCTTTTATAGTCCAGGTAATGAGTATCAGCTGGGTGTGGTGATTAGTGTGGAGTGTGCATGGCTGTATGTGGCAACAGGTGATTGGTGGAGTGAGTGCATGTGATTGACAGGGAGGATCATGGGAAATGGAGTCCGGAGTGAACAGGAACGTGACAGGAACAGATGTAATCGTGACACTAATAATGCTGGCAAGCAATTTAAATTGTCAAATATTAATACATCTTAATCTACAACTACAAAGCAATTTTACTTCTGCTTACATATTAGATTAGATAGAGATTAGTTTACATGACAAGATCTAAAGAGACAGGGTTTTCGTCAAAAAATACAAACTTTTATTTTAATTCTGGCTCAAAATCAGACAATTCTGTCAACAAAACGATTACTAAAATAGTTGACGATTATTTTAATAATTGATTAGTCGTCGATTAATCGTTTCAGCTCTAGGATAACGTTAGATCTTGGCATATAAAGTCTGCTGCTAATTCATACACCGACACTTCAAAATCTACAGCATCATCATACGATTCATTCTCACCCCAATAGGTAATTACATAAGTTCCTTTTTTCTTTTTTTTCAGTTTCTCGACACGTCCTGAGTAAACAGTCTTCTCCCCAGAATCACTATTAAACCATACATGACAAATATTACGGCCCACTAAAGCACCAGAGAGAATATCAGTCACAGCAGAAATGGATTTTCTTCCAACTCAGGAAACTCACTCTCGATCAGGGACACATCTAACACTTTAAGTTTGTTTTCAATAGCTTTTCACTCCTTTTGATCCTTCTTTTGACGCTTCAGGACAGCCCTTCGTGATAATTCACAATCTGAGAACAGATGAATACAATTGAGAACATTTTTCAAAATAATCAGCCTTTTAAAAATATATCATATTATATCAAAAGTATATTATTATATTTATTTATTTTTAAGTATAATATGATATTTATATTATATTTCAAAAAGTAATGTACACTTGTATATAATATATACTTGTAAGCCTACAAGTACTACAGACATTTGGTTGTTTTTGCTGCTTTAATTTACTTTTGAAAAAAAAAAGACATTTCAGTAATTGTGAAAATAATTCAATTTTACCAACTCTGTGCAGAATAATACAGCACACATGGGCTGAAATGTTTGTAAGATTCGGCCAATCAGCTTGCCAGAAACGGGTCACATGACCTAGCAGGCAGCCAGAAGCACAGTTGTTCCTAAACAAATCCATAACCATCCATGGTATTTATTTATATGTTTGACAAAATCATGCCAATAATGTAATCTAGAGATTCTAAACCTTCGTTCTGTATGATTACTTTGAAAAATTGGATTGATGAAAACTGGGAGAAGTTTTGGAAGCCAATATTATTGAATGGCCGATTCTGCTTTTGACAACAACGTCACTTGCGGATCGTAAAAAAAACATATGCGAATGTTACAATCAATCCCAAACTTCACCTAATTCAAGTTAAATGTATATTCTATCAAAAGTATTGGGTTTGAAACAAAAAAATACTCACCTTCATAGCGGATTTTGATGCCAAACACGAGAGAAATGTTGCTTCGCTTATAACTTTCTTCTTACGGCAGCCATCTTGGAAATTCGAACGTGAGAATCAACGTTATGACGTCATTTACGTCACTAGTATATGGGCTTTAGAGGTATTCACAAAGCAAAGATAAGACAGATTTCCTAAGTCACCGACACGTCTGGCGCTGATTAGCTGCTGGGAACACAGCCGCAGGAACAAAGCGCTCGTGCGTATATAGGTCAGTTTGTCACATACCTACAATATGTCAGACAGGTAATACTCTCTCAGTCGATCTCTCTCTCTCTCTCATACTGTACAAAATTCAATGAGTTTCAATGAAGCGACTGAACATTCCTTCGTTACTAGTTCTAAAGTGACGTTTTAGAGTTACACTGCGTTCCAAATTATTATGCAATTGACATATCAGTAAGATTTCAGTACAATAAACATTCAGATTTTAGTTTTTCTAAGAAAATGTTTGTTTGTTTATTTATCCATGTCTTTTTAGATAACTGGTATCAATCTCAGACAAAATAATTTGCCAGATCTATGGAAACCCTACTTAGAGGTTGTTCCACATTATTAAGCAAGTCACAGTTCTCATGCAATATTGGGAGGAAGAAAGATCTTTCTGAAGATGAAAAGCATGAAATGGTCCAATGTTGTGCAAAAGGCATGAAAACAACTAATATTGTGTGAAAACTGAATGGAGATTCAAATCTCAAGTTGACAGCTGGATTACCTACGGATTCAAATCTCAAGTTGACAGCTGGACCAAGCCTCCGTTACTACACTGCATTCCAAATTATTATGCAAGAGTCAAATCAGTAAGATTTCTGTACAATAAACATTCAGATTTTAGTTTTTCTAAGAAAATGTTTGTTTGTTTATTTATCCATGTCTTTTTAGATAACTGGTATCAATCTCAGACAAAATAATTTTCCAGATCTATGGAAACCCTACTTAGAGGTTGTTCCACATTATTAAGCAAGTCACAGTTCTCATGCAATATTGGGAGGAAGAAAGATCTTTCTGAAGATGAAAAGCAGCTGGATTACCTACGGATTCAAATCTCAAGTTGACAGCTGGACCAAGCCTCCGTTACTACACTGCATTCCAAATTATTATGCAAGAGTCAAATCAGTAAGATTTCTGTACATTAAACATTCAGATTTTAGTTTTTGTGATTACCTACGGCACGAGTCACAGCCGTGCTGATATACAGCCATATCGCACGGCTACGAGTGTGATATTGCTCATATATATATATATATATATATATATATATATATATATATATATATATATATATTTATATATATATATATATATATTTATATATATATTTATATATATATAACCAGAGTATGGGCCTTGGAAAAGGCTAGCTGACTTTATTGTGCTTTGACTACAGTGGGTAGCTCCAGTGTGGACAACAACCATGCATGTCACTTCTGCAGGCTGCATCTTACTCTGTCACTCTTTTCATAGCTTTTGCTGGCTCTGAAACACTCACTTAGTATTTCTCCTGCTCTTTGTCTAGCAAAAAAAATCACTCATCACTTAATAAAAGATTAAAAATGAAGGCCTGATTGTTTCAGGGGCCTTATCACAGGTCTATTGACTTTGAATTTCTGTGTTACTTTTGCTATATTTTCACACTTAAAACAATGATTTGGTAATCCTCGTGTTCCACTGTACTCTTTTGTGCTAAGAAATAAGGTTTACTGACAGTTCTCTCCCAAGTGCTTCCATTGTTGTCTGCATTAAGTCTGAGAATGATTCAGTGGGCTATATAATACTTAATTTTTAAGAAATTACTTGTTGTTTTGGTCCATCATACTTAAATGTTTTGGTCCATCATACTTACCTTTTAATAAAAAAAAGTCTTAAATTTACACCATTTTTTTTATTTAGCATATATATATAATATACACATATATATATATATATATATATCATTGCGTTCCTATCGGTCAATGTTAGAGGAGCTCAGCTTAGCCTGACAGTTAGCCTGCTCCGGACCAGTGTAAGTTGCCAGAGTAACTGAGTTTGAACTAATTTAAGTTTGTTTTATGAAACAGAATTCGCTGACAACAAGTCTGACTAAGGCTACGTTCACACTGCAGGGCTTAATGCTCAATTCCGATTTTTTGAAAAAATTCGATTTTTTTGCAAGGCCGTTCACATTTTCAATTAAATGCGACCTTTTGTGATCTCCTGTGTGAACATGAAATGACCCAGAAGTGACCCGCATGCGCAGAAGAGTACGCAATGGTCAACGACGTCACTCGTTGTTTGCGGAAGTAGCTAACGTTAAACATGGATGTCAACAACAGTGTAGTCAACAGCGGAGCTCTTTTTGCAATATTAAAGTTATTTTCCCAACGGAGCCAGCACAATTACAATCTTCTCGTCTGTAACCACGCTCGGCCATTTCGCTGGAAATGTTTTCGTAAACCGCCCGGTTCCGATAAGAGCCCTCGAGTTTGGCCTGAATAGAGCTGTCACCCCAAATATTAATTAAATCTGTTACCTCGCTTCCCTTCCATTGACTGGTCTCAGCAGCATCGTCCACCATGGTTGTTGTTTATCTTCTCGTTCCCGCCTACTTCAACGCACAATTATGACGTTCGTAGCATATCAATGACGTACGGGTCGGATACATGTGGCCTGGCCGTTCAGACGGAGGTCGCATTTCAAAAGATCGGATACGTATCGGATTCAGGACCACATACCCAAGTGGCCTGGGTCACATTTGAAAAGATCGGATCTGTGTCGTTCAGACTGTCATGAAAATATCAGATACAGGTCGCATAGGGGCAAAAAAATCGGAATTGGGTCGTTTCAGCCTGCAGTGTGAACGTAGCCTAAGTAAAATAAGCCTGGCTTGTTTTCTAATCTTGTTTTATGAAACAGCCCTCCGATCTAAAATCAAATGAGAAAAGCACAAAATACTTACAGTGTGTTGTTACAGTATGTTGTTCTCTCTACTAAAAGCTAAATTACAATTGTTTAAGTACTTTAAGACCCATTCACACCTATAACAATAACTATATTTGCATCCACACCAACAAATGATAATGGTCTGTTTTAAAGTGTGTACAACATGTTTTTTCTATTCTTGTTGAATTTATATGGCTTTACCCAGCAGATGTCCTCAGCATGCTATGTTTTGAGTGAATAGCTAGTGTAATCAATCTAATATAATAGTGAATTTAGGTGACAAAGTCAAAAGTGGAATAAAAACATCATTTTATTTTATTTTAGATTGTTTGCTAGCTTGGCATAATGATCTCATTGTTAATACTTCTCACAATTTATTCAGAGGGTTTGACCGATTGTTTTACATATATGGAAAAAAAAATGCTCTAAAAGTGAACCCAACAATATAGTTTTTTAGATTTAGAACAACTATATCAAGAGTAACATGCATGTCCACTGGTCACATTTAAGGCAAAGTGTACAACTGTTAATTTGTGGAAATGACAAGTAACTCCTTGAATTTAATCATGATGGTTTCAGTGGAGCACTGGTTATTTGGACTACTTACGCATTCAATCTGTCCGCTATTGTCTGCAGCAGCCGTATTTCCCTTTTTACATATTATATGTTTCACCTCTTATTATATGTTTCCATTAGAAGCTGTTGCTCAGTAGGAGAGAAGTATGCCGCACAAGTTTTATCAGTTCTTGCATTGATTCTGTGATCGATCCCATGGTCTGTTTAAGGCTACGTCTACACTAATCCGTATATATTTGAAAACTGAGTTTTCGTCTAAAAACGCTCTGCGTCCACACTATCATTTTCAAACGTTTTCCAAAAGTTGCTCATCCACTCTGAAACGTATGAAAACGCTTAAATCCCCCTACTGCGCATGAGTAAAGCTTCGACCTGCGTTATTTCCGCTAGGCGTTTATTTACTTTCTGGCTCTTTGAAACTTTGCGGCAATGTCAAGGAAAGGCACTGAGTTTTTTTAAATGGACCGACAGTGAGGTGGAGTTGTTGCTGCAAGTAACACAGGAGTATAAAGTGGCCAAAGCAAGCGAGAATGTAGACTGGGAGACGTGTCTTGGCTGAATTGGTCATATTACTGCATCACATGACTAAAAATGCGTCATTGTATTCAAAAGCCTCCATTTTCACAGTCCACACTACGACGCGGAGACGGCGTTTTCAAATTTATCCGTTTTCCAAAAGCTAAGTTTTCGTTGACTTAAAACGCCGTCTCAGTGTGGACGGAAGGCCAAAACAGAGAGAAAAATATATGTTTTCAAATGAAAACGTATTAGTGTGGACATGGCCTAAGAATGCTGTGAATGTGCACTTATTCCAACTATCTACACCTGGCTTGACATTGCTGCAAGTACTCATCCTGGCTCAGCAAATGTGCAACAGACTAAGCCAGGATGCGCTGATTAAACTAGGTCAAGTCACATGCTCAAGCAGGAGATGCTGTTCTTAAATGTATTTCATCAGAGGCACCTGGGCAAAGTTAAAGAGTGTTTTCTGCAGCTTGAAAATCCCTTCACAGTCCTCAATACTGAGGCAAAGAGACAGAAAAACTTTAAGAATAAATGGAAAATCATTGAACCAGTAGAGTAAGTTATTGGCGTGTGTCACAATGTGAGATAAAACTACTGATATATACAGCCAAATTCCTGTCAATGACAAATTTATGTTCCTGTTACGACACACACAACAGTCACAACATAACAAGGACACTTTACAAAATGGGTTTCAATAAAGAAAATGTAAGTTTATTAATTCATTAAGAGGGCCATGTTGTTCATTAACTTGTGGGACTTTTAAAGCCCCGGGCATGGGATTTCTGGAATTCATCAGATCAAAAACCTGTTTAAATATTTCCAATACTTTATATGTTGGCTCACAGCCAGGAAACTGGTGGAGCTACAGGTGTTGCTTACAGAACCTGTGAGCATCTGCCACACTGGAGCTGAGAGTCTGTGCAGCAAGTTGACTTTAGCTAAGTCTGTCTGTCAGAGCATATGCGCGCTAAACAGACGGAATGCAATAGAAGTGCAATAATTCTAAAATATACATTTCGCTAAAATATTTGATGTTGGACATTAAATGTGCCTTATGTACAATTTTAAACCTACAAGTAAGTGTATTTTTATGATAGTAACTGTAAATGGACTATTGTAATGCGGTAAATCAATGAGTCATTCTATGAAACGGGTGCCATTTCCACTTTGCATTTTTCAAAATTTTCATTATGAACAAACTTTTTTTTAAACAAACCTACAAATTGAAAGATATGTTAATCCTCCAAAAAACATATTTTCCCACCTCAGGCACAAAATCTTTATTAACATTATCCTTTTTATTTAGGCAAGGAAGCCATTCTTGTACTACCCCGTCACGGACAATATGTATGCCATTGGAGTAGTAAAACAAGAAATAGATTTTTAAAATCTAATGTTTTCCTAATAGAAAAATGTCCCTTTTTTGGAAACCATTAATAGAAAGCCTGTAATTTAATATATTTTTTTTATTTTTAGATTTTTAATCTTGAAATATGAATTTGACCTTTCAGTGGCGGTAAATCAACGATAACAGGGTGGTAAGTCAAACTGAGGGATGTGCACAAATCATAAATCATTACAAAAAAAATATGGTTTATTGTGAATAAATATATTTTCACCCACGGAGATCTTACTTCAATGAACTCAACAGATCAAATGAGTCAGAGAATAGTTCCATGTGAAAGAAGGCAGAGCCTCAGAGCACACCTCCTATTACGCTATCGTCACAATGGTGGCATGAAGGTGTTTTGCAGCTGGAGCGAACTTTTCCTGAAAGTTTGCTTTGGGAAGCCATTTCGAACTTCCAAAAAAACGAGCTTCGTTTTGGCCTGATTTTGTTCAAAATTACGTCACATCAGTTCGTTCTACGATTTTGTTTGAAGTATATCGGGGCCTTTACTTCCACCGTCCCTGATCCAGGATATTATTTCGTAGTATTTGTACTTCACTCAAGTGCAGTTTAAACTAGATACTTGTACTTTTAATTAATTGTGTGTGGGGTGGCTGTGGGCCTGACTCCTGGCAATTGACTGGTCACCCTGGGTGCCACCCCAAAATTGAATTTGCTACTGGCAGTTTGATCCCAGACTACAAAGAAAAGAAGGGCATGACTAGACAAACCAGGCATCTGGTACAGTACATGAGTAGAACAAGCTGATAATGGAGGAAGGAATTCTGTATGGACACTCTGGTAATCAGGAATATCTAGTCCTACATGAAAAGCTAAAGACATTGGTGAAGAACAGAAGTGGGCATCCAGAATGCAAGAAGCTTACAAGATTGCATCCAAAAATAGTCAAAAATCATCTACTAAAGGAAAGAAGTACTACGACAGGAAGGTGAAAGGAGCACCTTTTCAGCAGGGTTTTAGTATGGAATCTTTCTGAGAGAGTAACTCCTGGTAAGCTTCGTCCATACTGGGAAATGTCAGTACACAAAGTAGTGGAAATAGACCAATGTTGGGCCTGTCTACAGTATTCAACCTGAAACTGGTAAGAATACAATTCGGGTGTTACACAGAAACCTTTTTCTACCACTGAATAGCCACTTTTCCTTATAAAGAAAGTTTATATAGATATATAGATAAATCTAGTTATTGTATAGTGCTTCACAATTTTGCTGTAGTTTGGCTCATAACCGCCTGAGTGCTTTAACAAGTTTTAGGGCTGGGCGATATAACGATAAATAACAATGATACAAATAACCATCCAGATTTACATCTATCTATATTGTATTTACAGTGTCATCTAGAAGATAAAGCATTCACAGGCTTTGCATTATGCATTCCTGTGGCATTGAAATCAGAATGTCAGTATTATTTCTGTTTATTTTTACATGTTGTTTTACCAAGCTAGTGATGGTATTGGTTTATTCAGTTGATTTTGTATTTGATGTTGAATTCCTATTTACACTAAACCATTATAAAGAGCTGATTCCTGTTAATTTTGAATGTCTACCAAGCTAGTGAAGTTATTGGTTTATTTAGTTAATAAATAATTCACTACATTTGTGTCTGGTTGTTATTTTGTTTTACAAAGAAATGTGTAAGTCAAGCCTGATGCCTTGCACAAAAGAATGATCCAAGTCTTCACACAGGCATTCAGTTTATTCAAGGTATCGGAGGCGGAAAAGACAGGTCAATGTCCATGGACCACTGATTCTTTGGTAAATTGTACAGTTCACTGTCGAGTCCAATCAGATAATCCTTTGTTTTACTCCCATTTTAACAATTCCCCCTACTATAGCCATCACGTGTCCCAATGGGAAAGTGACATCAAAGCATACCATCTATTAAAGGATTAGAAGAAAAATGATTGCCTCGCAAGTGCTTCCGCCAGACCGCCTTCCATATTCTTCAAAAAGCTTACGCTGTATGTCCTACACCTTCCCTATTCAACTTACGGAACAAACGCGGTGCCAGTTCCGTTTTTTTCCGTAAGTTGAAAATAAATATCCATATTTTACAAGTTAAATAGCTTCCACCAGACAGCCTTCCATATTCAATGTACAAAGAAAGAGTAAAACTCTTGGTGTTCAAAAAACTTACGCTACGTCCTACGCCTTCCCTCTTCAACGCCTTCCCGGAAAAAGTGTAACTGATGAACAGTTTGCACTTCCTTCGTAACTTCAATACGGAAGGTGGTCTTGTCTATACTTCTCTCGTATCTACACCCTGACTTTCAAATACATTAGGATTTACTGAAACACTGTAATTGTATTGAAGTCCACTGAAGGCAAGTTGCAGTGAGAACCCAAGTGCAGTTTTAATCCAAGAAATAAATGCAAAATAAACAAAAGACTAGGGTAAAACTAGACTGACATGACATGACAATATGGGTTACTTGAACAAAGCTGGACAAGATAACAAAGCATGAGGGCTATATATACAAAGAGACTAATGACAAACAAGGAACCCCTGTGAACAACTGAACCAAAGCAAAACACACGAAAACAAGGAAGCACATGACATGATCACATGTGGACAAATGAATTGCATGAAATGGGAGCACATAGCAAACCAGGAAACATAAAAAAAAAAAGCAATGAAACATGAACAACAAAATAAAACATGAACATGACACCAAAACAAGACATTACAGTACTGGGCAAGTTAAATATTGATCACATCATTAAAAAGTATGTAATTAAATAGGATATTCAATAATAATTGACCCTTAGCCAGGAGTTTGATTGACAGGCAATCTAACCGATCATAACACCGAATCCGCCACTTTGTCCAACAAAGCAGTCAGGGGAGTTAGCAGATTAACGTAGGTGGACTTGAACTTGAAAAATGGTGTGTACTGATGTCTTTCTGTAATTGAAACAACATTCCTTATGATGTTCATTCATGTTTATTTGATGCTATAAATTAATTAGTAGGAAGAGATGATCGGTTCATGAGCTGCTTGAGCTGAGGTGCTACAACAATACAATTCACGACACATTAAAGAACCACAAAATGGTATTTTATTGTTTAAATTTCTTTGAAAATGTCAAAATTTGAAATCGATCAAAAGTAACCTGCTCTGTCTTGTCTGTCAAACGAGTTGTCAGTGTCCTCTTTGCTCCGCGGTGTATTTTTCACTGAGTGAGAACATGATGTGTGGCGAGAGATCAGCATGGCTTGTCGGACATAGCAACAGTAACTAAAGGGGGCGGGTCAATTGAGGTGTAGAGCACCCAACAATTGAAATGCAATGCATTTGGGGTGATTACATTTCACTTGTGTGCAAATTATTCCTAAAAAAGCAAATTCATGTACAGTGTTTAATAAAAAAGTGATATAAGACAACATTTCTTTTCACCATGGAATGATTTCAGTAAAAAAGTATTTCAATAAAAAGTATTTTGCACTGTATAGAAAATAAGACAGTGGTGGAAGTTACCGTCTCAGACACTGGCAAAAGAAAAAAGCAGAAACAATTATACTATTATAATGATTACTGTGATTAAAGATGTTCATGTTTGGTTGATTGCACTGTTGGCAAAAAAGTAATTCAGCTATCTTTAAATGTCAAGATCACCCTTTCTTCATCAAGTGTTTCACTTTTCAAAGCTGGGCTCGCCTTGTGTCTAAAGAATGTCAAGCTGCAGCACAGCTTTATAGAATGCCCACAGTGACATCATGGCTAAAAAAATTTGAATGTTCAAAATTTATAGCTGCGACTCATTTCAAAGTCTCATGATCTTTTTTTTTTTAAATTTTAGACAGAACTGACTTATTAGATGTGGTACACAGTTAGTTTAAGAATTTTACTTGACAACCGGTGACAGGAATTAAAACTCTGATAATATCTGACATATTATATCATTTGCATGTGTCTCTGCATTTAAATCGTTGTGATTTAGGAACGGGACTTTTATTTTGGTCTGACATAGTGACGTCAGCAGGCTGCGCCGCGATCCTGCGTCTGTGATACGGCTGAAGAACGGTTTGTTTTCAAGTCCTTAAATCGTCCTTAAATCAGACAATATTATAGTTTTTATATGCGATGAAAAATTAATAGGATATTACTGAATGTAACATTGTAATGGTGATTCTACCGTTTATTAGCGTTTTAAGCGCATCCCACATGTGTAACAGAAAAGGTGCGTCTCATTTTCCTCCTCATTATATCATGAATTAGTTTATCATAACCACGAATTCGGTCATTAGCAAGTAATGGTGGGAAAGAGTGAATTAAAGCAATTGTTTCGCAAAATGATTCACTGTTTAGAAGTGCTCGAATCATCGCACAGTAACGACACCTGCTGGTCAAAATACACCGATTTATATAAATGATTATAGATCAGTGGTGTAATGACAACTTTTACAAAACAACAGCAAATGTTTTAATTAATTTATTCTATTAAATGTAAACTACAAATCATTATCAAATATAAATCATTAGTAAGTTTTGAGCTAATCATGCAAATTAAAGTATTAGTTCACTTTCAAATGAAAATTACTCCAAGCTTTACTCACCCTCAAGTCATCCTAGGTGTATACGACTTTCTTCTTTCTGATGAACACAGTCATAAAGATATTAATAAATATCCTGACGCATCCAAGCTTTATAATGGCAGTACCAAACGAGTATGAGCTGAAGAAAGTGTCTCCATCTACATCCATCCATCCATTATAAACATACTCCACACGGCTCTGGAGGGTTAATAAAGCCTTTGTGAAGCAAAGCGATGCATTTGTGTAAAAAAAAAAAAAAAAAAAAAATATATATATATATATATATATATATATAAATATACACACATACATATTTAAAGGTGCTAAAGAGGATGTTTTGCTTTATACATTTTTGCAATATTACTTGAAACTGTCTTTACTAACTGATGAAAGACTATTTATTAGGTGCACTGAAAGTAATAATATTAATATACATCATCTGTGCACGAGGTAGGGCCTTAAAAACATCAGCCAATTGGCCCTCTGGCTTGTCAATCACTGCCGTGACGTTCCTTGTGAGAGACGAGCGCGGCTGCGCGCTCCAGTAACTTTCCACACTCCACAGGCGCTGCATGCAATGTTTTTGTCAGGAGACAGGAGTAACAACTGCAGATTATGAGTTACCTGCGGTGAGTCTGACATAATGAATCCAAAAAAACACGACACAGCGAATGCCGGTGGTAAACACTCGTGTTCCAATACTCGTGCACGAGTTTTGGGAGGCGTTCCCTCGAAATGAGCTGTGAAGGAGGGGGGTTGTTCTTACGCATGCGCTCATTTCAAAAACTCAGTAACAGTCTTTGGATTCTCAGTCGACGAAAAAATACTCTCTATCACCTTTAACAAGTTATGAAGTAAAATATCTGGCAGACCACCTTCCGTATTCAAATTACGGGAAAAAAATGGAACTGCCATTTTAGTTCCATGTTAGTTCCGTAAGTTCAATAGGGAAGGCGAAGTATGTACTGCGTAAGCTTTTTGAAGAATACGGAAGGCGTTCTGGCGGAAGCTAGATATTTTACTTCATAATTTGTTAAATATGGATTTTTTTTATGCAAACGCTTCGCTTCAGAAGGCCTTTATTAACCCTCCAGAGCTGTGTGGAATATGTTTATGATGGATGGAGACACTTTCTTCAGCTCATACTCGTTTGGTAAAGCATACTGCCATTATAAAGCTTGGATGCATCAGAATATTTATTAATATTTCTGTAATTGTGTTTGTCAGAAAGAAGAAAGTTATATGGCTTGAGGGTGAGTAAAGCATGGGCTAATTTTCATTTGAAAGTGATCTAATCCTTCAAGGCCATTAACTATGACACTGACTAGGGAACTGATTGAGATGCACTCAGAGATTTAGTCTGGATTTATTTTTCTTTCTTGTAATTATTCTTATCTTAAACATGACAAAGTGTCCAAACACACAGAAAAACTCCTGGTCAAGCAACTGAGATCCACGTGACAAACTATTATAAAGATGGCATTTATTAAAGAGGAGATCGAAGAGATCAGGATTGAAGAAGGATTCGGAGTAAAACATGAAGATTCTGAGGAACAAACAGGTTGGTTTCATTCACAAAACTGAACTCAGTCATTTGATGCTTAAAGGTGCCATAGAATTGAAAATTGAATTTACCTTGGCATAGTTGAATAACAAGAGTTCAGTACATGGAAATGACATACAGTGAGTCTCAAACACCATTGTAAATTTGATTTGTTTAAAAGACCTCCGAAGAACAGGTAATCTCAACATAACACCGACTGTGACGCAACAGTCAGGATCATTAATATGTACGCCCCCAATATTTGCATATGCCAGCCATTCAAGGCATTAGACAAGGGCAGCCAGTATTAACGTCTGGATCTGTGCACAGCTGAATCATCAGACTAGGTAAGCAAGCAAGGACAATAGCGAAAAATGGCAGATGGAGCAATAATAACTGACATGATCCATGATAACATGATATTTTTAGTGATATTTGTATATTGTCTTTCTAAATGTTTCGTTAGCATGTTGCTAATGTACTGTTAAATGTGGTTAAAGTTACCATCGTTTCTTACTGTATTCACGGAGACAGGAGCTGTCGTTATTTTCATTTTTAAACACTTGCCAACATATAATTCATAAACACAACTTCATTCTTTACAAATCTCTCCAACAGTGTGTAATGTTAGCTTTAGCCCGTTAGCCATGGATCATAGCCTCAAACTCATTCAGAATCAAATGTAAACCTCCAAATAAATACTGTACTTACATGATCTGATGCATGCATGCAGCATGCATGACGAACATTTTGTGAAGATCCATTTTGAGGTTTATATTAGCTGTGTGAACTTTGTTTATGCAATGTATTATAGAGTCGCGAGCTTGGGGGCGGGGAGCGCAAGGATTTAAAGGGGAAGCAGCCTGAATTGGCGCATATTTAATGCCCCAAAATAGGCAGTTACAAAAATTAATAAAAACAAATCTATGGGGTATTTTGAGCTGAAACTTCACAGACACATTCAGTGGACACCTTAGACTTATATTACTTCTTGTGAAAAAGCATTCTAGGGCACCTTTAATGTCAACCGCTACAGAAATTACTATTTTTAAAGAATGTAATTTTATTTGACATGGAGCAAGTTGCCTCATGTGGACAGGCGTGTTGAAATCACATGACCAGACAAATACTTAAGGCTATGTTCTCACTGTGCATGTTTGCATTCACACCAGTCAGCTGATAACTCACAAATATCAGCTGTTTGAAATAACCAATTTTCCCCGTTTATATGCAAACCAGTTACCTGACTATGTAAATCGCGTTTACATGACTTTTTTAATAAATCGGGTTATTTCCCTGTAGTGACGTCAAAAAATAATAATTTGCGTATCTGACTCTTAAAGGTGCTTTATGTAAGTGACAGCTAGTGGTTGAAATGGGCACTGCAGTTCAAATTCAAAATATTGTTCACCCCGCCCCCTCCTCCTCAGACTCGGCAACTCTCACGGGTTGCCAATTTGAAGACGTGCAACAGGAGCGAGCTCAATTGACACTGGAAGATGAGGAGACTTACACACTGTAAGATAATTAGTTGTTTTATTGATTTATGATGAGTTGATATTGCGTTTTAATGTGCTCCCGTTCATAGAGATTTTTAGATGGATGCTGAGGCTTTTAGGTCGGGTAGAATCTGCGATCTCTGACCCAGTTTGTTCGCTGGCTTCCATGGCTGCAATTCGCTACGGCTCATATATTATTCTCTCATGCAGTTACAGATGCAGCGTTTTGCCTGAACCAATTCTACTTCTGCAGAAGAGATGAGAACACACTTTTACAATTTTCTGGGGCTTGAAAGAGTCTACATTTGTGATATTTCCTTCTTCCTTTTCCGCAAAATTCTCGCTCTGTCTGGATGCATTTAAATCTGTGAGAGCCGAAAAACTACCTGTTCCAACCGGGTTATGCTTTATGACCTTACTCCGATAAAAGAAAACGGGTTAACGCATTTACTTGACCACGTTCGTTGTCGACTTATTAAGCATAATCTGCTTAAGAATATGCATGTAAACGCACTCACTGTCAGTCCAAATCTGATTATTTGTGTGTCCAATTGAAATCTTATCTAAATTATTGATGCTGTGTATTGCAACTGTTCAGATCTGATTTGTGTACGTTCCATGGCGCTCTTTCATTTTCCGTAATATTTGCATTGGTTTCTATGCCAATGATATTGAGTTTGCAATTAAAGGATTAGTTCACTTTTAAATAAACTTTTGCTGATAATTTACTCACCCCCATGTCATCCAAGATGTCCATGTCTTTCTTTCTTCAGTCGAAAAGAAATGAAGGTTTTTGATGTAAACATTCTAGGATTTTTCTCCATATCATTCATTTCAATGGGCACCAAACGGTTGAAGGTCCAAATGGCAGTTTCAGTGCAGCTTCAAATGGCTTTAAACGACACACTAAAATGACCTTTTCAACGTAATTGCGTATTACGTGACGTCACGAACGCGCATCAGAGAAAAGAGCAAGGCCAGCATTTGTGCTTATAAAACTTAATCTTTTTTATTTATTTTTTAAATGGCCGATCGTTTCGCTAGATAAGACCCTTATTCATCGTCTGGTGTCGTTTAAAGCCCTTTGAAGCTGCACTGAAACTGCCATTTGGACCTTCAACCGTTTGGTGCCCATTGAAATGAATGATATGGAGAAAAATCCTAGAATGTTTACATCAAAAACCTTCATTTCTTTTCGACTGAAGAAAGAAAGACATGGACATCTTGGATGACATAGGGGTGAGTAAACTATCAGCAAAAGTTTATTTAAAAGTGGAGTAATCCTTTAAGGTTGCAAAATTCCAGGAATTTTCAAGGCTGGAAACTTTCCATGGGAATTTATGTGAACAATAAACAGGGAATTTGGAAAATTGCAGGTTAAACTTTAACAGGGAATTTAAATGTAGTTGGGGAAAAAACATCTTTCAGCATAATCTTGGTTAAAACAACCACATTTAATGCAATTTTAGTTTAATTTTTACCATGCACATTCCTTAATCACATTCACACAGCACACTACCTACTGCAAGGCTATTGAGGCCACACCCCTGCATGCACTGTGCATTCCTCCATAACATACACATTTGATCAAAAATACAGAAAAAAAAACAAAATTGTGAAATATTATTACAGTTTTAAATAATGGTTTTCTATTGTAATATATATTAAGATGTAATTTATTTCTGTGATCAAAGCTGTATTTTCAGCATCATTACTCCAGTCTTCAGTGTCACATGATCCTTCAAAAATCATTCTAACATGCTGATTTGATACTCAGTTATCAATGTTAGAAACAGTTGTGCTGCTTATTTTGTTTTTTTTACCTGTGACTTTTTTCAGGATTCTTTGATGAATAAAAAGTTAAAAAAAGAACAGCATTTATTTAAAATAGAAATCTTTTGTAACAATATACACTATCATTCAAAATTTTGGGGTCAGTAATTTTTATTTCTTTTTTTTAAATTGATATTTTTATTCAACAAGGATGTGTAAAATTGATGAAAAGTGATATTAAAAGACATGTATTGTTACAAAAGATTTCTATTTTGAATAAATGGTGTTTTTTTAAACTTTATTCATCAATAAATCCTTAAAAAAGTATCACGGGTTCCAAAAAAATATTAAGCCGCACAACTGTTACTAACATTGATAATTGAGTATCAAATCAACATATTAGAATGATTTCTGAAGGAACTGAAATAAATAACACTAATGATATAAATAATGAAATAATGTTATTTTATGTTATGACAAAACAAAATGTTTTTTATATATATATATGTTTGTATATGATACATTTTATATAGAAATTTATATAAAATTCCCACAAATTCTCATAAATTCACATAAATTCCTGTTAAGTTGAAAGAATATTTACAAAATTCCCTAGGTTAAGTTCCTATGGAAAATTATCGGAAACTTTCCACCTCTTTGCAACCCTGTTTGCAATACAGATGCTGTCTTATTTACAAAATGAAAATGTGTAGCCGCCATGTTTCACTCCTGCATCTTATAAGGCAGTGGCAGAAACCTAGGAGACATGTCTCAAAAAATGTCTCAATTGTATTGTAATTTTTTGTGTGACCGGCACTTTGCGACAACAACAGCCTTATTTCTGCAGTGATTTTCAGCATGTTTCCTATAACAACATCTGACGTTTACATTTTACGTGGTGTGAAAAAGTGACAAACCACGCAAAATCCAATTAGAGCAGTCAGACTGAAATGGATTTCCAGAAATTAAATAGGATAGATCAAACTAGAGCTTATTTCTATGTTACAAATGTTAGAAATGTGATTCAGTGTGATTACCAGGTTCTCTTTTCCATATGGCATCATGCAATACGTCATGTGTGATGGATTTCTGCAGGCACACTTCTTAGAATTTAAATTAAAATAAAATGTGTTGGTTTTGATGCTTTAATGCTTTCAGGTTGGTCCTAGTGTGTTTCTTTGTGCCAATAAACTGGTGTTAACTTGTTTTTTAATGGCTTTAGACCCGGTGGCACTGAAAGAGGAATGTCAAGAACTGGATGAAATGGAAGAGACAAATCAATATGAAAAACTTCATGATTTTATGACTGGAGAAAAATCCACACAGACTGAAATGACTTCCCCACAAAAAACTCAGAAGACTGAATCTAACAGTTATTTCACCTGCCGTTACTGCGAAAAGAGTTTCAATCAAAAACAAAACCTTGAAGTCCACATGAGAATTCACACTGGAGAGAAGCCTTTCACCTGCCTACAGTGTGGAAAGAGTTTCACTCAAAAACAAAACCTTAAAGTCCACATAAGAGTTCACACTGGAGAGAAGCCCTACACCTGCCAACAGTGTGGGCAGAGTTTTACACATAAAGGAAACCTTAATACACACATGAGAAGTCACACTGGAGAGAGCTCTTTCACCTGCCAGCTGTGTGGGAAGAGCTTCTCACGAAAAGAAAGTCTTCAGACTCACATGAGGATTCACACTGGAGAGAAGCCGTTCATATGTGGTCAGTGTGGGAAGAGTTTCAGATGTAAAGTAAACCTTAATTGCCACATGAGGATTCACTCAAGAGAGAAAAGTTTAATGTGTCATCAGTGTGGAAAGAGTTTCACAGACAGCGATAACCTTAAGAATCATGTAATAACTCACATCGGAGAGAAGCCTTTTATGTGCCATCACTGTGGAAAGAGTTGCTCAAACAAGGCTATCCTTGAGGTTCACATAAGAGTTCACACTGGAGAAAGACCTTTCACATGTCCTCAGTGTGGAAAGAGTTTCACACTCAAAGGAAACCTTAATATTCACATGAGGCTTCATACTGGAGAGAGGCCTTTCACGTGTCTTCAGTGTGAAACGAGTTTCATATTTCACACAGACCTGAAACGTCATTTGCAAACTCATTCTGAAAATAAATTGTAGTGTTCCTCAATGTGACGAGGTTTACAAAGAGAACAGATTCAAAAATCTATTGTGATAATAGATGTGAGATCTTATTTGTGTGCTTTGTGTTGAAAGAGATTTAACTGTATTGACAATTTAAAATGGCACCAGAATTTATGAATCGTTAAAGTAATTTAGATTGTTTAAAGGTGTTAACTCATATTTGTGACCCTGGACCACAAATCCAGTCATAAGTCGCACGGGTATATTTGTAGCAATAGCCAACAATACATTGTATGGGTCGAAATGATTGACTTTTCTTGTATGACAAAAATCATTAGGATATTAAGTAAAGATCATGTTCCATGAAGATATTTTGTAAAATAAATAAATTTATTTTTGTGAGTGGATATGCATTGCTAAGGACTTTATTTGGACAACCTTAAAGGTGATTTTCTCAATATTTAGATTTTTTTTCTGCACTCTCAGATTCCAGATTTTCAAATAATTGTATCTTGACCATATTGTCCTATGCTAAACCATGCGTCAATGGAAAGCTTATTTATTCAGCTTTCAGATGATGTATAAAACACAATTTAAAAAAATTGACCCTTATGACTTGTTTTGTGGTCCAGGGTCACATTTGATTTTATATCCGATTATTTAATACATCGGAATCAACATATTCGATAAATTAACTTGCATATTGCTGTAAAATTCCACAATGTAAACTAATATTTTAAATTGCACATTTCTGATTCTTTCCGCATGTACCGACTTACTGTTGAATCTGCATTTGCAAATCGTCACATGTATCAATTGCCTTGTATTTGTGTGTACATTTTTAGACTTTGACAGGGTTTAATTTGTATGTGGGTCTAATCAGAGCCGTAAAAAAAACAAAAAACGCTTGCAACAACCTTTGATCTCTGCCACACGGTTATGCAGTTGAATCTATTTAAGTGGGACAGCAGTGATTTTCAGTCAATATTCAAGGGTAAGCTCACCCAAAAATGAATAATCAATTACTCACCCTCATGTCTTTCCAAACCCGTAAGACTTTTGTTCATCTTTGAAACACAAATGAAGATATTTTAAATTAAATCTGAGAGATTTCTGTCCTTCCATTGACAGTCCACGCAACTACAAACTTTGTCGCTTCAAAAAGTTCATAAAAAGATAATAAAACTAATCCATATGAATCAAGTTTTTAGTAAAATTTTCTGAAAAAATAAACATTGATCAGCGAACATAAACAGAAGCTCAACTGTACTTGCTTGACGCATGAGAAGAAACCTCATTGGTTGTTGTGGAAGCCCAAACATGAGGCCTAACACAAGAATGAAGCTCACTGGTTTTCACGCATCAAACGAACATGTTTGAGCTTCTGTTTACCATATCTGATGTTAAGGAATGTTAAATGTGAATAAAAGCCTAAATTAAATGTTCATCGCATTTATATGAAAAGCTCATAAAAAATTTTCTTGAGAAAGTTTGTTCTAAACCGCTCAATTCATATAGATAGTTTTATGTGTTTCAAAGATAAACAGAAGTCTTACGGGTTTGGAACGACACAAGGGTGAGTAAATGATGACAGAATTTTCATTTTTGAGTGAACTAACCCTTTAACGCGTACATTGATTCCATTTACTAGGGGTGTCCAGTCCTGCTTCTGGACCGCCACTGTCTTGCAGAGTTCAGCTCCAACCCCAATTAAACACAATGAACCAGCAAATCAAGGTCTAATAGGCATACTAGAAACTTCCAGGCAGGTGTGTTGAGGCAACCTGGAGCCAAACTCTGCAGGACAGTGGCCCTCCAGGATGGAGTTTGGACACCCCTGTTTTATTATTATATTTGTTTTGTTTTTTTCTTCTTCTGGGGATTGATGAAGATGGCACTTATCAGTTGTTCAACCAACAAATTACACAGAGTTAGAGGAACTTTATTTGTAGCATAAACACAAAATTTGTTAGTTGATTACTCCAAAAAATGTAATTGTTCCAGTTTAAATTCATTATAACTGAGATGTGGCCCTGGCCATGGAGTTTAACTCCAACCCTGATCAAACTTGCCTGCCTGTAGCTTTTTAGTAATCCTGAAGATTATCTTTTTAAAGTGTTTTTGATTAGGTTTGGAGCTAAATTCTACAGGAGAGTGGATTTCGGGGGCCAGAGTGGGCCACCCCTGGTGTAGTGAACTAGACGAGTCGTCTGCCTTATGGCCAGCTACAACTCCCCCTCCCATCAAATTCTGGCATGACGTATCCCAGTGTTCAACCCGAAGAAACCAACTGAAATATTCTGAATGATCAATCTACAATCTGACCTGTAATGCAGCCTGGAATCATAATCACACAATGTTGGTTCATTTAACCAGTTTGGTTCCTTGACACTGCCACCTTTGGCTTGCTTAGTTGGGGACTCTTAATATTCAGTAATCTTATTGATTTGACTACACTGACACAAAACTTGAACTGAACTGAGCTGGATAATGACATCACTGTTTTCTGCAGAACTGCTTTATAGCTCATTCGACTGTTTCATAATTCATGTTTCTTGCAGCATCGCCAGTGTTATTGAACTGAACTAAATCAACACTGAACTGACTAATGACACTATTGTCTTTTTTTTTAGATCTGCTTTTACAGCAGAATTGAATTCTATTTGCATTGACCGAGATATTATTTTATTTTCATGTTTATCACTGTAAAGTTGTTTTTGAAATAATCTGTATTGTATAAAGCACTAAATAAAGTTGACTTGACTAGTGTATACTGTCACGTTGCCACCCACGACCTAAACACACAAACTACTCTGCAGCATATTAACTATAAAAACCAACATAACAGAAACTCTTTTAAATGTCAACCATAACAGCATTAAACACTAACATGTCTTTCCTTTACTTCATTTTAACATTTGTCCAGGCCTATGCAAAGCATGCTGAGAATTGAAAATCAACTGCTACATTATTGTCAACAGAACTCATCAAAATAACGTTTTCAACTTTAATTAAATCAATAAATTTGAATTTTTTAACATGAAAACATGTTTTTATTTAAGTTGTGGTAATAGGTCCCCTGGATTTATTTTTAGTGTGAAGGGGGAACTTCCTCAGTAAACACACCCACAAATTCAGCTAACCCCACCGGAGGAGCAACGACGCCATCCACAAAGACACTGCCAGCAGAGAGAGTGGAGACTGAATTAGCCATTGAGTGGAGCTGTTTCTATGCTGTTGACATAGTAAACACAGTGCAGTGCTTCTGTCTTCTACATCTGAATGCTGACTCAGTATTGGCCGGCTCCTGCGTCAGCACCACACATGAGTTGTGCTGCTCACATGTACAGTGTCGGCCAATACTGAGCCAGCATTCTGACGTAACCACAGAAGTGCTACACTGTGCTTACTACATCGATCAACAGCATAGGTTGAATAAAGTCGTTATTTTTGTTTTGTTTTTGACCACAAAAAGTATTCTAGTCGCTTCATAAAATTAAGGTGGAACCACTATAGTCACGTGGACTATTTTAACAATGTCTTTAGAGTCAGAGAGCTCTCGGATGTCATCAAAAAATATCTTAATTTGTTTTCCGAAGATGAACAACAGTCTTACGGATTTGGAACGATATATAACGGTGAATAATAATTTTTTGGGTGAACTAACCCTTTAAAGAAACTAGATAACATTTAGTCATTTAAATAAGATGTTGTAAATAACTATTAAATCGCAACATACCCTAAAGTCTGATAAGACTTTGAAAATGGAAGAAATGATTGTTAAATACATCGCTAAACATGGCTCTCAGGAAATGTTTGATGGAATAGAGAATAATGTTGATAAACTGTATGAATGGGCTATCTCTAAGTTTGAAAATTTTCCCAAAATGCCTAGGAACAATAAAATATCTTAAAAGCAGTTTCCAATTTAAAAGCAGCTTTTAACTAGGAAAAGAGTAGATAAGCTAGAGGCTGAAAATGAGCAACTGAGTGTCGGGGTGATTTCTACGAAAAATTACCAGGCTAGGGAAATGATATGGAAAGAAGAATAGGATGCAGAATGAGATTGCGCTTAGAACTAACAATAGCTTAGATCATCTACATTGTCCAAAGATTTGGAGGAAGCGAAGTCGGCTTGTCAGTTTATGATAAAGAATGGCACAATTGAGAAAACCAACAGTAAGCCATTTGCGCTGGGGGTAGCACTGAGGTTTGGGAAGAAGACTGTCATTCATTCAGTAGACAATACTCTAATTGTACAGTTAAATTTCCCATGGCACCAGTTCATGCTATTAAAACTATGTGTAATGGCGTGTTATTTGTGTTGTGTTATGGTTTGTCGAAATCACTCTCAAATGCTGAAACCTATTCCATCAAGTCCTCGTTTATTGAATCTGGGTAACAGAAACAGATATTTGAGGACTCGTGCAGCAACTAGAACAGCATGTGGCGGCAATGCATGATGCACTGTGAAATCTCATGCAGACTGGGGACAATATAGTTTTATAGAAACACTATTTAGAAACATATAACAATAAGCCATGTATCTGGGTAACACAGACAGATATTTGAGGACAAGTACAGCAATGTGTAGCAACAATGCGCAATGCTGAGAAAGATAAGATTAGTGTTAAGAAAAAACACTACAAACAGTTCAGGCATAACACAGTGCTCAATCAGTAAATGCACAGCTAAAAAGATATGTTTTGAGTCTGGATTTGAATGTGGTCCAGCTGCGGCTGGCGTAACAGCTAAAAGCAGACTCTCCTTGCTTTGAGTGAACCCTTGGTATTTCTAAGTGACTTGATCCTGATGATCTGAGTGATCTGTTAGGTTTATATTCAATGAGCATATCTGCAATGTATTGAGGTCCTAGGCCATTGAGTGATTTCTAAACAAGTAACAGTACTTTAAAATAAATTCTAAATGCAACTGGAAACCAGTGCAAGGACCTGAGGACTGGTGTGATGTGTTCATGTTTCCTGGTTCTGCTCAGAATCCTGGCAGCAGCGTTCTATACGAGCTGCAGCTGTCTTGTGGTCTTTTTGGGAAGACCAGTGAGGAGCCCATTTCAATAATCCACCCTGCTGGTGATGAAAGCATGAACAAGTTTCTCTAAGTCTTGACTGGAGACAAAGCATCTAATTCTTGCAATATTTTTGAGAGATTCCTGACTTGATTTTTAGTTGTTTGACCCCTAGAGTGAAGGTATGTGTTCACATACAAGTCAAGCAATGACTTCAGTTTTGTCTTTGTTTAACAGAAGGAAGTGTAGGCACATCCAATTTTTAATTTCATCAATGCATTGGCACAGGGAGTCAATGGGGCTGTAGTCGTTAGGCGATAGGGCTAGGTAAATCTGGGTGTCATCTGCATATCTGTGATGGGCAATTTGGTTCTTTCTCATTATTTGGCTCAGTGGCAGCATATATATGTTGAACAGGAGCGGTGCAAATATTGAACCTTGAAGTACTCATCATGTCATGGATGTCCACTTATGGTCACCAATACTCACATAATATCCTCTCCCTTCTAAGTATGACCTGAACCATTTCAGGACTATCCCATAAAGCCCAACCCAGTTTTCCAGCCTGTCAAGAAGAATGTTGTGATCGACAGTGTCAAACGCAGCACTGAGGTCGAGTAGAACCAGCACTGATAATTTACCTGTATCTGTGTTTAGGCGAATATCATTTATTATCTTTATGAGTGCTGTCTCTGTGCTGTGATGCGATCGGAAGCCAGATTGAAAATTGTCAAAGTATCCATTCAAGTTTAAGAATTTGTTCAGCTGATTGAAAACAACATTTTCAATGATCTTGCTTATGAAAGGAACATTTGAGATTGGTCTGTATTTGCTATATATGGTGTTATCCAGATTGCTCTTTTTCAGGAAGGGCTTAACAACTGCAGTTTTCAGGGAGTTTGGAAAAGTCCCAGAAAGAAGTGAGGCGTTTGCCACTTCTAGGAGATCTGATTTTAAACAGTTAAGGCAGGAACACACCAAGCCAACGCCGACGAACTAGTGGCGACGAAAGCAGACTGCAGGGTTGGCTCACGTCAGTAGCGTCTGTGTCCAAAGTTGGCCTGACACACCAAACCAACGCTCGACAGCTGACGGCCAAGTAGCACGTCCGTTCTGCGTCTGCATAAGATGAAATGCCTTTCCAGGTGGGAGTAGCTGAACAGCCAATCAGAATGATCATATGGCCCGACAGACCGACGAGCTCCAATGCCGATTCAACATGTCAAATCAGCCGAAAAAAGCAGACGAGGACCAACGGACGGTGCAGAACACACTGAGAAAACTTAGTCGGCCGACGAACAAAAACTGCCCGATGGCCGACCGTCGGCTTGGTATGTTCCTCCCTTTAAACACACTTTTGAAAAAAGATGTGGGAAGTGTGTCAAGGGCGCAGGTTGATGTTTTAAGTTGCTATACTGTTTCTTCCAAAATTTTACCATCAATTGCTTAGAATTCAGACATAATAGCTACTTTTGGAGGTTCTGATCTGATCTGTTTTACCCCAGTGCTCAAGGATGTGCTGATCACCTCTCTGATATTATTGATTTTCACAGAGAAGAAGGAAGCAAACTCACAGCATTTGCTGTCTGACAGAAAATTTTCAGTTAACGTGACCTCTGAGATATATATATATATATATATATATATATATATATACAGTACTGTACAGAAGTCTTAGGCACGTCAGTATTTTCACCCCCCAAAAAAGGTTTTAAGCCAGTAATTTATATCTTTTGCTGTAGTGTGTCAATAGGAAATATCCGTTCACATTTCCATACATTCATTTTGCCATTAATTGTAATAATCCAGTGAGATTTTTGATACACAATAAGACTGATAACAGCAGGTGCTCCACATGGAGATCAGAGCTCACCATCATCAAATCCGTCTGTGATTATATGAAGAAACATGTGAAACTGAGACAAACCAAATCCAGAAGAACTGTGGCCGTGTCTCCAAGAGATTTTAAGAAACCTGCCTCCAAAGCTAACTGAAAAATGATGCCCAAGTGTACCTGGACAAGAGCTGTTTTAAATGCAAAGGGTGGTCACACAAAATATTGTTTAGATTTAGTTAATATAAGTTAATTGATAAATAAAATCTATTTATAACAGTATTTTTTAAAAACATCTTCACTTTACAGCATTTTTACACAAGTGCCTAAAACTCTTCACAGTACTGTATCTTTGCAGGCAGGTTTCTTCTAGCATCTTAGAGTCACGGCTACAGTTCTCCTGGATTTAGTTTATCTCAGCTTCATCTGTTTCTTCATGTAATCACAGACGGATTTGATGATGGTGAGATCAGATCACTGTGTGGAGCACTGGCTGTTGTCAGACTCCTTGTGTATTCAAAAATCTCTCTGGATTATTACAATTAATGGCAAATGAATGGCAAAATGACACACATCAACGAAGAGCTGAAAGACAACCTTGAATGCTACTCAGTTAAAATAAAAATATTACATTGAATATTTTGTGTATTTTATGTTCTTTATTGACTTCCTAGTTACTATTAAAAGGATACCTACTGAATCACTTGAATTGAATTTCAGATCTTCTGGTTCATCTCCTGTCGAGGCAGGGCGTAGAGTACACCAAGGCCCAGAGAGATTTTACCCTTACGCTCCATTTGCATGGTCCAAAGGCATATCACCTGCCACATCCCAGTTCATTGCAAAGGTATTCTTCATGATGTCTAATTTTATACTGAATTACATTAAGCACTACAGACAATATTATCATGAATGGTTAAACTTACTCATCTAACAGCTCATGTCTCATGCTGATACATGTTGATATTATAGCTATTTTTTTTGTATGTCCAGTGTCCACAATAGGGATGCTTGGGTTAGTGGTTAAATGGCTATGTGGTTAAATGTCTGCTTTTTAATTTTACTAAAGTGACTGAGCTCTCTTGATGCCAGACCTGGTCTCAATAAAATGATGTTGGACATGCTGGAAAGACAGCACCAGGAAGATGAGGTCAAGTACGGATGTGTCACTCTGATGCTGAATGCCATGTCCATCAAAAATCACGTCCAGTATGATCCTCAGACACAAACAATGTTTGGATATGTGGACATGGGGGATTGATTGAATGAGACTGACAATGCTTCCGATGTTCTTGTGTTTATGGTGGTTGGTGGTTGTGTTCAAGGTTATTGGAAAGCTCCAATTGCGTATTATTTGACCAAGTCCCTCACACCACAATCACAGACAGTCTTAGTAGAACATGCATTAGAAGAGCTGCATCGTCGTCAGATAAGAGTGGTGTGCATGACAATGGATGGTCATGCATCCAATGTCAGTATGTGCACTCAACTTGGGTGCGATCTAAAAGCAGACCCCTATGACCCCTCAAAGACTCATTTCCCACATTCAGTAACCCATGACAACCACATGCTGAAGCTGACATGCAATATATTGCAGGTACATGCTCATTGTTGCATACATTATTGCACATATTTGCTCTGGTTGACCCTGTACTGCTTTTTAGACATTTTGATTGTATTTACATAATTGTGCAGAATATGGTGCTTTACATTTGATGTGCGCAGTGAAAAAAAAAAAATCGGATTCTGCAGGCATACAGCCCAATTGGAAGCATAACTGGCAGTATCGATTGGAAGTACATAATTCATCTGAACAATGTCCAAAAGAAAAGTGGACTACATGCTGCCAACAGAGTCACAGATAAGCATGTGAACTTTGCTAATCAGAAGATGAAGGTATGTTTGTATGATGATTAATGTATAGAGGGCCACAATAGTAATGGGCTCTAGGGCTTTATTGTGTTTTTATACTTTTTGATGATGTTTGTATCTTGTAGCGCTAATGTGCACTTCATTTCTCCTTCTAAACTCAATCAAGGTCTCCCTGGCTGCTCAGACTTTGAGTAGCTCTGGCAGTGGCGCTCCACACGTTGCAGGAGGTGGTCTATGCAGAGTTCAAAGATTGTGAGGCTACTTCAGAATTCATTAAGGTAATGCAGCTAGGGATTTGCATCATTGACCAAAATCATTTCTAACATTTGAGCGATTAATTGCTTTAACCCTTTAACACCCACCCTCCCTTTGTGGTTGGTCTGTTGGTCAGCAACCCCAAAACGAGGGTGGTTGTTAAAATGTGAATGCCACCAGGATTAACCCTTTATCATTTTCTTTTTTTTCAATTTGGGCATCGGGAACGATTAAATAATAATGACCATCCTCAAATTCAACAATATGCAAGAACTTGGATAAAACTGTTTATACCTACCTAATACTTACGTCAGAAGCACCCTTATTGTCACATGTCAGATTTACAGGTTACAGGTTACTATGCCTCATACTTGGGTGTTTACTATCTGATACCTGTTGACACTCAGTTATAGTGATGATTTCAGTGCTTCCAGTTAATTTAGATATTTGTTTATAGATAACAGACAGGCTGTTTGACATCTTGAACAGTCACAATCCCAGAGCCAAAGGGTTCAAAGCCCCCCCTTGGTTCTAGGAATTGGACAAGCACCAGGGAGTTCTTGTCAAAAGCCAGGGGGTACTTGCTCACTTTGAAGATGGAAGATGGCAAACCCCTTTACCGAACAAAGAGGTCTTTTAAAATAGTGACTGTTGTATTAGTGATGTACTGACAACATTTGTAGTTGCCAATACCCAGTACAAATTCTTTATTATAATTAAATTATCAGAATGAGGCGGCTGATTTAGAAAATATGGGTTTATTTTATTCTTCGTTAGATGTATACAAGTAGTCAATTTACAAATCATTAAATTATCTAAGGTAAAACTCTACCGGTTTCAGTGCATCCATCAAGTCCATGATATAAGTTGATGAGATGCTCATGAGATGCTCTGTTCTCTTGTTTATCTATCTTCTGCATCGAGTTCAGATGCTACCAAGTACCAGACGATCACAGCCCATCAAACTGCTTAGAGGTCGTGTACATTGTATGGAAGAGGATAGGGTCAGAAGATATGTTTGTGCTCAGGGAGCACATCGGCGAAACGCAGTATGGCATAGACAACCACCACCATACGCAGTTAACATTAGTTGTATCCCTGTTTTTTAAGCTAAGGCTGCACCACATCGCTAAAATGACTAACCTTACCTTACAGTTACTATATTAATAATAAAAATTATAGAGTGAAAAGGTCATCCTCCATTCTTTTAAACTACTCCTCAACATGCATGCAGTGTAAATAAAGCAGTTACATCAGTGAGATGATAGTAGTCCGTGGCCACACCCCCGTGCTAATGCTACAGCCCACGGCACAAATTACAAGACAAAAAAATGGAAAAATAGAAAATCGGTTAGATTTCATCTATTTAAATTATTGTTTCTTGAGTCATCATTTTGCAAAAGTGAAATTGAAAAAAGGGGGGGAAAATGTCAAATATCCATTGATGATGTAACCGAAAAACAGGAAAAATGAACGTCTGGTTTCAATTTTTCATTTTTGCATTTACATTGTATGGTCTGAAAATTGAATTATGAAGCGTTACACGGACCCTACAAGGTCTCAACTTTCTAAAGAGGTCAGGCATTTGATGGTAGGCAAAAATAGCTGGGAACAGTGATCTCTGAAGTAGGCACAGTGCAATGTCGAAGGGAAAAGCCTAGTAAATGGCCCAACCCTGAAGAAGTTAAAATAAACATGTAGGCCTAATAATTAAAATTATTTTATTATAATAGTAATATTCATATTATAAAAGTGTATATATATATATATATATATATATATATATATATATATATATATATATATATATATATACTCAGCAAAAAAAGAAACGTCCTCTGACTTTCAACTGTTTTTACTTTCAGTAAACTTAATGTGTAAATATTTGTATGAACAGCTGATCAGCTGTCCTTCCTGTCTCCCTGTAGCGCTGTCTCAGGCGTCTCACAGTGCGGACATGGCAATTTATTGCCCTATAGCCACATCAGCAGTCCTCATGCCTCCCTGCAGCATGCCTAATGCACGTTCACGCAGATGAGCAGGGACCCTGGGCATCTTTCTTTGGGTGTTTTTCACAGTCGGTAGACAAGTCTCTTTAGTGTCCTGCGTTTTTAGAACTGTGACCTTAAATGCCTACTTTTTGTAAGCTGTTAAGGTCTTAACGACCATTCCAGAGGTGCATGTTAATTAATTGATTATGGTTAATTGAACATGCATGGAAAACATTGTTTAAACCCTTTACAATGAAGATCTGTAAAGTTATTTGGATTTTTACAACATTATTGTTGAAATGCAGAGTCCTGAAAAAAGGGACGTTTCTTTTTTTGCTGAGTATATATATATATCTCATGTTGCCATTCTGTACACTGAGTTGTAGTAGCCTATATATTGATTTAACATAAATACCTTGTGCGTGTGTATATTCATTGCACCTATCTGTTCTGTTCAATGTTATTTTCATATTGTTAGTCTCATAGCATAATTGCCCAAAATAATTTGGCCAAAAAATGACTTAGGCAATTATGCTATGAGGCTAACGATATGGAAGTCCATGGTTATAATTATTCATAAGTATGCAGTGTCATAAGTACATCTCTGACGTTTATAACAAACCAAACAGTTTGAAAATCGGTAGAAAATTGAGCAAGTTATGGTTATTTAAAAAGTACATGCACCATGAAAACACAATGTTACGAGTGAGCGAGCTGACTGTGACAAGATGGCCGCCGGGTGCGGACGTCGACCTCCATTGGCCAGCAGCGCGGACGAGACATCTAGCCTTTATTATGTATATCTATGGTATTAGACAACAGCGGGACTTTTATTTTGGTCAGGGGTGTGACGTCATAGAACTGCACCGCGCTACTGCATCTGTTGTGAATTGGCTAAAGAAAGGTTTGTGTGTTTACTTATTTAAACTCATTTAATTTGCAAATTCAGTCTATTTTAATAGACTTTTTATCAAATGTATCAACCTATTTGGAATAGTTTTTACAACTTGCTGAAACTCTTTAAATGGAATGGGGAAATTGTAAAGAAAAGGTGCATTCACACGGCCTAGTAATTCCTGTAGTTACGAGATTCCTGCTTGTAAAAAGCGTTCACGTCCTCGTAGAGCTCGTAATTACAGCTTGTACGATGGGAGTTTTCTGAAAGCTCCCAGATGTTCCACGTGGCTGCTATACCACCTGACCGCTGTAGATTCATTAGGCGTTGGTTGTGGTGCCATAAAAACGCATAATTCCCAGTCAAAGGACATGAACAGCTCCGAATACAACGTCACGTGTTGTCATCTCAAGATTTTGGTAAATACGAGGGTGCGTGAATGCAGCAAAAGTCTTTCCATTTTCATCAGACATGTTTATGACAAAGTTTATATTCTTTCCAAACTATTTATGCAAAAATAAAGACTCATTCCGAGAGGTAATAAGACAATTGTTCCAGAGAAGCATTTTATGTGGAGAGTTTAATCTCAAAAAAGATAAGCCTCCAAGATTAAAAAAAAAAATGCACTGTGGAATAAACAACCATATTGAAATTTCATTTCTTTGACAATTTTTAACCAGTTAAGTTCAAAAGTATTGTTAATATATGTAAACATTTCTAAGCCACCATCAACTCTTTTGCCTGATATAATGTCCTTTTTTACTTGTAAGGTTTATTTTTCCAGATAAAATCCAGGAAGGTTTTATTGATTTCTTTTTTGAAGTTTCAGCGCTGATATAGAGAGAGATGGGTAAACAAATCTAGAAAGGCCCTTAGCTTTGGAAAGCAAAACTCTCTCAAAAATAGTAAGGATCCCTTTGTAACCAGTTATTCAGAATAATTTTTATTGTTATTTTTAGGCATAAAATTCAATTGTTCACAGGAATACTTATTTTTAGAACTATGCCAAGGTATTTTACTGGTATGTTTTGAAAGATCTATAGAATTTTGTATAAATAATATTTCATATTTTTTAAGATTTAACATTAATCCAGAGGATTTGGAAAATATAGATATACATTCCAGGGCCATTTTAACTTTGTTTTTCATCTCTCAGAAATAATGCAGTGTCAGCTGCCAATTGAGAAATTTTGAATTCTTTGTGAAATATTTTCAGGCCCAGAATGTTTTGATTATTTAAAACCATGAACATAGAGAAAAACAGAACTAGTAAAAACAGAAAAGGAGAGATTGGACAGCCTTGGCTTATCCCACTATGAATCCCAAATCTTTTGAGGTTCCCATATTAATTATATAATTTCAATATATTATTCCCAAAACCAATACCTTCCAGAAGTTTTGGTAGAATTCAACTGAAAGTCCATCTAGACCTGGACATTTATCCTTTTTCATATATTGGAGAGCTGACAGCAATTCCTTCCTAAGGTCAGAGTCACAAAGGTTTTTGAAGGCATTACTAATCAATGGAATAAAGTCTTGAATGTCATCAGTAAACAACTTACAAATGTCATAACTAAAGTAAGTTTTTCATAAAAGGAAATGACAAAATCTAATATTAGCTTAGGATCCTTGCATGAGGTGATGTTAAAGGGTTAGTTCACCCCAAAATTAGTGATGGGCAGATCGAGGCTTCGTGAAACACTGAAGCAGTTGAAGCAAATGTGCCGTAATGATTTGAGGCTTCGAAACAATCTGACACCCGTCTCCACGGTGACCCCTAGTAGTCAGAACAGCGTAAATGCAACAAAACTCAGGCCAAACATGCATTAAAAATACCATTTAACAAATGTATTGCAAAAGTTTTATTGAAAGTAAAATCAATCAAATGGAATTAAATAATCATCTAATAAGATTAAATATAGAGTGTCTGTATAATATGTGTTCTTTTATCAATTTTAAAGGCTTGTTTCCATGGCTCAAGCTAAACAGGCCAATAAGAGATTAATAACTACCATTATTCATTTAAATTATTCTAATGTATAATTAAAACATCTACAAATGTATAAAACTGATCGGAGATCAGGTAAAACCATAGGGTAAAGCCCTAGACACTTGTTCAATAGTTCTCAGTGAATCTGCATGATTCATGGGCTCACTTTATCATCGCCCTTTACCGGTGAACCATTGAAATTTCGAACTGTTTTGAAACGTTTCGAAACAGTGATGAAGTAACAAAGCCTCGTTTACTAAAATCACGTGACTTTAGCAGTTTGATACACGCTCCGAATCACTGATTCGAAACAAATGGATTCATGAAGCTTCGGAGCTTCATGTAGCAGTGTTTTGAAATCGGCCATCACTACCCAAAATGAAAATTCTGTCATTATTTACATGTCATTCCAAACCCATAAGACTTCAGAACACAAAGATTTTTTTATATGAAATCAGAAATCAGATCAGTTTTCTGTTCCTCCATTGACTGCCGTTCCAACTGACAATTTGACACTTCAAAAAGTTCATATAGAGATTGGAAAACTAATCCATATGTATCGAGCGGTTTAGTAAAGATTTTTTGAAGAGACTTGATAGCTTTTTATGATGAACAGATTTAATTTAGTCTTTTACTCACAAGTAAACATTGATCAGTGAACATGAACAGAAGCTCAACCGAACTGGAAAGATGCACAAGAACAAACTAATTAATGACCGAATTTTAATTTTTAATGGAAACTAACCCTTTAATATATAATGCAGACAAATTTTTTTTCTAAAAATTTATTTTTCATATTTTCTATCCATCTAGCTCTTTAATGCACAAAAGCTCCACTGGCCTTGCTAATTAGTCCATCAAGGACTGAAGCTTACATTCCTCTAAGTGTTTGAACTTTCCAAAGATTATCAATTTTGTCTAATAGTTCTGTTTTTATGCAATCTCTATCCTTTTTTAATTCCTTTGTCCTATTATCCTTTATCAATTCTCTAGATTTGAATTTAAATAACTCTTATTCAGATGCATAGTCTGACTTCTGTGAAATAAAGTTATTGGTGACTAAAGTTTCATTATTTTCAGTGATACATCACTATTACCTTTTTTCCTTTAATGACTTTTGCTGCGTGTAGCAAGACACGTGATGAAATCCTTTTCGTGATGAAATTCCTTTTCATGAGGCTTCTCGGGCATGGAACAATTCATATTTGACTTCCATGTTCACAAGGCACGTAGGTTCCTATTAACTTGTTTTTTTGCCCATTAAAAGGTGGGTTCCAGCTCTTTTTTCTTTCTTTCTTTTTTTTAATCTTTAGCGAGTAAAAACCTCCACCATAAATGCAAAGTAATGACCTATTGATTAAAGTTCCTTCTTAATTGGAGCAGGTGCAAAAATGCAATATTTTATATATCTGCAGTGATCATAAAAACTTTGTTAAAAAGTCATTAAATACCAAATATAAATATGAAGTTTCTGTTAAAGCACTGACTACTGAACTAGGGCTGATTGAGACGCAACCTGAGATTTAGTTTGGATTCATTTTTCTTTTTGTTAATTATTCTCATCTTAATCATGACAGAGTGTCCAAACACACAGGAAAAACTGCTGGTGAGGCACCTGAGATCCACGTGACACTATTATAAAGATGGCGTTTATTAAAGAGGAGAGTGAAGACATGAAGATTGAAGAAACATTCAGTGTGAAACAAGAAGATACCTGGACACAAACAGGTTGGTTTCATTCTTAAAACTGAACTCAGTCATTTGATCCTGTTTAAAATGTTTACCTCTAGAAGTGAATCATATTTAATATTTAATATATAAATATCCATGTCGCATGTGGACAGACATGTTTAAATCACATGACAGATATTAATGCTGCATCAAATGCATCTGAGAAGATCCTATCTGAGTCTTGCAAACATAACAGTTTCAGAGATGAAACCGTATGAACATTTTAATATAGTGATTAAGTGCATAGTTTTGTGCAAGACGCATCTTGTAATTTTAAAGGTGTGGGGTAAGCTGTATTTCAAAAACACTGTTTGGAAGTTGTCGGACTGACATCAGCAAATGTGTAACTAGTCAGCATTAGGGAGCGTATGATGGTCGAGGAGACAGAACAGGCAAGAGGGAGATTTGAAGAAAAGGTCACTGGATTTTGCCAAGTAAGACATGTTTCTGAATCAACATATTTTGTTGATCCTGGAACAACATTCCAGTCTGAAAATTTTGTCTTAACCCTATTCCTACCCCTAAACCTAAACCTACCCATAACTTATCCCTAAAATCAGAGGGGAAGGATAGGTGAATAACATTGATGTAGAAACCAAACCCTGGTTGCAAGCCTAATCTTGACATAAACTGTAAACTTGTCCCTAAAATCTGATTGGTTGATTGGAATGTTGTTCCAGGATCAACAAAGATGTTACGTAAGTGACTTAAACTGCGATTCATCGACTGGCCACTAGGGACAGGCTCCAAAAGAGAGCAGAATCTCATTGAGTCCCATGTTAAATTAGCCAAGTTTATAGCAGAAAAAAAACATGTTTACAAGTTGGTTCAAATTGTGGTTTTGGTCTATACTGCTAATTTTGCCCTTCATGACAACTCTGAGGGGGTTGAATTTTTTTATAACTCATCCGCTTAAATTATATTGAGCGAATGAGAATTATATTGAAGAACGATGACAGAGAGCAGATCATTCAGAAGAAATGTCATGCAAACAATGGACAATATATCAATATTTCATGGACAAAAAGTACTGTTTTTTTGTTTTGCAATGGACACTCATATTTTACCCAAGTGCCAGATTGGATTCATCTCGCGATCTCTATTTCATTATAAAGGTATGAAGTCCCATTTGATTTTCCATGTTGTTATTGGAGCATCTATATCTCTAAAAAAACACTGTAGATTGACAGTAAACCTTTAGAACTTTCTAATGATAAAACTTATCTTCATTAATATTTTAGATCGTATCTAAGATAGATAGATAGCTCCTTTGACTGCTAACATGGTCACGTCGAGCTAGGCGGGCATGGTTTCAGCAACAAGTCGCATGGGCTCCAACTACATCCCGCCTCTTTGCCCATTTTCAGTTATCCGGGAGTGACGTGCGGTGACACGCTGCTAAGATGGCAGCGGCATCATTTTCGCTTCAAAACTGCTGTTCAGAACTATGGGTGACGTCACGGACACTACGTCCATATTTTTTTTTACAGTCTATGATCTGCGCTAGTGTTGCTGTGAAAGATGAGATGTATACGCTCTCTAGCCAGTGGAAACGCAATCGGTTCTTAGAGGGCTCATCAATTGAACAAACTCCGAACTGGCAATAGCACCAGCTCTGAACTAGCACCCGGTTTGTGCTGGTGGAAAAGGTGTATTTGTGTACTTCAAAACAAAGAAATGTATACAGGTTTGGAACAACTTGATGGGGAGTGAATGATGACAGAATTTTTGAAAATGTCAACAAATAAATTCCATCCTTGATTAAAAAAAATTTAAACAATTCTTCCAAAGGCAGATTATTAACCAAGTCTAAACAAGGCATTATTAACCAAGACATTAGACATTATTAACCAAGTCTAAACAAACAACAAGACCACTGTGATACTTGGTACCATGACACTTAAGCCATGGTGTGACCGTTACCTCACTACAGAGATCGTCTCAGGTTACGTATGTAACCATGGTTCCCTAAGAACAGGGAACGAGACTCTGTGTTTACCGCATATGGGGAACATCACATGTGAACCGATGTCTGAAAGCCAAGTATCAAACCTCTCCAATCCTACTGACCGGTGACAGCATATGACATCATCATAGCGTGACCCGGAAGTATATAAGGAGTGCCTAGAGCAGGGGTCACCATTCCTGCTCCTGAAGGGCCGGTGTCTCTGCAGAGTTTAGCTCCAACCCTAATCATACACACCTGAAGCAGCTAATTAAGGTCTTACTAAGCATACTAGAAACTTCCAGGAAGGCGTGCTGATGCAAGTTGGAGCTAAACTCTGCAGGACACCAGCCCTCCAGGAACAAGTTTGGGGACCCCTGGCCTAGAGAATCAGTCAGTGGCTGCGTTCCAGTTCGGTTTTTAAATGCCCTTCCTTCGCTAACTTCCCTCGGTCTCGTTGACTCGGATGTACGTCATTGCTTACGTTGCACGAGTGCCCACTTCTGGCGGAACCTTTGCAATGGGCTGAACTGGAACGTCCTAAACCCTTGATCACTTGGAATCCGCAATGGAGCTGATTTATTATTTATTTTTTCCCCTTACAAATTTGTTTAATACAGCATTCTATATGTATATATGTGTTTTAAATGTTTAAAAAAATAATATATCATAGAATTGTTTGTGGTAGGGTACATTAAACGCGATATGCGGTGACGTCATAATCGTGTTGCATTGTGGGTTATGGAGCTGCCTGAAGTGTGCATGTGAAGTATACTCGCTCCCTCGGTTAAAATCGAGGGAGCGAGTGTCTGTCCATGTAAACTTCCCTCGTCCACTTCACGAAGTGGAACGCACTTTAAAATGGCAGCAGGGATTTCCCCGAGGGGAAGTGTTTAGGGAAGTTCGCGAGTGCGTGTCTAAAACTGGAGTGGAATGCAGCCAGTATCCTATCGTAAGAGGGACTGTTCAGCAGGCAGCCCCAATCCATGGCTAGGCAATGCAGAGTCTCGTTCCCTGTTCTCAGGGAACCATGGTTACATACGTAACCTGAGACGTTCCCTTTCGAAAGGGAACTCTACTCTGCATTTACTGCACATGGGGAACGATATACCCATACCACCATGCTTGAGGGGAGTGCATGCCACAAAGGCTAGACAAACGTAAAGCAGTTTCAAAAGAAATGCCAGCAACTCACCCTCGGGTCACAACAAAGGCTGTCGGTGTTCCCTACGGCCAACAGCCCAAGCTATAAGCCTCAAAGAGGTCTTCCGCAGAAGGCCTACCAAGGCTGCTCCAAGGCCTCTGGGACCAAATCTTCCGCAGAAAGGTCCCTTTAAGGGAATGTGGCCAGGGATCCGAAGGAACCCCAGCCAGTCACTAGAAGGGGGACATAGTCACCCCAAATGCCACCAGGGAGGCCTACCTGGTCTGACAGAGGACAAACTTTGGCCTCTTTGGCCAACCCTGTCTGAATACAGAGTCTCAGCAGTGCGTACTTCAGAGAAGACAGCAAGTAAGAGCGACCGCAAAAGGCAGTAAGCAACTCAAACCTGTGTGTTCAGAAGGGCATCCTGGAGAGCAGAACTCAGCTGAGTGCTCTAAACCCTCTTAATGAGGGGAGTATACTCTGCTCAGCGCCTGATTATTTGCACTGAGGAGGCTGTGCACTAGAAAAACCCTGATAAAAGGGGAGCACAAACCAGCCTGGGGGCTGGTCTTCAAACGGGAGGCCTCATGGAAGCCTTCAAACAATGACCAGCTTAGGGAGCTAAGCACTATACATGACGACCAACAGGGGAGTACAAAGCTTAACCTAACAGATAGACTATGTTGTAGGCACATAATCATGGAGGCCAGAGAGGGGCCTACAACATGACAAAAGTTCTATGTGGAGTAGAAACTCATAAATGTTATTCTGCTTCAGTGACAACCCCAGAAGTGGGAGTGGGAAAAACCAAGGGCAGCCTGTCAAGGCCACGCACCTTGAACACCAATCTTGCTGGAAGCAAGAATTAACCACATGACAATAACAGCAGATAAGACTGTAGAGTGCCCAAATAAAAGTCCACCTAACACAATCCAAAACGCAGTGTTCTCAGTAAAAGTACCTTTTACTCTTTAAAGCAAGAGGAGTACAACATATGCCATCATGATCTAAAGGAGGCCCAAAAACAGGCCTACAACTTCAGAAAGACACGTGGTGTCAGCTCGTGGCAGTCATTCAAGCTCCAGGGAGGACAACAACCAAACTACAGAGAGGTTCACTAAATCAACTCAACCTGGGGCCATGGCCACCCAGCAGTGTACTCAGTAAAACACCTTTTAACTCTCTAAGCGAGAGGAGTACACATTACAATACACTAACATGCTCTCAAAGAAGGCCCAAAGGGCCTACTACTTGTAAACACGTGGCGTTAGCTAGTGGCCACTAAAGTTTTAGGAGCAAAATAGAACCAACCTACTTATGAGGTAGCTATTTAGCTCAACTAGAGCTAATGGAAACCATGACAGGTCTATGATTCCAAACAGACACGTGGCATCAGCGCGTGGAAGTGCTACCAAGCTTGAGAGCAAATGTAGAAAACCGAACTGCAGTAAGGTTTACTAAATAAACTCGCCCTGAGAGGCCAGCCACTCAGCAATGTACTCTGTAAACACTTTACTGTCTAAGTGAGAGGAGTATGAAAAACAAACTCCAACATGCTTAACAGGAGGCCCAGAAGGCCTACAACTCACAGACACGTGGCATCAGCTAGTGGCTAATATGTCCACATAAGCCATCAGGCCATGCACTCAGTAAAACACCTTTACTCCTAAAACAAGAGGAGTACACACTCCGCCACAATACTCTGCGAGAGGCCCCACAGAAGGCCTACTTCTAGCAGAGATGGGTGTGGCCAATGGCGGTGATAGAACAAACCAGCACAGAAGTGTGCCAACATGCCATTAAAAAGGAGGCCTTAGCAGGGCTCCAAACAGCACATGGCGCCAGCTAGTGGTTATAAAGGGAACCAAGCTCAAAGGGGACCAGCTCTAAACCCAACAGACAGTTGTGTGTAACTAGCTTAAAACAACCTGAGCTAAGTCTACACATTCCAACAGGCAATGTACCAGCACACAATTACAGGGGGGCACAGTAACATGCTACCATGGTCTAAGGGAGGCCTAAAGATGGCCTACTACCTCAAATAGACACGGGCATAGACCTGTGGCAGTGTTAAACTAAGTGAGCAAAACTCATGACCATCTACCAACAATGCTTGAAAACACAAGCTGCTATACTAGAAGGAGGCTCAATGCATTAGAGCCTACAACTCCTATAGTACAAGCAATATAACTGTCGTGGCAGTGATTCAGCTGGAGGGACCTAACAGAACCAAACTGAATGTGAGGTTCTCTACACTCAACCTGAGTGTGCAATCCAACAGGTGCTAACCTGTAGCAGCACTAGATTAAAGCTCACATACATGTAGGGCAAAAGCTAGAACCCAAAGCAAACGTAACGCTTTGTATACATACGCTATCCTGCAAAGGATAAATACTTTCACCAAACAGAATTACACATCTGTACTGAACCCTAGAGAACAGAAGCTAAAATAAGCTAGCACCGTAACTCAAACTTGAATGTTAATTTAAGGGGCTCAGGGGAAAGACAAAATTATATCATGAATCAAGTTCTAAAGAGTGGGGCCTAGCATACATTGCATACACTTATCTACGCAAAGATAAGGGCCTACCACCTGAGACCACAGCATCAGGGAGGCTCATAACAGCCTACTACCTTAGCTGTTATCCTCAGCCATTGCACCTACACAATAAACAAGGGGAAATGGGCATATGGCCTAACAACTCCCTCAGAAGGAGGCCAGAACTAAGAACTAAACAACCTAACAAGGGATAGTAATTTAAAAAGGGTGATTTATAACCATAAACACCTAAACCTAGTCCTAACCTGTCTCCCCAATGTCCGACAGGTTCAGCCATAGATGTCTCTCCGTGGCCACCATCGATCTCCCAATCAATGCGCCGGTTTGCTTAGTGGCCCGGAGAGTGAGATCTGTGGTGCGGCGCAGCTCTCCCACCACCTCAGGGGACAATCCGTGCCCCTGATCCAGATCCTTCAGCAGATCGGCCTGGTAGGCTTGCAACACCGCCATCATGTGCAGAGCCACACCGGCCTGACCCGCTGCCATGTATGCCCTGCCGTTTAAGTGTGATGTCACTTTAAGGGCCTTAGACAGCAGGACCGGCGCTTTCAGTGTCGGTGCACTCCCCGTGACGAGAGAGTTCGCAAACGTCTCGTCAATAGGGGGCATCGACACATACCCATGCTGGCTCAATCCCTCAACAACGCCCGCTGATGTCGGTGAATGCGAGCCGAGTATGGGTTCTTCCATGCCTTCTCGCCTAGACAGAAAATGCACAGGTTGTGTGTGTCCTCCAGTGTCAAAAACCATGGACACGGGTCAGCACACTTCCTGAAAAGTTTGTCAGACATTTTAGAAAATATTCTTTACTGGGTTCGATAACAATAGCAAACAGACACAACAGTCCCGAAAGACGAAAAGAAACTGACTGATTCTCTAGGCGCTACTTCCGGGTCACGCTATGATGATGTCATAGGCTGTCGCCATCCAATAGGATTGGAGAGGTTTGATACTTGGCTTTCAGACATAGGTTCACGTGTGACGTTCCCCATATGCGGTAAACGCAGAGTAGAGTTTCCTTTCGAAAGGAACAATGTGGAGCTGCTCTGAAATAAAATCAGTTTTTAATGTCAGATAACAATTTCTTTAAAACAGGGCTAGACTCAATACCTTCCATAGTACAGTACTCCCAGAGATAGGCAATGGCTAGTTGGTGTTTTTTGTAAGCGATTTGGTCAGGTTTTTGAAATTTATATATATTTTTTTTTCTTTAAAAACCTGTTTCGCTTTGTACTGCATCATCCATACATGGGCCATTTTGCTTGATGCATTCAGGGTAGTGAATCATAGATGTTTTGAAATCAGATTACTAGAAGGATACAACTCCCTGAACAGTGGGTGATGCTCTACTATCAGATGCTTCAACAATGTTGTCATTCCTTTATAGATGTAAGGAGAAAATACAATATTAACAATCTGTAAAAGAAGCAGCATCAAATGCCAGTGCTTATCTCCCTCTGGGACTACATCTCCAAATATGAGGGGGATGTTCCTAAATGGTCAGACTTGGGTGGTTATTTTTTGTCCAAATAGCCATAGTTGAAGGCATACAGTCTTTAAGGAATGGAATTGCCAGAAATTAGATTGCAACTCATATATTCAAAAAGTAGTTTCACTTCATATTGTGCAGCTCCTTCTAGGATATCATGCATATCTAGCACAAAATTCTCAGATACATTAAAGTAAGCTATTGAGTATGAGAGGGCCAAAAGCAGACCTGACTCAAGCTGTGTTTGATAAGGATTTTATAAGTGCCAGCTTGAACGTTTTTAGGAAGTCTCCAAAAGAAAGTAAAGTATTAACAATAAGACATTCTAAGACTACAGGACACACCTGTAACACTTTATTTTACTGTGTCCTTGTTATACCATCTCTTTTTTTTGTTGTTTGTTTGTTTTTAGACCTGGTGACACTGAAACAGAAGAGCCACAAACTGAATGAAATGGAAGAGAAAAATCAGAATCATCATGATTTCACGAATAGAGAAAAATTCACACAGACTGAAAAGACATCCTCACAAAAAACAGCTCAGAAGACCAAATTTAACTGCAATTACATCTGCCCTCAGTGTGGAAAGAATTTCACTCAAAAGAGACAGCTTGGAGATCATGTGAGGATTCACACTGGAGAGGGCCTTTTCACCTGCCAACAGTGTGGAAACAAGTTCACTCGAAAAGGAGCCCTTAAAAGGCACATGAAAATTCACACTGGAGAGAAGCCTTACATGTGCCAACAATGTGGAAAGAGCTTCACAACAAAACTAAACCTTAAGTATCATATGAACATTCACACTGGAGAAAAGCCATTCCCATGTGAACAGTGTGGAAAGTGTTTCAGCCGTAAAGAAACCCTTAATCAGCACATGAAGATTCACATAAAAAGGGACTGTTTTGTATGTCATCTGTGTGAAAAAAGTTTCACAGACATGAAACGTCTTAACATACATGTAGAAATTCACTCTGGAGAGAAACCTTTCAAATGCCAGCAGTGTGGAAAGAGTTTCCGATTAAATAAACACCTTGAGAGTCACATGAGAATTCACACCGGAGAGAAGCCTTTCACATGCCAGCAGTGTGGAAAAAGTTGCAGTCATAAAGTTACCCTTAAGAATCACATGAATCTTCACACTGGAGAGAAACCTCACATATGCTCTGAGTGTGGGAAAAGTTTCAGATATAAGGTTACCCTTAATGCCCACATGAGTGTTCACACTGGAGAGAAGCCTTTCGGATGCCCTCGGTGTCAACAGAGTTTTGCATATAAATCATCTCTTGAAGCCCACATGAGAAGTCACTCGGGAGAGAAGCCTTTCCCCTGCAAACTCTGTGGGAAGAGCTTCTCAGAAAGAGGAAATCTTAAAACTCACATGAGAGTTCACACTGGAGAGAAGCCTTACACCTGCCCTCAGTGTGGAAAGAGTTTCACGGTTAAAGGAAACCTTAAGAGTCACATGAGAGTCCACAGTGGAGAGAGGCTTTTCTCTTGTCTTCAATGTAAGAAGAGCTTCACACAGAAAAAGGACTTGAAATGTCATTTGCAAACTCATTCTGGAAAGAAATTGCGGTGTTCTGATTGTGGTAAGAGATTTGAAAAAAGGTGTCATTTCAAAAATCATCTTTGCATTCACTCTGGAAGAAGATTAAATTGTGATCATTGTAATAAAAAATTTGTTTTGCCATTACACTTACAGATACACCTGAAAAGTCATGAAAATGTGAAACGCTATGTGTGTCATTTGTGTGGAAAGAGTTTTAAATGGCCCAGCAATTTAAAATGGCACAAGAAAATACGTATCTGTGTAAAATCAAGGCTACGTTCAAACCGCAGCTGAATGTGGCCGAGATATGATTTTTCCTCTTCATTAACCCTTTTATTTGCATCTTTCACATATTTATACTTTGCCTTGAGGCCTTTTATTTTCTTTTTTCATATACATATGTATCCACCTGTATCTATACATAACCACCCCTATAGTTTGATTGGTTACGCCCTTTAATTTCGATTGTATAGAGACGTCACTCCATTCCATGTATTGATACCTCAGAATCAAATATTATTTAAAGGTGCCCTAGAATGCTTTTTCACAATATGTAATATAAGTCTAAGGTGTCCCCTGAATGTGTCTGGTAAGTTTCAGCTTAAAATACCCCATAGATTTTTTTTTATTCAGTTTTTTAACTGCATATTTTGGGGCATAATTAAAAATGTGCCGATTCAGCGTGCTTCCCCTTTAAATCCTTGCGCTCCCCGCCCCCAAGCTTGCAACTCTATAATACATTGCATAAACAAAGTTCACACAGCTAATATAACCCTCAAAATGGATCTTTACAAAGTGTTCATCATGCAGCATATCAGATCATATGAGTAAGGTGTTTATTTGGATGTTTACATTTGATTCTGAATGAGTTTGATAGTATGCTCCGTGGCTAAAGCTAACATTACACACTGTTGGAGAGATTTATAAAGAATGAAGTTGTTTATGAATTATACAGACTGCAAGTGTTTAATAATAAAAATAACGACGGCTCTGCTCTCCATGAATACAGTAAGAAACAATGGTAACTTTGACCACATTAGCAGTACATTAGCAACATGCTAAAGAAACATTTAGAAAGACAGTTTGCAAATATCACTAAAAATATCATGATATCATGGACCTTGTCAGTTATTTTTGTTCCATCTGCCATTTTTCGCTGTTGTCCTTACTTGCTTACCTGCATAAAGTCTGTTGATTCGGCTCTGTGCTGCTCCAGACGTTAATACTGGCTTGTCTAATGCCTTGAACATGGGCTGGTATATGCAAAAGTGTGTACATATTAATGATCCCGACTGTTACGTTGAGATTCGCCTGTTCTTTAGAGGTCTTTTGCACAAATCAAATTTACATAAGAAGGAGGAAACAATGGTGTTTGAAGACTCACTGTATGTCATTTTCCATGTACAGAACTTATTTAACTATGCCGAGGTAAATTAAATTTTCAGTTCTAGGGCACCTTTAAACCTTTGCCTTGCTGTGCCATGTAAATGAAAGATTATAAATAAAAGGACATAACTTTAATGAATATGAACATTACACTGCATTATTTGATTTTTGCACTCGTTTTCAATCAGAACTTGAATATGGTTACTGTTTGGGGCTCATTTGGTGACATCTGGAAGCTGGATCCGGCTGTGGGTTGTGAAATAGCTAAACATTTTAACAATCTTTTCACTGATCCTTGGTGATTCAATAGAGACCTCTGGCTAGGACTGGGCGATTTTTTTTCTGATTAATTTGAAATTATGTTTTGCCTCTTTTATTTTTTTTAAATCAAGAAATTGTGATTTTGAATAAAAATGTTAGAAAGGTTACAACTAGACATGTTGACAATACAGCAATGATAACCGCATTAGAAGAAAATGATCTGACCTCAGGATGGCGCCGGCGCGCCTGATTAACCACTCTCACATGACGCTCTATGAACGTAGAACACATCACTATTATTTGTAGTACACATAATTGTTTCACATTGGTAAATATTTGAATTTTCACTAAAATCTTTCGCTAACGTCTACGGTTACACTATAATATACAATTATAAAAACCTCAGATACATTAGAAGTAAACAATTAATGATAACTTACCATGCTGTCACAGGCTGAACTTGAAGTATCTTTTGTATTTGAGTTGTTGGTTCATTATCCTGCAATTCGGGATTATACTCTGGGTCAAACATTTATGGGCGAATCATTCCAATTGCCATTTTTCAACATTGGAAGTTTTCAAAACAGTTTTCTCACATGTACTGATGAGTGAGTTGAAACTCATTATAACATGCACCGTGACAATCTGTCGTCCTTTTAAAAAAGTTTGGACACCCCTGGTTTATCTGAACATGCTATTTGTCACCATTGTTGAGATTCATACACTGATTCTTGATGTGTGTGTGTGTGTGTGTGTGTGTGTGTGTGTGTGTGTGTGTGTGTGTGTGTGTGTGTGTGTGTGTGTAAATGATAGAGAACTACTTTTTTTTTTTTTTTTTTTTTACCAACTTCTAAAAGTCCTTGAATATTGAAAATGCTGGGTCTTAGGCTGTAGACCAGGGGTGTCCAACCCTGCTCCTGGAGGGCTACCTTCCTGCAGATTTCAGTTCCAACCCTGCTCCAACACACCTTTCTGTAATTACACCATGATTAGCTGGTTCAGGTGTGTTTGATTCGGGTTGGAGCTAAAATCTGCAGGGCAGTAGCCCTACCGGACCAGGGTTGGACACCCCTGCTGTAGACTCACTGCACTGCTGTAATTAATAAAGTAAATCTAACTCAGAGATTAGGTTCTAAATGAGATCAGAGATATGATCATAATGATGATTGTGTCAAAACATAAACAACACCTGACCACATTTTTTCTTTGCTTGTCAGAACAGAGAAGAGTGGCTGGTCGCACACTGAATCCAAAAAAAGACTAAAGTCTAGAAAAATACAAAATTTATTATATAAATTGCATAGTGCAATAAAGTGCAAAGTGCAAGTGAATTAAAAACAGAGGAGCAGACGTTTCAGCAATTTGCTATCCTCAGTGCTTAAGATGCAACAAACAATCACCCTTTTTCTAGAAAGACAAGCAATTCAGAGCCATCAGCTTAATCCAATTATCACAATCATCAATTAGCACCAATAACAATCACTTATCACAGGTGTCACAGCAAGAGAGTCTGAAAGGCAATAAACAAGGCAAAATACATTAAATGTACATAGAAAAGAATGAAAATAAATTTAGCAAAAAAAAAAAAAAATGTTACAAAAAACAAGAAAGGTCAAGTTCTTCATTCATGCCATCAGGAAATAGAGATTTAAGCTCAAAAATCCAAAATGTCTCCCTTTGTAATAATTTCTTGTCTCTATCTCCGCCTCTTCTATGAGGTAAAATCCTCTCGATGCCCAGGAACTTCATATCAGACAAAGAATGTTTGGCAAAATTGAAGTGACGATAAATGGGAGATGTATCATCACGTCTACGAATTGCACTTGTATACTCAATCATTCTAGTGCGCAAAGCACGTGTAGTTTTACCAACATATAACAAAGAACATGGACAAATAATGATATAAATCACATATGTACTCTTGCAGGTTATCAATTGTTTGATCTTGTATGTTTTTTGTGTACAAGGATGTACAAATGATTGACATTTGACATATTTTGTGCAAGAAGTGCATCTGTGACATGGAAAATTACCCTGGGCATCAACTAGGGTGGTCGGAGTAGAGACATAAGTATCTGCATGAACGAGCTTATCCCTCAGACTAGAACTCCTAGAAGAAACAAAAAGTGGTGGATCATTAAACACATTCAATAACTGAGGATCACTTTGAATGATATGCCAGTGACTCTTAATAATCCTCCTGATATCATTACTCAATGGACTAAATGTAGATTTAAAGACACAAGAATAGCTTTTTTTACTGTTAATTGCAATCAAGTTACTTTCTTCGTGTTCTTGTAAACTGCGCACCTTCTCAAGTGCACTGTCAAGCCACTTATTGGGATATCCACGCAATTTAAAATCTGCATATAAATTATGGGCTTTAACATCAAAATCTTCCTTCCTAGAGCAGATACGATAAAGTCTCAAAAATTGACTATAGGGTAACCCACGTTTTAAAGAAGTTGGATGTTCACTGGTAGCATGAAGGAGACTGTTCTTAGCTGTATCTTTTCTATAAAGAGAGGAAACAATCTGTTTGTCAACAATTGATATACAAGTGTCCAAGAAATTGACATTTGTGATTCCAACATCATGTGTGAACTTGATCGAAGGTCTAAGGCAATTCATATATAGAACAAATGCTTCAAAATCACTTACAGAACCTTTGTAAATAACAAAACAGTCATCAATGTATCTTTTAAACAGAATGATATTGTCAAAAAAAGGATTGTTGTTAAAAACATATCTATCCTCCAAAAAACCCAGATATAAATTGGAATAATCTGGAGCCATAGTGGCCCCCATAGCAGTGCCTTCAATCTGTAAATAATACTGGTTTTCAAATAGGAAATAATTCTTAGTGAGAACCAAAACAAAAAAAGCATCCCATTTCCCAATTATGTAGTGCTGTCAAATAATGGGTTCCCGTACAAAGTGCTTATAGATGTCTTTTCATATTTTATATAATTTTTCATGGATGAAACCACCTGTACCATGCTTGGCACACTCTGTCAGATGAATTCCACTAAGTTTCAGGGGATTCAAAAAACATCCCATTTCCCAATTATGTAATGGCTGCCAAATAATGGGTTCCTGAACACAGTGTTTATAGGTGATTTTTCTAATTTTATGTAAAGATTTGTGGATTAAAACCCTTTAACTTAGCACGCTCAGTCGGGTGCATTCTATTACCTTTTAAGTCATTTGGGACCTTCTGGTACGAAGGTTTTTTTAAATGAAATGTGTATAAGACGTGTTTTGCATCAAAAAAAGACATGACAGTAGGAACGTTTCAAACATTTATTGAACAACAAAAACACAAAAAAGAACATGAGAACACAACAACAAACAGAACAATCAAAGAAAATGTAAATAAAAATTTAAAAGAAAACGGTCTGGTTGGCCCTCTAAGCATCTTCCACTTCACCCGAGGGAATCCCTTCCTCCGCGTGCCCACTTTGCGGCGCCACTTGGACAGCATAGTTGGCTCCTGAAAAAAACGAGAAAGGCAAAGAGTCAGCAAACACACCTACTCGTCACACAAATGGTTTAAACGAGCCCCCCGTGAGAAGACGGACTTACGATAGCGGATTCCGATAGGGGCTGCCAGAGGGCAAAGAGCTGGGAGAGGTCGGTGAGCTGGCGGTGCCTCCTCTGCGGCAGGCCGCTGTAGCGAGCCACACCCCTAACTGCCTCCCTCAGCCTCACCACCATCCTATGGAGGTTTGCGGGCTGGTGGCGCCTCCTCTCCAGCAGGAGGCTGTAGTGATTTAAGCTCCTGACTGCCTCTGTTAGTGTCACTGCCAGCCTCCGGAGCTCTGCGTGCCTCTCCTGACAGATCGGGCAGTTGCAGGCCCTCTCCGGGTCCTCTGCCTCTGCCTCCGCCTCCGCCACCTCCTCCTCCTCCTCCTCCGCCGCCACCTCCACCTCCTCCTCCGCCGCCACCTCCACCTCCTCCTCCTCCTCCTCCGCTGCCGCCACCTCCTCCTCCTCGTTTTGGCACAATGGGCAGTCGCCGTTTAGCATCGCCTGGTGTATATATATATATATATATATATAATAAAAAGTATAAAAATACAAATAAAAGAACAGTGCAATAAAGCCGTAAGCAAAAGTGCGGAAGGCGTCACCTACCGTGGTGGAGAGAGAGTCAGGGTGTAGAGTGATAATGAGAGTGAAGTGTGGTGTGGGTGAAGTGTGGTGAGGGTGAATAGTGGTGTGCGTGAAGTGTGTTGCAGGTGGGAAAAAGTGTAAATGAATGACAAAGATTGTCGGGGCAGAAGCCTTTTATACTCTTTTAGGGCCAACCAATCAGGGATGGGGAAACCTGGATCTAACCTCAGGATGGTGGAAAAGCCAACCAATCGGGGAGTTGGAAATTAAGGGGTGTGAAATTGGAACCAGTATTGCATCATTTATTTAAAGACACAGTGTTTGTAAATGATATTTCACATTTAATGAATAAAAGTTTTTTGGATTAAAACACTCTAACTGTACTAAGCACACTCAACCAAACAGATTCATCTAGTTTCCAAGTCATTTGAATGCTTAACTGGCATAGAAAAGGCAGTTTCCGCGGAACCCGAAGGCTCACGACCTCGGGGTCAGGCTCGTCCGACAGGGGACACCGAGACCTTTCCAACAAGACCCTCCACGAGCCCCGGGGCCACTTGGCCCCCGAGATATGAATTTTTAAAATTTCAACCGGAAGTAAGCCCATAACTCTGGAACCCAAAAAGCTATCCTAGCAGCACCGGTCTCGTTCAAACCGTCTAATCGAGTTCTACACACGGTTCAAATTTCAAAACGATCCGCGGAGTCTCCGCGGAGATATTCGACTGAAACGATCCGGCACTTTTCAAAATGGCCGCCCCCATAGAAAAGCTCTATTCTCGGCCAACTTTTGCTCATAACTTGGGAACACAAAGCCCCAGAACGCTCAAACTTTAGTCAAAAAGTCCCCTCTGCCCCACGACCTGAACACATCTGTGGCGGGCCCCGGGGACGCCCCCTGGCGGATCACGGATCCGCGGGGGTCCCGAACTTTCGCGGGCTCTAGCTCCCGAACCCAGCACCTGGTCAACACCCGAAAGCACGAGCCGCCACCACCTTCCCTTCCCGAGATATTAACACTTTTAGCCAAAACACCCTTATATTCAAAGGGCCCTATCTCCCGAACCCAGCCGACTCCCGGCTCCAAACTCCGGCCGTACAGCCGGCCCAGAGGGACCCTACCTCAGGCACAGTCCCCACCTCCTGGGACCTTCCCTTTCCGAGATACGGCCACTTCCTGTCCATCTTTGACCGGCTCTAGCTCCCAAACCCGGGGGCCCCCGACCTTGGGGGTGGTCTTGTTCGACGGGGCACATCGAGCCCTTTCCAACAAGAGCCAAGGGGTCGTTGCGTTCCCAAGATATAAGGCAAAAATGCCAAACCTTTGACAGCCCGTAACTCCAGGACCCCGGGGCCCAGGACCTCGAGGTCGGACTCGTTCGATAGAGGCCCCCGAGACCTTCCTTTGATCTGAATTTCAGAATTTTCCTCCACAGTGTTCCCGGGATATGAGCTAAAAACTCAAAGATATGCCACTTTCCCAATTATGTAATGGCTGCTAAATAATAGGCTCCTGGATGCAGTGTTTATAGATGATGTTTCATATTTTTAATAAAGTTTTATGGATTAAAACCCTATAACTGTACTAAGCACACTCAGTCGGATGCATTCCATTACCTTTTAAGTCATTTGGGACCTTCTGGTACGAAGGTTTTTTTTAAATGAAATGTGTATAAGACGTGTTTTGCATCATAAAAAGACATGACAGTAGGAACGTTTCAAACATTTATTGATATGTTGCGGAACACTGCATGATAACACTGCGGAACATAATAAACAGAACAAGAAAATAAAATGTAAATAAAAGAAAAGAACACGGTCTTCTAAGCCTCGTCTGCTTCGAGTGGGCCATCTTCACCCGAGGGAATCCCTTCCTCAGCATGCCTGTTTTGCGCCTCTGAAAAAAACGAGAAAGGCAAAGAGTCAGTAAACATACCTACTCGTCACACAAACGGTTTTAAACGAGCCCCCTGTGAGAAGACGGACTTACGGAAGGGGATTCCCTCGGGTTGGTCCAACACCTCGTCCTGCCAGCGGTTGATGACCAGGAGGATGTCCATGATCTGGCGGCACTTCCTCCACAGCAAGTTGCTGTGGCCCGCGACGCTCGTGACCGCCGCCATCATCGTCTGCGCCAACTTGTGGAGGTCTTCCGGCTGGTGGCCAATCCTCTGCAGCTCGAGGTAATAGTGACGCATGCTGCAGATTGCCTTACTCAGTTTGTGCTCGATCCTCCGGCCATTCGCGCGCCTTAGGTTTTGCATCACCTTGTGTATATATATAATAAAAAATATAAAAATACAAATAAAAGAACAGTGCAATAAAGCCGTAAACAAAAGTGCGGAAGGCGTCACCTACCGTGGTGAAGAGAGAGTCAAGGTGAAGTGTGATGAGGGTGAAGTGTGGGGACGGTGAAGCGTGGTGAGGGTGAATGGTAGTGTGGTGAGGGTGAATGGTGGTGTGGTGCATGTGTAAATGAATGACAAAAATTGTCGGGGCAGAAGCCTTTTATACTCATTTAGGGCCAACCAATCAGGGATGGGGAAACCTGGATCTAACCTCAGGATGGTGGAAAAGCCAACCAATAAGGGAGTTGGAAATTAAGTTGTGTGAAATTGGAACCAGTATTGCATCATTTATTTAAAGACACAGTATTTGTAAATGATATTTCACATTTAATGAATAAAAGTTTTTATGGATTAAAAAACTCTAACTGTACTAAGCACACTCAACCAAACAGATTCATCTAGTTTCCAAGTCATTTGAATGCTTAACTGGCATAAAAAAGGCAGTTTCTGCAGAACCCGAAGGCTCACGACCTCGGTGTCAGGCTCGTTTGACAGCGGACCCCGAGACATGTACTGGTGAACTAACCCCAACTGTACCGATGGATGTTGAAAAATGTACAAACGTGCCATTTATAATAACACTTAATTGCATAAATTAAGAAAAATATGACAGATTATCTCACCTCTCGTGATGAGTCAGCATCAGTAATGAGATCCACAAAATGGAGGTCATTAAATTCCCCTTTGTTAACCAATAGCAGCCCTTGTTAATTACCATGACAACTAATCACCTGTCCAAGAACAGGGAACGCCCACCAATCAAAAATGCCCCGCCCACTTTTAATTAAAATATTTTTTTTTTTAGAATTTTTTTTTTTTTTTCAGAGTTTTTGTTTTTGGGTCAGTATTATTTTGCCCTCAATTGTTTTTAAATTAAACGTGTATAAAAAATGTGTGTTGCATCAAAAAAAGACATGACAGTAGGAACGTTTAAAACATTTATTATAACAACAGAACAGAACGAGAAAAGAACATTTAAAACAAAAAAAATCAGAAAAAAAACAGTTTGTTTCTGGGCCCTCTTTGCCACTGGCCCTCTTTGCCACTTTCATAAGCATCATTCTCTTCAGGGGGGAGAGGTGAGCCCGAGGGAATCCCTTCTTCCTCGGAGTGCCGACTTTGCGCCGCTTGGACGGTGTAGTCGGCTCCTGAAAAAAAGCGAGAAAGAGTCAGCAAACACACCTACTCGGCGCACAAACGGTTAAATGAGCCCCCCTGTGAGAAGACGGACTTACGGAAGCGGATTCCCTCGGGCGTTTCTCCCCCGACGGGCTGCCAGGAGGCTACGGGCTGGAGGAGGTGGGCGGGCTGGCGGCGGGTGCCGGCCGCTTGCCCGAACTCTTCCCGGCTCTCTTTCCTGACTTCTTGCAGGCCTTCGGGGACCCCGGGGCGGCGTCCTCACCCTCCACGGCCGCCTCAAACAGGCGGCGGTGTTTGGCCGCCTGCTTGGCGTCGAGGTTTAGTGCATAGAAGCGGTCGGCCATGGAGGTGTCATGGCACATGAATTGTGCCACCTTCTGCCGATCCCCGGGGGTGTGCGAGTTCTTGGCCTGTGCGGAGAGAGGAAAGCACGGTTAGAAACGACAAACGCATGCACGTCAGAAACTCAGAAACTGGCGGAAAGCCGCTAGGGAACACTTACGTGAATGGCGATGGAGGTCCAGATGTCGGTGAAGGTGGGATTCCCCGGGAGGCCCATCCCAGCCCATGCTTCCTGAAAATAATGGTTCAGGTTCTTGCATGAGCTGGGCTTGGAGGTGAAGAAAAAGTAGTGTGCAGGTTCACCTCCAACCAAGTAGGGCCTCATGTCCAGGAAGTCTGTGAGCCACCCGTACTCCTCGCCACTCAAGGCCAGCTGCGCCGCCCCGAAGGCCTGGTTCGTCTTGTGCGTTGAGATCTACGGAAACAGAGACAAGCGTGCGGTGTAAGAGGGAGAACCGTGAAGAGAGAGAGAGAGAGACGGAGAGACAGAAAAATAAAAGCACTCGCGTTGATGACGAAGCACCCCTCCTTTGATCCGGTCTTGGCCGCCTCCACCTCCGCAATGGTCATGTTCTGGAACACCCCACCGCGATGGCTGTATATACAGGCCAAGTAGGCGGTGAGGTGCCCATAGAAGGACCATTGCAGGGCCCTGTCGGCCGTCTCTCTGAGACAGGCTGCGAGAAAAGAGAGAGAAGCGTTAAGTGTCGAGGCGTGCGCAAGGTCGGAGAGATGAGTGTGAGAGGAGGCAAAAACTCACCCAGAATGTCAGGGTTGGCGGCCTTGGCGGAGGCGACGCACTGGCGGAGAGTGGCCTTGGCGATGAGGCGGCCCTCCTTGGCCTGCTTCACCCTCACCTCGTGCATGACCACTTTCCGCCGCACGGACCGGATCATGGTCTTAATTTCACGGTTCAAGCCCACCATCACTGTCCGGGGGAGTCGGCAGGTGGGCGGCGGGGTCTCGGCCACGTAGGCCAGGAACTGGGCCACGTTCTTTAAGTAGTGGTGCACCGTCGGCTCCGCGATCTTGGCCTGGTTCAGGCTGTTGTGCCAAGATCGCATCCTCGCCGTGTGGTTGAGGAAGACCAGGCTGGCCAGGTCAGTCTGCCCCGCCGTCATGTACCCGATGAAGTGGCGGGGATCCGCCCCCTCCTGGTGGCCCTGGTACTCCTCGAGGAGGACGTCTGCGAAAAGAAAACACACAATGGGGTCAGAACAGAGCAAGAAACTTTGGCCGCAGAGCGAGACGGGGAGAAGCGACAGAGCGCGGTACTCACTCAGGGCCACCACGTGGTCCGGGAAGGGGTGCTTTTCTTCGCCCGGGGAGGAGGAGGTCGACGCCTTGGCCGGCGGCTGGGGGGCGGGGGCCTCGGGGCCCGGGTCCTGGCGGTCTGCCTCCTCCAAGGGCAGGGCCAGGGGCTTGTCTTCCTCTTCCTCGGCCTCTCCCGGCGCGGGGGGGCGAAGGGAAGACAGCAGCCTGCCGGTCACCCGGGCGAGCTGGCTGGAGGGCTTACCCCGCGACCTCCTCAGCAGCAGGCGGTAGCGGCGAGTCACCTTCCTGAGTGACTCGCTCAGCATATCAACCTGCCTGCGGAGGTCCTCCCGCTCATCCTGGCAGCTGGGGTTGTTGCAGGCGCTCTCCTGCTCCCCCGCCGCCTCCTCCTCCTCCTCCACAGCAACGATCGGGTCATCCAGTTCCTCTGCCAGGTCCAGGCTGGAGACTATGGCCACGGCCGGGTTGCTGGCCCGCAGCTTGGCGAGACCCTCCAATATTTTTTTCCTCTTAAGGGTCTCTGTGGCCTGCCGGCGGGCCGCGACCATGACCTCAGTGTGGGTGGCCAGGTGGCGGTCCATCCGGGAGGTGTACTTTCCGCAAGCGGGCAGGGGGCAGGTGCCCTTGCGCACGTCCACCCTCCCAGATGGAATGGCCAGTAGCAGCTTTCTCTCTGCCTTATTACGGACACCGTGGCTCACCCCCAGGTGCTGGCTCAGCTGGCTGTAGCCACGGTGGCACAGCGGGCAATCGCTGTTAGGCATCGTGTATATATATATGTATATATATAGGGTATTGACGATATAATAAAATATAAATATAGATAATAAAGTAATTAACAAAAGCAAATATATAATATATAATAATAACGGCAGTGAAACACGAGGTGCGTAAAAACAAACGGTGAAACAAAAGTGCGGAAGTTGTCGGCAACCGTGGTGCAGTGAGTGAGGGTGTAGGGTGATCGAAAGTGTGGTGCAGGTGAAAAAAGTGTAAATGAATGACAAAGATTGTCGGGGCAGAGGCCTTTTATACTCTTTCAGGATCCAAACTCAGTTCAAAGGGATGGGAAATTGGAATGAGGAAAAACCAACCAATCAGGGATGGGGAAATTAAGGAATGGGAAATTGGATCTAACCTCAGTTCAAAGGGATGGGAAATTGGAATGAGTATTGCATCATTTATTTAAAGACACAGTGTCTGTAAATGATATTTCACATTTAATGTCAGTTTTTATGGATTAAAACACTCTCACTGTACTAAGCACACTCAACCGAGCAGATTCATCTAATTTCCAAGTCATTTGAATGCTTAACTGGCATAGAAAAGGCAGTTTTCACGGACCCCTTATTTGGCGGCCATTGTGTAATTGGAAAGTGGGATGCTTTTCTTGAGCGGGCTCTAGCTCCTGAACCCTAAGGCCCCCGACCTCGGGGTCGGGCTCGTTCGAAAGGGGACACCGAGACCTTTCCAACGAGACCCTCCACGAGCTCTGGCCACTCGGTTCCCGAGATATGAATTTTTAAATTTCAACAGGAAAAAAGACCATAACTCTGGAACCCAAAAAGGCTATCCTAGCAGCACCGGTCTCGTTCGAACTGTCTAATCGAGTTCTACACACTGTTCAAATTTCAGGACGATCCGCCGCGTTTCCGCGGAGATATTCGACCAAAACGATCTGGCGCTTTTCAAAATGGCGGCGCCCATAGAAAAGCGCCATTCTCGGCCAACTTTTGCTCATAACTCGGGAACGCAAAGCCCCAGAACGCTCAAACTTTGGTCAAAAACTCCCCTTTGCCCCACGACCTGAACACATCCGTCGTGGGCCCCGGGGACGCCCCCTGGCGGATTGCGGTTCCGCGGGGTCCCGAAATTTCACAGGCTCTAGCTCCCGAACGCGGGGTCGTTCGACGGGGCTCCTCAAGCCCTTTCCAGCAACACCCTGTCCGAGGTCCGGGGCCACTGCGTTCCCGAGATATAAGGCAAAAACTCCCAGATTTTGACCGCCCGTAACTCCAGGATCCCGGGGCCCAAGACCTCGAGGCAGGGCGCATTCGATAGAGGGCCCCAATACCTTCCTTTGATCTGAATTTCAGAATTTTCCTCCACAGGGTTCCCAAGATATGAGCTGAAAACTCAAAGATATTCCACTTCCCAATAACGTAATGGCTGCCAAATAATGGGTTTCTGGACACAGTGTTTATAAATGATGTTCCATATTTTGAATAAAGTTTTATGGATTAAACCCCTGTAACTGTACTAAGCACACTCTGTCGGATACATCCCACTAAGTTTCAAGTCGTCTGGGACCTTCTGGTACGAACGGGAGCCAGGAATACAAAGACATGACATTTCCCCAAGAATGTAATGACTGCCAAATAATGGGATCCTGGACACAGTGTTTATAGATGATGTTTCATATTTTGAGTAAAGTTTTGTGGATTAAAACCCTTTAACTAAGCACGCTCAGTCGGGTACATTCCATTACCTTTTAAGTTATTTGGGACCTTCTGGTACGAAGGTTTTTTTTAAATGAAATGTGTATAAGACATGTGTTTTGCATCAAAAAAAGACATGACAGTAGGACACTGCGGAACACAATAAACAGAACAATCAAAGAAAATGTAAATAAAAATGTAAATGAAAAAAAGTCTGTCAACGACACCCTCCCCTCTAAGCAGTGTCTGCCTTCAGGGGGACAGCTACACCCGAGGGAATCCCTTCCTCGGCTTGTCCACTTTGCGCCGCTGAAAAAAATGAGAAAGGCAAAGAATCAGTAAACACACCTACTCATCACACAAACGGTTTAAATGAGCCCCCTGTGAGAAGACGGACTTATGGAAGCGGATTACCTCGGGTTGTGGTCCCACCTCGGACTGCCAGAGGGCGACGAGCCGGGAGGTGTCTAGGTGGAGGTCCTTTATCTTCAGCCGGTCGCAGCGGCTGACTACATCGTTCACCAGAACCACCAGCTTCTGGAGCTCTTTGGGCTGGTGGCCAATCTTCTTCAGCTGGAGTCTGTAGCGAATCAACATCATGCTCATCTTCCTCACTTTGACCAATAGCTTCGGTCCTTCCACTCGTCTCATCACGCAGCTCGGCCTGTTGCAGGCCCTCTTCGGGTCCTCTTTCAACGGGCCGTCGTTGTTTTGCATCACCTTGTGTGTATGTATATATATATATATATATATATATATATAATAAAGAATATAAAAATACAAATAAAAGAACAGTACAATAAAGCCATAAACAAAAGTGCGGAAGGCGTCACCTACCTTAGTGGAGAGAGTTGGGGTGTAGGGTGAATTGTGATGAGGGTGACGTGTGATGAGGGTGAAGTGTGGTGAGGGTGAATAGTGGTGTGCGTGAAGTGTGTTGCAGGTGGGAAAAAGTGTAAATGAATGACAAAGATTGTCGGGGCAGAAGCCTTTTATACTCTTTTAGGGCCAACCAATCAGGGAGTTGGAAATTAAGGGGTGTGAAATTGGAACCAGTATTGCATCATTTATTTAAAGACACAGTGTTTGTAAATGTTTCACATTTAATAATTAAAAGTTTTTATGGATTAAAACACTCTAACTGTACTAAGCACACTCAACCAAACAGATTCATCTAGTTTCCAAGTCATTTGAATGCTTAACTGGCATAGAAAAGGCAGTTTCCGCGGAACCCGAAGGCTCACGACCTCGGGGTCAGGCTCGTTCGACAGGGGATCCCGAGACTTTTCCAACGAGTCCCTCCACGAGCTCCGGGGCCACTCGGTTCCCGAGATATGAATTTTTAAATTTCAACAGGAAAAAAGACCATAACTCTGGAACCCAAAAAGCTATCCTAGCAGCATTCTCGTTCGAACCGTCTAATCGAGTTCTGCACACGGTTCAAATTTCAGAACGATCCGCCGCGTTTCCGCTCAGATATTCGACCGAAACGATCCGGCGCTTTTCAAAATGGCGGCGCCCATAGAAAAGCACCATTCTCGGCCAACTTTTGCTCATAACTCGGGAACGCAAAGCCCCAGAACGCTCAGACTTTGGTCAAAAACTCTCCTCTGCCCCACGACCTGAACACATCCGTCGCGGGCCCCGGGGACGCCCCCTGGCGGATCGCGGATCCGCGGGGGTCCCGAACTTTCGCGGGCTCTAGCTCCCGAACCCAGGGGCCCCCGACCTCAGGGTTGGTCTTGTTCGGCGGGGCAAACCGAGCCCTTTCCAGCAACACCCTCCCCGAGCCAAGGGGTCGTTCCCGAGATATAAGGCAAAAACGCCCAGACTTTGACCGCCCATAACTCCAGGACCCCGGGGGACAGGACCTCGGGGGAGGGTGCGTTCGATAGAGGCCCCCGAGACCTTCCATTGACCTTATTTTCAGAATTTTCCTCCACAGCCTTCCCGAGATATAAGCAGAAAACCCAAGCACCACAGTTCCCATGTATTCAATGGCCCCACACAACAACTTCCCAGACACAGTGTTTTTAGATGCAATTTAAGATTTGATGTCAATTTTTATGAATTAAAACACCTCTACTGTACTCGCCGCACTCAGCCAGACGCGTTCCAACGATTTTCAAGTCACCCCGAGTGCTTAATTTGCATAGAACGGGCAGCGTCCATTACGTAATGGGCAAGTGGGATGTTTTTTTGTTTTGGTCAATAAAAACCTTAAATTCGGAATCAGGACCTAGGGGCATCGAACACCAGTACGTGGGGCCCTCGGTAACCGCGTGTCAAAGGGCCGAATTCCTCGGATTTCGGGAAGCGCCTTAAAAAAAATCAGCAAAAAATATTCGATGAAAATTATAGACATGTTCTCGTCACTTTTCTCTGCCTTTTCTTAATAGTAAAAACAGGTCCGCTATCTGGATGGAAGAGTTAGGAAGTTTCAGGGAGTTTTTTTGTTGTCCGTCAGAGAGAATCTAAACAGATCTATCCATCAGAGCAGATCTACATTTTAGAAATGAAATTTGAAGTAAATGACAAATAATGCAAAGGAAAGTAAATTTTCAGAAATGTTGCACTTTCTTGTGCTTGAATATTAAAATGGCCCTCCTATGAGGTGTCAATCACAGCAACGGCCCCTAGCCAATTTGAGTTTGAGACCCCTGGTGTACACTGTAAGAAATGATTCTGTGGTCATGTAGATTTGAATGAATGTTTTTGGTTAAAATGTATTCAATATAATTGTGTTTATGATTTTGAGGCAAATATTTAATTAAATTTCAAATAAAAATGGTTGGAATAAAATCTACCCATTGTAGTTAAATAAAACATAAGCATTATATTTACCTAATCCCAAATGGAGAGAATATTGAGTGAATTCAAATTAATGTAATCAGGCAATTTTTAATTGAAAAGCACTTCCCGTCAAAGTGCGCCTTTTTTATGCAGCAGGCCTACAAGACATTTGAAGAGAGTAACATTAGGCTACAGACAGTGAATGTTCGTTTTCTTCTATATTGCTCATCTTGCAAAATGTAACTGGTTGACTTTAGGTAAGAAAACTTATTTTGTTATCACTGGGCTAGTAAGAAGAACGCATGCATTCTGTGTGCCACCAATCAAAATTCATCCATGGCTCCCATCATGCATTGCTGCATGAATAAATTATGAGCTGAAATGTCTTAGTAATTTCCTTTATTCTCATATTTTATTTTGTTCTGTTTATGCGACTTTTTAGTAGCTTGTTTTCTAATGTTCAGGGTTGATCTGTTGATCAGAATATGTTGCTTGTCACCGTCGTTGAGATTCACAGGCTGATTCTTGATGTCGCTTCAGTGTTCATGTAACACTCGTATTTTAATACTTTAACACTCTTGAGTATGGTCTCACATGTACTCCCAGGAGAGTTAATTTAACACTGCAGTTTTTGCTGTGTAAAGCACAAAAGTGAATTGTTAATAAAATTCTTATTTGAGTAGAATGTAGAATTAAATTAATTTTTATTAGTACTATTTACACATTAGGGAGTTTATCTTTTTCAAATCAACTCAATATTTTTGTTTAGGTTCTAATTAATTCTGTACTGTTTTCTATTCAAATCTACTAATATTAAATTGATAACTATTAAGGGTCTCATTTAATTAACATTTACTCAATACCAAACCTTGTGAAATTTAATTAATAATATTGCTTGTAATCTGTTGCCTCATTTTTATTAAGTAGATATGGTGTATTTTTTCTTACAGTGTACATACATGTTTTTACATTGTACTTATATTTGAAAAACACCTGCATGTAATTACGTCTGTAATTAATTTCTGTAATTACATTTATAATTACACTGTTGACCCATCCCTTACACCTAACCCACCCTTAAACCTACCCATACCACCAAAGCTTTCCCTAACCTTACCCGTATCCCAATTCAATAGCAGAAAAAGTGTTTTGCAATTCAATATGAACCCAATAAGTACATTGTACTTATTTTTTGATGTAAGTACATAGTAGTTAAGGCCACTTAATATAAAGTGGGACCAAAATATTTCTTTGTCCCTTTGCTAACTGACACACAGTTGTTAGATCTTTTAATTCTGCTAGTTGGGTAAAGCAAGGCTGTACAGAATGTTAGGATATTACAGGCACAAAGTTATCCATGTTTTTTTTTTTTTTTTTTTTTACCTCTGAATGTCCTGTATGATCTTCTATCTGGTCTTTAAAACTAGAACTATTTACTAGTGATGGGATTTATGGCTCTTTGAGGGGATCCGGATCTTCGCGATCCGTTCCTTTCAAAGAGCCGTTCAAAAGAACGGCTCTTTTGGCTCTTTTTAAATATTTAGTCAGTTTTAAGAAGCCAGCTTGGGGGCATCTCAGTTTATCCTGGAAATAATCACTGGGAGGAATGATGAGGTGAGATTTGTAGTCAAATAAATAAAACTCGGATATCACACACCAATATCTGAGTTTGAATTATTCTGAAATATTGATTATTACCTCATTTGTCATGTGTGGACTATATTCCATAGGGTTGCACAAATCCCTCTGCTTAGACAGTGACATCACTATTTTGGATTTACCTTTAGTACAAAGTGTGTGTGTGTGTGTGTGTGTGTGTGTAAAGCTACGTTGACTTATGTTATTCATACAATACCTACTCACAAATAAACATCAAAAACAAAGCCGGCTGCAATGAATTTCTTTGCAAAACAGCTTTTACTACAAACACTTCCACACAAGAACATTGTTCACACAAGAACATTTTGATAGAAAACAAAAAAATATTTAAAGTAGATAAAATTAGAATAAATAAAATGGAAATGTCTACATACTATTACTACTGTAAACTTTGCAAATAGGACATCAGCCCCTTCAAGTCAATGAACAATAACAAAGTGGGCTGCAATGAATGTCTGTGCAAAACAGCTTTTAGTGAAAAATTTCAATACAAGAACAGTATCACAAAAGAACATTTTTTTTTTAACTGGAGTAAGCATGTGACGGCAGCGTGCACACGTCATGGCTCCGCTCCTACCCAATGACAGAGGAACGCAGGGTTTTTTTCCACTGGAGTACTCACGTGAAGGATGCGTGCACAACTAATAACTAATATCATCACGCTATAAAGGGTTGGCCTGCGCTGGGTGCGCCCCTCCCCCTATAACTGTTCTGTCTCGCGGAGGAGCTCATTTGTGTGCATCTGTGTGAAACACGCATAGGAAAAAAGAACGACAGAAAGAACGGCTCCCCTCCAGCCGCGACTCGGCTCCCATCGTTCATGTTTATGAGCCGTTCAAAAGAATCGGTTCGTTCGCGAACGTCACAACTCTACTATTTACACAATAAATCATTTCTGCTTCAGAGATTGGTGTAAGATCTGGTCGTAATCTAGTAAATGGCAGTGAATTGTACACACAATCATGTGGTTCACCTTTAAAATCTAAATGAATCAATTCAGCTGGTTTACCTGTATTACATCATTAAATGGTAACATCTTAGTATGTTGCCATTAAAGCTCCTTAGAATTGCGTTTCTGCCACCTGTGAATGAGACCTTAAATATTTCTGTTAGTGACAACATATGGTAAATCATCTGCTCGTCTGGCTCATTGTGCTTCTTGAAGTAACCTGTGGAATGCTCATGTGGGCTGAGTGCTATCCAGGCCCTGTTTGGGGCTCTCTGCTTTTATTACCATCCAGTAGGGGTGTGACGAGACAGGTATCTCACGAGACGAGACGAGACTCGAGACTGAGTTCACGAGACGAGACGAGACAATATTTTTACACACTATTTTTAAGAAATCCTCAATGGTGAAATCATGACTAGAAAAAATATTCTGCAGGTGTATTTGAAATGTTTTAACTAATCATCTTGTAATGAATGTCATTTCAGTTCTACTTTCTGAGTATGAATTATCATATGCAGTAAAAGACAACAATACTCAAGTACTGTAAAAGGTTTTGCTACTAACTCAACTGACTTCTCTTCGATTTCAGTCTCTTCAGACCTTACTGTACATGATTTATGAGCTTCTACAACTTTAGATCTCCTAACTGAACTCCTTTCCACAAACTGATCATAGAAATAAAAACAGTATAAATAAAAATGTTAACACTTTACAATAAGGTCTCATTTATTAACATTAATGTATTAACCAACATCAACTAACAATGAGCAATATATTTGCTACAGTATTTATTAATCTTTGTTTATGTTAGTTAATAAAAATAGTCATTCATTGTTAGTTCATAGTTTACAGTGCATTAACTAATGTTAACAAATGAAACCTTATTGTTTGTGCTTAATAAGATTAAGAGAAAACTGTTAGGCTATTCGTTTTCATGGTAACACTTTACAATAAGTGCAACCAAAGTGCAAATAAGACCAAATTTTTCTTTGATACAGAGCTGAGAGATGGTTACAACTACACTGCCCAGCCTAAAATAGCTTTCATATTGAGAGATATCTATTCATCAGGGAGCCGCTTTCAAAATGCGGGTATTGAAATCGCGTTTGAATGCGCGCTCCTGTTTACTTTCACTTTCGTGATCGCGCATAACTCTGTAAATATGGAGCGGCGGCGTCCGTTATCCAACTGAATTAAATGTTTTTTATTTAAATACAATGCAAAACGACAGTGGAGGCGTAATGTAAATGTAGCGGTGGCATATTCTTTCCTAATCATCCTAACCACTCTGTCATGGCAACATCACGAGACTACTTTTCGCCTCGATGAGAAATCTCGTCACAGTTTAGTCTCGCGAGATCTCGTGACACGAGATCTCGTCACACCCCTACCATCCAGTTACACAATATGGATTTTTTTATCCTCTAATTTGCATTTTTTATAATTTCTGAATGATTTGTTTTGAGTTCTATTATCACTACATAATTTCTTAAGCATTTGTTGAACACTCAACCCACTTTGATTCAGTTAACACAATATTTTATACTTCTGATAAAAAATCAGCTCCTTCATAATCTGCTGAAAAGAAAGTTAGATGTGGGGTGAACGAGCAAGCTTGCTTGATCTGCTTTCCCATGTTATAGGCTGCGCAAGTATGGCATTGCTTTTTCTTTTCTATTCTATTTTTGCCACAACAATTATCCAGGAACTGACCAGGATACTTGACCCAATTCATCCATAGTCTTATTTTCTTTTTAATGGGCATAATTTGCCGTGGGCCCACATATTAAAAATGTATACACAGCTGTTTTGGCAAAATAATTGATCATTCATACCATCATTCACATTCTTGCACACCCCCCACTGGCCATCATTCATCTTTTTATTTCTGCCACAGCAGATCATGATCTAAATGGGGAACTTTTAGCAGTGGAATTCCAACATCTTTGTCATTGTTAAACACTACAGGACATAGACACTGAAGCATTCCCCATGCAACAATGTCTAAACTTTCTCTACTTACTTCTAATAACTCTTTTAGAATGATTTCTGCAATTGAGACAGCCAAATATAATTTCCCAAATGCATTTTATCATTTTCCTAATATAGATTTTATCACAGTCTTTTTTTGTTGTTGCTCATGAGCTACTTTAAGAATAAGATTAGAGATCTCTGCATCTTCTTGGATCCATGGCCAATAACATTTCTATCTTATTACCCCAGTGATGACAACAGTATGATTTCATAATCAATGTTTGGAGGTCTTATTAATATTCTTATTATTTTATTCAACTTAACCCTGATAAATTACTTGTAAACAAGGTGGAATGACCAGTAGTGCATGTTGTTTGGATTCTTTCTGTTGTTCTTTCCTTTAATCCCTGTGTCTATTTTTTTCAAGACTTCAATTGTGATTTTAATGTAACAATTATGTTTTTAATATAATAGCCCTCACTATACCAAATCCAGCTTTAGTATTAACTCATTTGTCAATTGAGCACTCACTACTGTCTATCAATTAAGTTTTTTTCACAAGCTGGATTGTTTCCTACTAAAAAAGCAGACAGAGAATAGTTTAGCAGTTAGTTTAGTTTAGCAGAGAATACAAAGAACTGGTATAAGACCAGTGACTTCTCAAGATGAATTAAGTTAATATATACTTAAAATTTGAAAAGGTCTCTAGTGATTGTGTGAAGATGCCACACCTGTGCCCGTAAGAGAAGGGTTGTCACAAGTCCTTTGGTCCAGACCATCTGTCTGTTGAAGTTGCTTGGCTGTTGCTCTGCATGTGTCGTCAGTCTATGATGTCACTTAAAGGCACAGTGTTTTGGAATGGAATGTAGGCTCTGCTGTTTCTTTACCTCTTCTCATGTTTAACTGTGGATTGATCTTGCCACAGTTTCATATCTCAGGATATTTTCTTTGTCATCAGGAAAAGTCTCAAGTGAACATTTCACCTTTTCGTGCATTAAGTCTTTCTCCATGCTGAAGTGTAGAAGTGACCTTTCAGGAGAGGAGCTGAAGCTCATCACCCACATTTCTCTTCGTCTCTCTGCAGTCATGTCTTTGGGGACCTTTGCCCTCTCTCCACTTGTTGCTTCCATTTGTCACAGCACTGTCACTGAAGCCATCTGAAACTTGAACACTCAGAGATCTGCATGAATCAAATTGGACTTTTACAAATTCTAATCTAAGTAGTATCTGAGCAATCAGCTCTTTTTCTAAATTCACTACTTCTTTTATATCAAAAAATCTCACTGGTTGAAAACAGCAATTCCCTCATTGCAGGAAAAAGCAAAGCTAATTCTTCTTTGCAATATGCAAAAACCTATCAGTAAATAATTTTTCCTAATATAATTCAGACTTCAGTCTTTTCATTTCTATATTCCCATGCTGGGATCAAAATATTCTAATATAGAGCAACCATCAAGGAATTCCTTTCATTTTAATCAACAAGTCTCATTTACTAAGATAGCTATAAAATGTCTATGACATTCTTTTAACTTGGACACTCAATCTTGTTCTCATTCAACACTCTGCACAAGTTACTTTAGTTAACACAAACCTCCTGGGATAACAAGATACAAATTTTTAAACATCTGCAGATATATGACATAATATTTTAAACACGTTCGTCTCACTATTCATTAATTTAGTTAAAGGTGCTAAAGAGGATGTTTTGTTTTATACATTTTTGCAATATTACTTGAAACTGTCTTTACTAACTGATAAAATACTATATTAATATACATCATCTGTGCACGAGGTAGGGCCTTAAAAACATCAGCCAATCGTTTACGCGATCATCGCGTAAACGATTGGCCCTCTGGCTTGTCAATCACTGCCATGACGATCCTTGTGAGAGACGAGCGTGGCTGTGCGCTCCAGTAACTTTCCACACTCCACAGGCACCACATGCAATGTTTTTGTCAGGAGACAGGAGTAACAACTGCAGATTATGAGTTACCTGAGTCCGACATAATGAATCCACTAAGTGTGTGCGCGGCTTTAAGTGTAAGGCCGATTATGAATGTAAATTGATACTTATGACTGATCGCGCTCAAACGCGTCCAGTCAGAGCCAGTTGCGTTCAGTCTGCGATTACAGTCGGTGTTCAAATTCCATGTGAAAGTATATAAATTGCTTCAGGAGCAGGAAACAATCGCTGTATGTTGAGCAGTCAGAATGTTTTAGCTAGTCTTTAAATGTGTGCCCGGCTTAATAACACCGGTGGTAAACACTCGTGTTCGATACTCGTGCACGAGTTTTGGGAGGCGTTCCCTCTAAATGAGCTGTGAAGGAGGGGGGTTGTTCTTACCCATGCGCTCATTTCAAAAACTCAGTCGACAAAAAGAACCTCTTTAGCACCTTTAAGTTATGAAATGTATTGAATAATATATATATTTATTATTTTAATTTATTTTCTGCTACAATATTTTGAAGTCAATATCTTTTAATTATTAATTTAATAATAATTTCCTTTAGGTTTTACTAAACAACATTCAAACAAGGCACATTCTCTCAACCACTCTTCTCAAGTGACAAGGGAGGGGGTCACTATTTTTAATCACAAGCACAGTCAAGCAAGACACCAGATCCCATAGATGCACATACACAGACAGACTATTCTCCCTCTCATTATCCATTCTGCTTTTAATAAATAATACACTACAAATAGCTACTACACTTCCTCAACACCGCCACATAAACTTAAAAATTCACTGATACACTTCCATCAACACAGTGAAATAAACTTAAAACCTTATACTTATCCAAGTTCGATGCACTTCCTCAACACGAACTCTGCACAACTTAAAAAATGGCTGATACATTTCCTCAACACAGCCAGATCAACTGTTCGATACACTTCCCCAATACAGCCAGATCAACTATTCGATACACTTCCTCAACACAAACTCTATTACTTTTGTGCACTTAAAATTCATCTGTGTGCATGCATTATTAGTTAACCATCTTGGCTCATTTAACTAATAAACACAGATTCTACTAATATCCTTATCAGTAACTCTAAATCAACTTTACTTTTATATGTGTACATGCCAATCAATTATCCTTCAAGTCCCACTTAATTGATAACACAGATCTCACTGATAACCTTATCAGTAACTCATTATTACTTATTACTCATTTCATGATATCATCATGGCATTTTGATCATACATTGCATGCAATCATTCTAGAATCAAAGAGTCTTTTTCCTTTTAGTTCTTTGAATTTGGTGACGCTTTTCAGTATCTCACCACACTGAGCATCTCTGATGACCAACACAAGTATTTAAATAAGCATAAAACTGGCCACTTTTTTCTTGTGTTGGTCAATCAGTGAAGCCCCACTCTTTGGTTTTCCTCAGCTTCAAGCCAATCCCATCCTCGTCGCCAAATGTTGTGGTTTCTACTATATGTGAAAAAAATCACTTCTTAAAGAAAGTAAAAATGTGCACAGTTTCCTGTGATGGGTAGGTTTAGGGGTAGGGGTAGTGTAGGGGGATAGAAAATATGGTTTGTACAGTATTAAAACCATTACGCCTATGGAATGACCCCACATTTCACAAAAACAAACATAGGTGTGTGTGAGGGTGTGTCTGTGTGTGTGTGTGCGTACACACACACCCACGGACATACACACGCACCCACACACTCGCACACCGACCGACACACACACATACACAGGTCGCACGCAAACACACACACACTCACCATGACCCCCCCCCCCCCCCTCCCCCCCCTCCCATAATAATATTGGTGGTGGATATTTTATTTACACTGAGTATGGCAAACAAAAATGAAGTGAGAAGTGAGGTGAGAGGGAGAAGGAAAGAGAGATGAAGTGATAGGAGGAGGAAGGATGAGAGAGAAGACAAGCAGAGGAGACGAGAGAACAGGTGAGGAGAAAGGAATGCGGAGGAAATGAGAGGAGACAGAAAGAGAGAAAAGAGAAGAGGAGCAAGGACCAGAGAGGAGAGGATACAAAGATAAAACAGGGAGGAAAAGGAAGGCCAAACAACTACAATCTGTGGAAAGAGGAGAGGATGAAAGGGGCCTTAGATGAATACAGAGAGGTGAAGAAAGGAATTACAGTGAGTGTGGCATGGGGTGTGCCACGATCCACACTGCAAAGATGCATCAGTGGAAAGGTGACTGGCAGTAAACATGCGTCAGGGCGAAAGCCCTACCTTCCAGAGGAGGCGGAAAGGGAGCTTGCTGCCACCCTCAAGACCTTGGCGCAGAGGGGGTTTCCCTTCACAAAATGTGATGTCCAGCAAGTGGCCTTTGATTTTGCAGCCAAGAACAACATATCTGGTTTTTCCAAGACAGCAGGGAGGGCCGGATATTACTGGTTTCAGAACTTTCTAAAGCGCAACCCAGAGCTCGGGATGCGCAAGCCAGAGGTCCCTTCTGCAGCACGGGCTGCTGGACTCAACAAAGAGGTGGTCAGCCAGTGGTTTAACCAGTATGAGAGCCTTTTGGTCAAGCTGGGTATTGCGGGCACACCATCACATATATGGAACTGTGACGAGTCTGGGCTTCAGGACCAGTTCAGTTCGACAAAGGTCATTGGACAGGTTGGCCAGCCATGTGTGGAGGTGTGTGCTGGAGAGAAGGGAGAGACAACAACTTGTCTGGCAGCGTTCAATGCAGAAGGCACATACAGCCGAACCATGATTATTTTTAAGGGGAAGCGTGTTCGTTCTGAGTGGCTATAGGGATGCCCGGAGAACACCAGTGTGAGGTGTTCAGACAATGGCTGGATTACCTCTGACCTCTTTCTGGAGTGGGGTCAAATGTTCATTCAGTCCCTCCCTAAGGATGACCCCAGGCCCCACCTTCTCCTCCTCGATGGCCACAGTAGCCACGTCTATAACCTGGAGTTTATTGAGCTACTGAAGAGCAAGAATGTGCACATCATGTGCTACCCTGCCCACACAACCCAAAATGTGTTTTTTTTTAATGGCACATATGAATATGTTTGTTTAATGCAGTTTAAATGTTATGTGGCTGTATAAGCAGTTGTGTTTTAAAATTAAAATTGATGATAAATTACTATTTCCCTTTGCAGTCTGACTTGCCCATTTTACCTGAAACTGCGGCCCATTTTACCTGAAACTGTTCATGCAAAGAAAGTTGGCACAGCTGATGTTTCAAGAACTGTAGGGCCTAAATAATTATATTTTATTACATAATTTTAACACAAAATTACCAAAAAACATTCATTATTAATCATAAAAACACATGGAAAAGGTATATATGGTATTGTATTATTGTCCTAAGCGATTTACCAAAAAGTGGCCCAATTTAGCTGATATCACCCTATACATGACTGTAACAACCACAAGCAAGGTTGAACAAATTACACTCTCACACTTATAACATGGGGTTGGTTTGAAAGTAGATTAGGAAGCCTAGAATCAAAAATATCTAAAAAGAAAAGAGAAAAACTGGGGAGAGATGTTTGGTTCTGTGGCTTCTCCGGAGTATGGTAGCATGATTCAGTTATTGGTAATAGACTAGATGACTTAATTAAGTCACTAGGTAATATAACTAAGAATGCTGGATTTTGAGACTACCCTCTGGGAAAATAATAGTTGAATGAGGCTTTTATTCCAAGCTGGAGAATGTAAAAGGACCTTGCCAAGAATATCTATAGAATGTATGGCAAAGGGTGTTTGCCTGGATATATAATGAGACAAGAGCAGAAGTCTGGAGCAGTCTGCAATTTTTTTTACCAACTTCTAAAAGTCCTTGAATATTGAAAATGCAGAGTCTTATGCTGTAGACCAGGGGTGTCCAACCCTGCTCCTGGAGGGCTATCTTCCTGCAGATTTCAGTTCCAACCCTGCTCCAACAGACCTTTCTGTAATTACACCATGATTAGCTGGTCCAGGTGTGTTTGATTCGGGTTGGAGCTAACAACTGCAGGGCAGTAGCCCTCTCGGTCCAGGGTTGGACACCCCTGCTGTAGACTCACTGCACTGCTGTAATCAATAAAGTAAATCTAACTCAGAGATTACGTTCTAAATGGGATTAGAAATATGATCATAACATGATGATTGTCAAAACATAAATAACATCTGACCACATTTTTTCTTTGCTTGTCTGACTGTTATAAATAAATTACAGTAGCCAGACAAAATGTAATGTTACAAAGTCAAGAGCCCAACTAAAGTAAACACAGATCACCATGATGGTGACTTAAAGATTGTCACTCTTTCCTTCAATAATTCTACTTGTTAACATCAGGTGCCTTCAATAATAGTTAATTTTCACTTTAACACTGCTTCTGTGTTAATATTAACACTCTTGAGTGTGGACGCAAATAAGCTCTGAGGAGGGTTAATTTAACACTGGGTTTTTTGCTGTGTATCTATGGACTTTTAAGGTAATCAGCTAATCTACCCTTCTTTTTTTGTAGCTACAAACACATAAATGATAATATCTAGACATAAGTCTAGGAAGTCTGCTTTCCACTTCGCTTCCCTATAAACACTTCCTCTTGGGGGAATCCCCACTGCCATTGTGTAAATCCATTCCACTTTGTCAAGTGGATGAGGAAATTTTATATGGACAGACCTTTAACCCATTGGTTTTGATCTACTCATATTTAAGCCATGTTCCTTGTTGCGGACATACTGTGGCCACCGTGTGTGTGTCTGTTACATCCACGAGACCAGGGGACCATTTGTAATTTCAGACTGAATGTTCAATGTGCACTATTGCCGAGCCTGCACTGAAGCGATCTCCACGACAGCCGTCTACCTGACGATCAAAGTGGCAGTATGTCACAAAAGTGTGGTATTAGAAGAAGACCACAAGATATTAGGGATCCATTTGAGACAGGACCGTACACTTCAGGCAGCTATAGCTCCCAAAATGCAATCTGTTGTCACAGCAGCTCACGTATAATTTACCTCCATGTAACCTGGACATAATTCTGTTTTTTTTTTTTTTTTTTCTGACTTGCTACACCACAGAATACAATGGAGAACAGAGTAGCTAGAGCAAAGAAAAATTGCTTGCTATTTGATTAAAAAAATAAAATAAATTGATTATATATATATATATATATATATATATATATATATATTATCATATACAATACAATAACTCAGGAAACCAATAATCAAATTTTGTGGTGATAGAATAAAATAATAAAAAGTTACAGCATCTGGGAACAAGGTAGCCTTTTTGTTTAGCCCTTGACGCCCTCTAATGGGCATTTTTAAAATAATTTCCTCCATGAGGAATATCTCATGATCGACGCAAGGGATTTCGTTGATTTTGGATTCATTTCAATTGGGAACATCCACTGTAAGTAATGATGTGCCATTTTCTATGATCTATGCATGCTTAATGAAGTTATAATCGAAAATGCCATGTGAAAGCTACATCTCGTGATTTTGGACTCATTTTAATCGTGAGAATTTGCTGTAAATAATGATGTGCACAATCCACAATCGGAGCATGTTTCTTGAAGTTACAAGTGAAAACGTGACAAATGCAGCATCGGTATATTATTTACATATGGGTCTTGCAAGTTCACGTACAAAAATTTGCTCAAGTTTAGTTAAAACAATTATGCTTGTTGTATTCTACTCTGTAAGACCTTTCAAATGACATATGACACATGATTATCTTAACTGTATGGTGTTTTAGACACATTGCAGTACACAGTACAAAAAAAGTATTTCATAAATTATAAGTTTTTTTATTTATTTTTTTGTTTGTTTTTCAGCAAATAACTCAAGGCAGTAGTTTTGACAAATATGTTTTTTTTTTTTTAGCTAGGTGGTGCCCGTGGGCGGTACACTCCATTTTAGTGGGATGACTCAGCACTCATTAAGAGTTGAACAAAATGAATGCATTAAAAAGCTGGATTTCTAAGTTATAAAATTATACCTATTTTTTGTTATTCTTGTCAGTGGTTGCTTAGTAATTTGATTATGAATTTTTTCATTGGGGGTGGTGTCCCGCTGGCGTGAAACTTCGGGCTTAAGGGGTTAATTCATTGGGATGTTCTGTTGATGGCAAGCTATCCAGTTGAATGCTTGGAAGAGAAGAAGAGTTATCAAGAAGATTAACAAAGACTGAAATGAAATGTATTTATTGTCACAAGGAGGACTTTTTGGATGGTGGATGCATCATTGGATCAGAGATAAAGTGAACATGAAACAGAACCTAAAATCAGTGGTTGATTAAACTGAACTGATTCTTTGAAAAAAAGTGGTTATCTTTTCACACAGTGAACTTGAGTTGTAAATCTGATGTTTACTGGTTTCAATTCGTTTTAAGGGTAACAGGTGATTATATGCCAGTGATAACAGAGTCTTCTGAGGAGTTTTTTCTCTCGTTACATTGGACTAATGCTATGTATGTTGATTTCCATTGTTATACTATTTGTTATTGTTATTCTTTTAAGAAATGCCTATTAGTTAATTTGGGGGAATTATTATTAAGTAAAATACTTACCATGTTACAGATTCCTCTGTGGTTTTCAGTGATTGCCTGCATTGGCCATTCCTGTGACCTACATCCTGATACTGGCGCAAACTCTTATTTCTTGTCTCACACAGCTCTAGAGCATAATAGATTATTTTAACATTTAATTGCATATATACTTGTAGCTACCTCAAGTTTACTGTATTTTTCTTCATTTAGTTTATTGTATTCATAATAAAAAATTCAACTGCTTCATATATAGCAAAGTATTCAAGGTCTTAGAGGCGGTACATCTAAAACTTATTCATGGGTTCATCAAAAATGGGCGGGTCTGTTCTAAATAAATAAACAGTGCTCATTCTACTGCAGCTCATCTGTTAACTGTAACTGTAACTGCAGGAATCAGGAATGGAACCAGGAATCTTTTTTTTACATTTTGAAAACAAAGATACTGAGGGCATAACTGATCCCAACACCAAGACACCAAGTTGCAGCCAGGATGAAGGAAAGGCTCAAAAGCACAGTAAGTGTAAATTTTATTCTAAAACAGATAGTGTTAATAATGTTTGAGGAACTGAGAAATGTTACATAACATTTCCACCTTTGTTCTCGTAGAACAATATGTCAGTTCTTACATGAAATGTATTAACAGAATTTTTCCTTGTAAATTCCTTGGTGTTAAATTAACACTGTTCGATGTTAATATGGGAACCACCAGCAGGGTGTTAAAAGTAACACTGAAGCAATGTTAGAGTTATTTAAATAGGTAAGTGATTAATTGAGTGATGATTATTTAATTATTGAAGACACCTGAATCACAGCCAGGATCACTGGCTAAAGATCCGATGTTTACGCATCTGTGTTATTGACCAACAAAAACCTGGTCTAAAGTCAATGGCATAGTATTTTCCAAAAATTTTTTTTAAAGGGCACGTTAGTAATATGCGCCTACAGTATAGGCGGGTGCACAACGCACATACAATCTGCTTGTTACACACAGGGATGCGCAGTAGCACACAATCTTTCTAAATATTAAAATAAAATGAATCCTCTCTGGAGAAGTGTTCAGTCTTTCCGCTTGCAAATTCCGCCATGTATCCCTGACAGCAACATAATTCCGGCACAGATCCGGCCCACATCTGGTCTGCGTGTAATCCACGTGTACCAGATGTGGGCCGGATCTGGGCCACACTATGTTGCTGTCTGGGATATAGCGAATCTGCCATGTTTTTTTTTCCGTTGTTAAACAAGCAAAAGTGGATTCGGACACACCCTAAGCGCACCTGCGCCATGCGCTTCAGACAATGCACTTAGATCATTGAAATAGGGCCACATGTCTGTAATGGCTAATGTTTTATGTATTTGAACTGTGGGAGAAGAGGCTTAGTTTGGTATTTCCCATCTAGTTGTACCCAATATGCTACTGTTTTAAATATTCAGCTTCCAAATGTATTCAACAACAAGAAAAACTAAGCACCCATATAGCTAGCTACAATGAACATAACCTGTAAGATGATGAAAACGTATAATGCAAATGCACTGACTACTGTCTCAGATGTGGCTATTCCAGTAACAGACAAAATATGTCATTTGCTGGTCAAAAACCTTGCAAAAACTTCATAAAATGCTAATATTATAATGACACATGCATGTGTTTGACCTATATAAAAGGCACAATACCAACTTTAATGACACAGTGTTTATTTTAAAAATATGAGGTTTCTGCCCAACAGCGACAATATGTAAATTTGTTGTTTTATCATCATCACCAACATCATATAGCTACCTATATGACCTTATTGTGTTCATATCTGAGCTTAGGTTTCACAATAAATGTGTGTACTTCTTTTAATATAACATCGAGTTTTAATATGCCTTTTGAAACAATACATGTTTGTGCAATTTTGTCGTTTTAGTGCATAGTGGCGTGCTGTGGGGTTTTTTTTACTTATCAAAACTGCCATGACAAGAAAAAGATTGGGAAACACTGCCTTAGACGAAATAAGCTAAAAAGACATTAAATCTCTCTTATTACAAACCAGACTGACTTTATTTCTGTCATTTATCTACAATTTTTAAGAATCAACAGTGGTTTAAATGTAGAGATTTTTTGTCTCAGTTTGTGGTCTTTGTGACAGAGTTTGCCAGAACACATAATTTGTTACAAAGGAAGTCATAAACAAAATAATCAGATAAAAAGTTTTAATCATAATAAAGAAAGATGATCAACTACTAAATGACCAAATTTGATTTTTATATACATAGTGGGAGTTTTTTTTTAGACACACACAGATAACAAGAATCAGCATATGAATCTCAACAATGGTGACATGTAGGCTGAAAAGTAATTGCGGCTTTGCAGATAAATTGCCAGTTTTGGGGCTTTGGTGATTAATTGTCTGTTTTAGGACTTTGTCATACATTTTTGTGTGCTTCATTCATTAACCCCTTAAGCCCGAAGTGTCACGCCGGCGGGACACCACCCCCTGCAAAGAAATTCAGAATCAAATTACTAAGCAACCACTGACAGGAATAACACAAAAATAGGTATCATTGTAAAGCTGCATCAATTTTGTTCAACTCTTAGGCTATGTCCACACGAAGCCGGGGCTTACCCTATCCGATCTTTTTTCCCCCTCGTCTCAAGAAATATCTGCGTCCACACGAAACCACTGAAACGACTCAAAACAATGTAGTATACATGCCAGACCATTATGTGGTGCTGTAATTCTGCCACAGAGATGCACTTAAAGCAGCGAATAAGACTTGGAGCGTGCTCATAAACCTTGAGCGCTGTATACAAACTATAGTAAAGATTATAAATAACGCTTTATTTTGGCTCAATATCTTCTGCAGCATGAACACAAGCATCTAGAGTCTGCTATTGTTGTTGTTGCTGTTTTGTACTGTTAGCGGCGTCTGACTAGGGTCGACACGTGGGGTGATGACATAATCGTTTCAGAAAATATATGGATTGGCTGTCCACACGAAAACGCAAAGACAGTGTTTTAAGATTTATCGACTCTGGGACTCGGTTTCAAATAATAGCGGTTTCACCTTCCGAAAACGCTGGATCCGTGTGGACGAAATGCCTATCTGATATAAAATTTGTGTGTATTCACAAAAACTCCATCACTCCAGAACTCCATCTGACGTCTGACCAGGGGCGTGAGCCCAGAACATCTTCGGATGAGGTAGAGAAGGCCACGGAGAAGGAGGACTGGCTGATTGATTTCAGTGAGGATTCAAATCCCACCCTGTCTCACCCGGTATAATCATCATCATCAGCATCATCTTCTATGGACTACACTATGAACTCTGACTTCCTTACTGTTGATCTGCACACGTTGACATCACCGCAGTGCTCAGCCAGTCCTCCAGTCCTATCGCTGCCGGATGTCTCCAGCCCTGCGCCGTCTCCGGGAAACCCCCGTGATGTCGAGCCATAGGTCGTTCGCCCATCCGCAACACCAAGGCAAGAGGATCCTGTGGCTTCGCTTCCCGCCGTTGACCTCTTCGCTCCATCTCAGCCCGTCGACCTGCCGGCTCCATCCAGGTTCCTCCCACCTACGGTTCCACCGGAGACCCTCCGACTGATGGCTCCTCCGGTCTCCCTCATCTGGCCGGCTCCCCCTTGGTCAGTCGTCCCACCTCTTCCGCCACAGACTTGCAGGCCATCCGTTCCACTCTGTCCCTCCACCCCTATGGCAACAGGGGGTTCCTCCTTCCCCTCAGGGTCGCCTCTGTCCTCCGTCGCACCGGCGTCACCTCAGCCTTCGGGATCTCCATCTACGTCGATCGTCGCTGTGACGTCGCCAGGGTCTCCTAAGCCTGCGACGTCGCGGGAGTTCGCCAGCTCTCTGTCTGCGACCCTGGATCCACCTGCCGAGTCTCCGTCAGTCGTCCCCCAGATGCTGTCAGTCCGCCCAACACCATCCTCGACTCTGCCGTGGACTGTCGGTTCTGGGGAGCTCTGGGTCTGGGTCCAGGGGATTGTCGTCCTCCCTTCACCGCTCCATCACCATAACTCCGTCCACCTCCAGAACCCTCTCCGGCCCTCCCGTTGAAGTTCCATTACGGCATGAGGACGCGCTTTGTCAGAGGGGGATGTAATGTCAAGGTCACTGTCATGTTCTGTTTGTTTTGATTGTCATGTGCTTCTCTGTTCCCGCTGCTCATCAGTCACTATGGACAACAACCATCTCACAGCTGTTCGTCATTACCTTTGTGTATTTAAGTTCCTGCCTCAGTTCAGTTCATGGTCCGGTATCATCTTTATGTACGTGTTACTACCTGTTGCCAATCTGCTTATAACTACGTGTTCTGAAACTCTTCGTCTTCCTTCTAAATGTCAGAGTCTGTTTCTAAAGGCTTTGTGCCTTCCCTGTAACTTGATTCACTAGGACTTTTGGATGCAGAGTTCTGCATAGTTTCAGATCATAAAAGTCTTCTCTGATGGTGCTCATGAAGCCCTTGCACAGACTTGGGGATGGAGACAGACCCCAGAGTGAGTTTTAAACAATTATTTGTTAAATACAACAAATAATTGTGTCTGATTTGTCTCAGTTGTTACAGTAGGCCAATAAAAGTGCGCAATAACTGCAATCAGAAAGTTAATTATCGCGACAGACCTAGTGATATGCTTCATACAGCAATGCATCCTGTGAGCCACCATAGTATAAATGACTCCCAGCATGCATTGCATTAATCGGTGGTCCAATGTCTTACAGTGAGAGTTTCAAAGACAGCCGTTTTCCCGGTCTTGTGACCAAAGGTATCCTACGATAGTTTTCTGACAGTGTCAGAAATTCAGCATGATCAATGCACAGTGTGTTTGCTGCTATGACCTACATCTACTGACCAGCCAATAAAAATGTGACATGAAATCAACGCGACATGGTGCTAAAACTTAAAACTGCTTACATCAAGATCTTTTCCCTTCTTCTTTTGCCAATTCCTTTTTATTTTTAGCACACATAAAACTAAAACTGCCAAAGTGTGATTCAACATGGTCTTTTTGTTTACCACTAGCGCATGCTGATGACATTTTATTCTTCTATAGAAACTTGCATCGTAGCTCACAAGTCAACAGGTGACATCATCGTACAGTCTACATGCATGTCGTACCCAAGTTTAATAGATTGCACAGTGTGATAAAGTAATGATCTTTATAGGATTGCTAAAATCGTGCAGTGTATCCAGGGCTTAAGGGTGTGGCTGGAAGTAAGTTGTTTTTCTTCAGTTATTCTGTTCATTATCATCAGGTGTCTTCAATATGCTGGTGGTTCCCATGTGAACACAGAGTTAAATTAACAACAGATTCACACTTATCAAAGCCCTATCAATTAATTACGAAGGTTGGTTTTAGGTGTTATATCTTATAATATGGAGTGAATAGTTGTTAATTGATATTTGTGTGTTTTTGTCCTGTTTGTCAGGAGGAAGCAGATGTTTGGTGTTGATGACAGTGTGTCTTGGGCTTATTTGTGTTCTTCTGCTGGCCTACATCGTACTGCAGTACTTCACCATCACAGCAGTGACAAACCTGTTCAAGAGTTACAAGAATAAAGTCGAAGAGTTCAATCAGACAATCAACAGCTTACAGGACAATTACACTGATCTAATGAATGAAAAGGACCAGCTGCGGAACAACGTCAACTCTTTGACTCAGAAGAAACAGGAGTTGGAGACCAGAGTCAGTAATCTCACTGCTGAGAAAAGCCAGTTACAGAACAGTTTCAACTCTCTGAGTCAGAAGAAACTTGAGCTGGAGACCAGAGTCAGTAATCTCACTGCTGAGAAAAGCCAGTTACAGAGCACCATTAACGCTTTGAATCAGAAGATACTGCAGTTAGAAAGCAAAGTCACATCTCTGAGTACTGAACTAAAACAAGCTTATGAAAAAGGTTAGTACAGATCTATTTTGTAATTCCTTTTCCTACTTTTCTTTTACATATGTTTTTTTTAAACTGCCTGTTAGGATACCGGTGGGGTTCAGGTTGGATTTTCTTATCCAATGGATTGAACTCCTGGTCTGAGAGCAGGCAGTACTGCAGGAATATGGGTGCTGACCTGATCATTATCAACAGTGAAGAGAAGCAGGTGAGTTTGTGTACTGATGAATCAGTAAATTCCTTGGCGTTAAATTGACACCACTCAGTGTTCATATAGAAACCACCAGCAGGATCTTAAAAGTAACACAGAAGCGGTTTTAGAGTTAATTATATTCTTAAGTGATTAACTGATTGTTGTTTGTTTGATTATTGAACATACCTGATAATAACAAGCAGAAACGCTGAAGGAAAGAGAAACACAAGAACACAAGAACTGACTTTATTTCTGTAATTCCTTTACAGTTCATTTTGAGAATTAACGGAGGTTTAAATGTTTGTTTTACTGAAAATGTCTGTTCACCATTATGGTAATCAGTGTTTCCTTTAGTTGGGTAGTTTAACTCTTGATTTATTATGTCAGTTTGTGGCCTGTGTAACAATGTTTGCCAGAACACATCATTTGCTGTCAAGAAAACCATGAACAAAGATGATCAAATGATAAAGTTTTTAATCATCATAATGAAAAATGATCTCATTACTGATCAAAAGTAGTTATTTGATATTAATAGATTTTCACTAACTATTTTGTTGGCACAGATCAGACATATTATATTTTTAAATATATTGTGGGAAATTCTTGATGTTTTCTTGATTTTCTTTCTTGAATTGTATGTCTCTGTGTATTTTTTTTTTTTTTTTTAAGTTTTCCCACAATGTATTTAAAAATCAAAATTCAGAATGTCCGATCTGTGCCAACAAAATATCTTTAGTGGAAATCTATTAAATTCAAATGACTATGTTCGGTTATTAGTCAATCATCTTTCTTTGAGATAATTTAAACTTTATCATCTGATTGTCTTTTTTATGGCTTCCTTTGCAACAAATTATGTGTTTTAATGTACTTAATATAATGAGAGAACGCTCACTTATTCTTGTTTTTAAACACTTACACACAGAGGTTCATAACTTCAATAGTCACGGAGAGAGCATTGATTGGTTTGAATGACATACAGCAGGAGGGCACTATGAGATGGGTGGATAATTCACTACTGACACAAGGGTATGTGCTAAAAATAATGTGTATTTATTTGTTACTATCATTTTAAAAATCCATCACAACCAACAGAAAATATCTGAAAACACACCTCTTCCACAACCACAACAACCACAAGCATAAAAAAAATTCTCTCATTTTTCTGCATTTTCACTTCTAATCTAACTTATTTTGTTACTGTGATTATTGCTGCTTCATGAATTTTGGGGTTCTGAATAGTTGAAAATCTGACAATTTTATTCAGGTTTTGGGCAGGAGGTGAGCCGAATGATGCGTATGGAGGTGAGGATTGTGTTGAATACATCCCAAATCCCCAAATTCCCATCCAGAGCTGGAATGATCTCCCATGCTCCGTACCGAGAAAGGCGATTTGTGAGAAATAGGGTTCATCCCATCTTTTTTGTGATTTTACTTATATTATTTTATGGAATAAATCATTTTGTGATCACATAATTTCTGATTGAGGTTCTTGCCTTTTAAAACAGTTTGCAACTTTCATTATATATAAACCTTCGGGTTACAAGTCCGACTCTTTAGCCATTAGGTCATAACTGCCACAATATGATGTCAATTTTGGTTTGTAATTTCCTATAATGTACATTTTGAAGAGTGGATATTCAGATTACTAAATAAACTGCAAAATGTTACATTTTCTATTACATTTATTTCATGCACAGATTGCTTCTTACAGCACCATCTGCTGGACATACTTATGATTGCCAGGGTTCAAAAAGCTAAATACATGTAAAAATCATCACTGAAACAGTGTTAAGCCCAGCAGTGTTAAGTATTCTTCACTTTTTTACGTGTATGCAAGGGTCAGCGTACAGTGCACATGAAACAGATTTCATCATCAGAATAGTACGTGCACCGCCAGATTTTTGTAACAGATCGCATATGCGCATTTAAATTTTTTTGCACTAATTAGTTTATCCACAAGGTAGTCAAAGAAAAACTGCAAAAAACAGAACAGCCTGGAACGCATGCAAGCTACAGCGACAATGGAGGCCTACATAGACGAGAGATTGAGGCGAAGAGAAAGTACCCTCATTTATACAACTCTAGCATGAGGTAATACAAAGATATTTACATTGGTTGTAACTTTGGCAAGAGACTGCTCAAAACTGTGCATGCGTCCAATGCCTGTGTATGCCCATGAGTCAAATGAAGTATACTTTGCAAGGCTGTGCATTCGACTGTGCACGTGAAGTATACTTTGGGCTTAACACAAGTTTCCTCGTAACTTTTAATGAATTTTTAAAATGCATGGATGTGAGAATATGATATGGCTTAGTGTGATTATCAAATCACAATGGTTTTGATGTAATTATAGAAATATAGTCTGATGTGGTGCATGTTTTGGAGTACAACACAGCTGGAACATTCCATTCACAGTAAATGCTTCTCTGCAAGTGCTGTGTGTTTGAGTCGCTTATAAGTTGCATTTGGGAATGGAAACGTATGGCAAACATCCTCTGAAAGGTTAGTATTGTCATTTTTCTGTAAAATAAAATCAAAATAAAATAATATTGATAATATTTACTAATTGTTGTGAAAATCATGTGTTACTAACTAATTTTATTTGTAGTTGATTTGTTCTGCTCTTTTGCACATTGCAATTTTTTAAACAAAAGCAATTAAAGTGGTTACCTTGTTTACAATAAATGCATTGTTTGCTGGTTTATTTAGCAACTTTTAAGTACACCACATAAAGTAAGCCACTGAGTACTGTAAGACTTGGAATATTAAAGTGCAATTTAACACCTGATCACACTTGTGGGTTTGCTACTGTTACAATTAAAAAACGTAGAAGGGTAAAAATATTCCAGCCAGACATTGGTATGATGCAAGCATGTTAGATTTATAGGCTGTGTTCAGAACCACATACTCACTGAGAAGGTACTTAATTTCAATAAGTACTTACCTAACGAGTGCTAAAAGAGTAGGTACTTTAAAGCCTGATCGCGTTAAGTATAGATGTGATCCGGACATCATCCGCCATGTTGACGTTATCATGTGACCTACAACGTTATCAAAAGCAAAGATATGAGTGACAGGTTTAATTGACCTATCTGTAAATATCTTGAATTAATTAAAAAGAATAAGAATTATTAATTAAACTTGCTCATTTTGTGGTCTTGTTGAAGAATCAGCAGGCCATTTTTTGTGATTCTAGTATAATTAATACATTTTGGGTTAATTTAAGTTGTTATATTTTTAACCCTATTAAATTTTTTTTATTGCGAAAACCCAAAATCATGTTCTCTTGACTATGTTGTTAATTTCTTTATTTTATATACAAACCCGATTCCCAAAAAGTTCGGACACTGTACAAATTGTGAATAAAAACAGAATGCAATGATGTGGAAGTTCCACTTTTCAATATTTTATTCAGAATACAACATAGATGACATATCAAATGTTTAAACTGAAAAAAATGTATCATTTTAAGGGAAAAATAAGTTGATTTTAAATTTCATGGCATCAACACATCTCAAAAAAGTTGGGACAAGGCCATGTTTACCACTGTGTGGCATCCCCTCTTCTTTTTATAACAGTCTGCAAACGTCTGGGGACTGAGGAGACAAGTTGCTCAAGTTTAGGAACAGGAATGTTGTCCTATTCTTGTCTAATACAGGCTTCTAGTTGCTCAACTGTCTTAGGTCTTCTTTGTCACATCTTCCTCTTTATGATGCGCCAAATGTTTTCTATGGGTGAAAGATCTGGACTGCAGGCTGGCCATTTCAGTACCTGGATCCTTCTTTTTTACGCAGCCATGATGTTGTAATTGATGCAGTATGTGGTCTGGCATTGTCATGTTGGAAAATGCAAGGTCTTCCCTGAAAGAGACGACGTCTGGATGGGAGCATATGTTGTTCTAGAACTTGGATATACCTTTCAGCATTGATGGTGCCTTTCCAGATGTGTAAGCTGCCCATGCCAAATGCACTCATGCAACCCCATACCATCAGAGATGCAGGCTTCTGAACTGAGCGCTGATAACAACTTGGGTTGTCCTTGTCCTCTTTAGTCCGGATGACATGGCGTCCCAGTTTTCCAAAAGGAACTTCCAATTTTGATTTGTCTGACCACAGAACAGGTTTCCTCTTTGCCACAGTCCATTTTAAATGAGCCTTGGCCCAGAGAAAACGTCTGCGCTTCTGGATCATGTTTAGATATGGCTTCTTTTTTGACCTATAGAGTTGTAGCCGGCAACGGCGAATGGCACGGAGGATTGTGTTCACTGACAATGTTTTTTGGAAGTATTCCTGAGCCCATGTTGTGATTTCCATTACAGTAGCATTCCTGTATGTGATGCAGTGCCGTCTAAGGGCCCAAAGATCACGGGCATCCAGTATGGTTTTCCGGCCTTGACCCTTACACACAGAGATTGTTCCAGATTCTCTGAATCTTTGGATGATATTATGCACTGTAGATGATGATAACTTCAAACTCTTTGCAATTTTTCTCTGAGAAACTCCTTTCTGATATTGCTCCACTATTATTCGCCACAGCATTGGGGAAATTGGTGATCCTCTGCCCATCTTGACTTCTGAGAGACACTGCCACTCTGAGAGGCTCTTTTTATACCCAATCATGTTGCCAATTGACCTAATAAGTTGCAAATTGGTCCTCCAGCTGTTCCTCATATGCACATTTAACTTTTCCGGCCTCTTATTGCTACTTGTCCCAACTTTTTTGGAATGTGTAGCTCTCATGAAATTCAAAATGAGCCAATATTTGGCATGACATTTCAAAATGTCTCACTTTCAACATTTGATATGTTATCTATATTCTATTGTGAATAAAATATAAGTTTATGAGATTTGTAAATTATTGCATTCCTTTTTTATTCACAATTTGTACAGTGTCCCAACTTTTTTGGAATTGGGTTTGTATATAAACCACCGTAGGAAACACGGAACTTTAGCTGGTTAAATAAATGTTTCAGCCCAAATGTCAAAATTTTGATAGGGAGTGACAAAAAAATTAAAACAAAGTCATCCATGGGTCATTTTTTTGTTCTCATACATATAAATGTTTATAACTCCAAAATGAAATTAGATATTTTCACCAAATTTGACACACACATGTATGGGCTCACTCTGAGGACACATAAAAAAAGTGATGGGATTGTGCCTCTTGGCGCTATAATTGAACAAAACATGAAATTGCCATTAACTACAATACAGTATTATATGAATGCATTTGTGTTCCATTACGAAACTCAGTATGTGTCATCAGCACAATGCTCTGAAGGTTCTCAAATGGTTTCGAGACAGCATAACGTTGTAATAACATTTAAAAAAAAAAAAAAAAAAAAAAAAAAAATGTTAATAGCTTTATATAAATGTGGCCTATTGTAATGAGACTGGTCTTTATAGATTCCATGGGCCATGCTGAGAACATGAATGCCAATTTTGTCATAGTTAGCCAAACTTCCTGTCTGCTAGTTTGATTTTTAAAAATGGAATCGTATCATCTTCAGACCATGTCGGTAAAAAGTTATGGATTTCGTGTTGATAAACGAAACAATATTCATATAACAGTATCAAATTTGAGGCTTTAAAGGATTAGTCCACTTTTAAATAAACTTTTCCTGATAATTTACTCACCCCCATGTCATCCAAGATGTCCATGTCTTTCTTTCTTCAGTCGAAAAGAAATTAAAGTTTTTGATGAAAACATTCCAGGATTATTCTCATTATAGTAGACTTGAATGGGCACCAAACAGTTGAAGGTCATAATTAGTTTCACTGCAGCTTCAAATTGTTCAACACGGATCCCAGATGAGGAATTAAGGGTCTTATCTAGAGAAACCATCGCTCATTTTCTGAAAAAAAATTTGAAAATTATATAAGTTTTAACCTTAAATGCTCATCTTGAACTAGCTCTCTTCTTCTTCTCCTCTATTAGAATTCCAGCAGTGTAGACGCTGCTAAGCATAATACTGCCCTCCACAGGCCAAAGTTTTAACTAATTTTTATATGCAATATGCTAGTTCAATAGTATATAACAATTAGTTCAAACTTTGACCTGTGGAGGGCAGTAATACACTTAGCAGTTTTTAAGTTACACTTAGCCCAGGGACTGCAGATGGAATTTAGCTCTGTAGTTAATTCTGGGGAAGTCACTGATTGTCCATTGTCCATATTAAATAAAATGTAAATAAATTAACATAAATAAATAAATAAAAAATATGTTATCAGCTATTGTGTGTTGTTTGAAAAAAGCATACTCTGGAATTTGATATACTTCTCCTAGGGGATTCATCCATTCACCACCAAATTCACTCACCAAGACATCGAGGATGCTAGATTTGCAAGTGGATTTTTGATATCTTAAATGGTTTGGCCATGGCGAGGCAATGAATTTATGGTAAAAAAATAAATAAATACAAATTACACCGGAAGCGTGTTATAACTTCTGCACTTTCTTTTTTCTCTGTGCATTTCTGTTGTATATTTGTTATCACTTATCTCCTTCAGACTAAAATGGATCATTGAAAGTATGTTACTGTCAATACTGTTAACTCGGTTTGTAAGAAAAAGAAAAGCACAATAAAGGATTTATAAAAAGAATTAAACCACTTAGTGATTTAATCCACCAAATGATACACAAACACATTTAATTACATAGCTAATGCTGACAACAACGCATAACCTGATATCGCTGAGTTCAACATGTTCCTGGATCAACATTTTTGTTGATACTGGAACAACATTCAAATCAACCAATCAGATTTGAGGGACAAGTTTACAGATGATGTCAAGTTTAGGCTTAAAATCATGAATTGGTGCTTCTACATCAGTGTTATTCATCTATCACTTCCCTCTGATTTTTGGGATAACTTAAGTTTAGGGGTAGGAATAGGGTTAAGACTAAATTTTCAGACTGGAATGTTGTTCCAGGATCAACAAAATATGTTAACCCAGGAATGCATCTAACTCAGCAATATCAGGACGTGCGACAACAACAACAACTCAAGATTGCAAAATGATTCATTTCGTAAATATCTTAAGGATTTTCCTTGGAACTTTTCCTTTTCCTTGGACTATTTTCTTTTCTTTATATTTTCTTATTTATTTTTGTTTGTTTCTAAGAAATGCCTTAAATACTGTGTGGACAGAGCTGTACAGTAATTGATAGTTAGTATATGTGTGTGAGACCACCTGAGTAGCTTTTTTTCCCCAAACTTTTTTCATTGTTTTGATACACTTTTGCTTGAGGATTATAATCACGATGTGACCGCAGGAACAAATTAAATGTATTGCCCCAGCTAACAAAACTACTGCATTGTTTTTGTATGGCTGTATTGTGTGTGAATTTCTATACACTTTCGCGATTTAAGACAGCAGCGGGACTTTTACATTTGTTCGGTTATATGACGTCATAAAGGTGCGCCGCGCTACTACGTTTATTTTGACTCGAAAGGTTTGTGTTTTTTTTACTCTTTTAAAGTCATTTAATGTGCAAACCAGAAACGAAACCGTTCAAAACAATTGATACGCGCTTCGAATCACTGGTTCGAAACGGAGTATTTGCAAAAGGTTCTAAATCTTCACGGAGCGTGTTTCGAACGCGCCCATCACTAACTTTAACTGTAAAACGAATTGGTTGTTATTGAATGCTTTGTCTACAGTGAATGAACGTAACAGAAAGCTTGCGTCTCATTTCACTTCATGTGTTTTTAATCAGTTTGTCGTATTAATTCAGTCACTGAAGTAGTGATGAAGAAGGCGTTTTAAAACTCAACTAAATAAATGGATTGGCAAAACTGCAAAGAGAACTCAAAAACATCCGGGTGAACTTTTACAGAACATTTTCAAAATGCTTTCATGAAAGTGCAATATTTTAAATGCAATATACCTGCAAGGATCATAAAAACTTTGATAAAGGTCATTAAATACTAAATATAATAATAAATATTAAGTTTCTGATAATGCACTGATTACTGAACTAGGGACCTATTATTAAAATTTAGTTTGGATTTTTCTTTCTGTTAATTATTCTCATCTTAATCATGACAGAGTGTCCAAACACAGAAAAACTAATGGTGAAGCAACTGAGATTCATGTGATAAAGATATTATAAAGATGGCGTTTATTAAAGAGGAGAGTGAAGAAATGAAGATTGAAGAAACATTCAGTGTGAAACAAGAAGATACTGAGGAACAAACAGGTTGGTTTCATTCTCAAAACTAAATTTATGTGATCATGTTTAAAATGTTCACCTTTAGAAGTGAATGATATTTTAGAAGACTGTCATGAGTGTCCTAATTAAAGCGGTTTTATTAGACATGGAGCTGGTCACCACATGGACAGACATGTTGAGATCACATGACCAGACAAATACTAATACTGCATCAAGTGCATCTGAGAAGATCCTACTTCCATTTTGGCATTCATTAGTACAACATTCAGTGCTTCCCACAGGTTTGAAACATACTTGCGGTGGTAGCCGGGTGAAAAATCCTCCTATTACCCACGGCACAAAAATGGTCTACTACATGTGACAAACAATTAATGTGTGATTTTTAACATATAGTGTCTCTCTCAGTGAATGGGACACAGATTTTACTAATAAAATTTATATAATGAATATTATACGTTTCAAATAATGTTAGTCTTTTCTTCCTGTGGGGGAGACTACAATAATTTACTATGAATTAAATGGAAATCAATTTAAATACAATCTATTGTGTAACCAAAATACCAATATTGCTCAGAAGAAAAAAAAAATGTAGTGTGTGACTTTTAATTATAAACAAGCCCGAAATACACTGGTATTAGTCTTATTTTGAATTGTCTGTACTATTGCAGGCTGATCCTTCAGATTCTTACAACCGTATAAAACATTTTATATAAAGGCCATAAAGTAGACATTGTAATAATTCATCAACTTGAGTTCATTAGCAATCGCTTGGCATAAATCTGCACTTTTCATTGATTGAAAATCACTTTGAAGCAGTCTGAAGTAGAGGTCTACAAAGAAGACCCGAGACCCGAGGACCCGGGACCCGACCCGGGACCCGTACGGGTTCGGGACTATATTTTAAATGGTCAGCCGGGTCCGGGTCGGGTCCTAATCTATTACTTCGGTTCCCGGGTCTGATTAACATTGTGTGTATACCCGAGCCGATTTGATTCGGAGATCACCCGGCCGTGTTGGGAGTCAGTCAGCGCTGTGCGTGTTTTGTAACTTGCAAAGTATGAGCCGGGAAATAAGGTGAAAAAACATGTGACCCCAGCCATCAGAAGCAGAGCGGGCGGAGTTAATGCAAGCAAACGGTGATCATCGAGTTTTCCTATTCCTATCGTGTGCAACAGTAATGCAAACAAACTTCAAATCTCAAGAACTGCTTGTAGCCTTGCACATTCGCATTTAAATAACATAGCCTATTTCAAATCATTAACAAAATATGAACTATTACACGAATGTCGAATCTGTGACGCTTAAAGCTATGTTTCAGGTTGCTCCAGCCAACGCGCATGTCTCATGCGAGCACACTTTCTTTCTCCTGTTTTTATAATAACATTATGCCGTCTTGTTATATCTAAAGTTTTGGTCAGACTCGGCTCAGAAAGCACAGAAATGACCGCAAATAAGTAATGCTAACGTCAGCGGCCATGTCACTGAACAAGCAATCGTTATTATAATTCAAAAGGGCAAACAGTCAAAGTTATTTTATAATGTGAGTACTCGAGTCTCTAGATACAACGAAATAATGCAAATTGTCAATCTGCATTTGTCATCGTGACAGCAAGTGAACTTTTAAAGCTGGAATAATGAGTGGATTAAGCATTTCAACCGGCAAGAGAGGAATAACGGATGAACGTTCTTGGCAAGTGCATCAGTCAGGTACAAGGGAGAACCCCTACTAATATTAGGTAAGACAACACGTTTTATTTTCGCAACTTGTTTATTGACTTATTAATAGCAATTTGCTGCGGAATAGACCTATGTGCGATCGGGTCCAGACAGGTCCGGTCGGGTTCGGGTCCAGCTTAGACGGGTCCGGGTAGTACATTTATGGCATTTCTCGGTTCTGCACGGGTTCGGGTCCAACTTTCAAAATAATAGTCGGGCCGGGTCGGTTCCTTGTAGCACATTTACGGGTCTCTTCGGGTTCGGGTATGAATTTTTGGACCCGTGAAGACCTCTAGTCTGAAGTGCTGTTGCGCGAGCTTGTAGAACGCGCAACAGCGCCCCCTTGTGACTTTGCAAAATGCAGCGCCCGTGGGAATGTTAGCGGGAGTGAACAGTTCTGACGCACACATAACGAGCAGGTACGAAATGACTAGTTAATCGATCGCGGATGGTTTCATTATCTTGGGCGTATGTAAAAGTATAAGATAAAAATAATAAAAGCAAAAATGTGTCTCCAAATATACTTGGGCGGCGGTTAAAATACCTGGGCGGACCGCCCAAGTAAAGTCTATGTGTGGGAAGCACTGACATTAATTAAATTTGAAAAGTATTATAAAAGTAGCCTAAACAATATAATTATTTTTTGTAACATTAACTGATCTATCATTCAATGACCTAAAATATGGCTTATCTCTTGAAACATGTAAATGGTAGCAACTCGCTCTAATGTTAACCTAGTCCTAGATAAATGTGCACTATTATTATCCATGTTTGTGTGGAGAGCGTGCTTACTGTATGGCATACAGGTGCCGGCGCGATCACTTGCATTTAACTTAAAATACTTTTAATTTCATTTTGGTCATACAGATAAGAGTAAAGCAAACTGTAAAGGTTTTTTATTTCTGTAAACTCACAATAACAGCAAAATGATGTCTCACAGAAACAAGAAATATACAGCCAAACCAAAATTTATTCAGACACCTTTAACATTTCACACATAATCACAGTTTTATTCTATAGATAAAAAATGGTAATAAATTGTGAGAAATTAATCTTGATAATGTCAGATAATACTTAAGCAAAACAGGGTCAGGTCAAAGTGTCTGAATAATTTTTGGTCACACATTTTTATCAGTTTTACAGGTAGTCCACTGTACAATGAATTTAAAAATGATATCTAGTGTCTGAGTAATTTTTGGTTTGACTGTATATCCATAGAAAGCTTAATGTCTATGTTTAAACTAACAAATGAAAATTTTAAAATACATTCTCAAATTATGTAATCTGTATGAAACGTGCATATAGGCGAGTCCAATACTGCGGAGATGAGTCGGCATCATTGACTTAATCTCTGCAGCCGCAAACACAGAAAACATTATCAAAAAATTATTAGACAGGCTCCTGTTTTTTTCACGTCACACTCATAATCATTATGTTTGCCAGTGCGCTGTGACAAGCTTCACACGTGCGCTCGAGCATGGATTAGGCTAAATTATATATCAATTAAAGCCTTATTATTATGATTTATGGCTTAACATAAATGTGTGATTAGTCGACTAAATGCTTAAATGAACGACTACTAGTCGACTAGAGAAATCTTTAGTCGAGGGCAGCACTAGTATGAACCCTATGATTAGTAGGGTTGAAATCTTATTGTGACATTGGGATTCAAGATCAGCTTGAGCAGCTCACTCTCATGTCCTGCACTATTTTAATGGTTTCACGTAGAAATTCACTACTGTCCCATTAACAATGGATGTATGTCCATGCACTGCATAAAGACACGGTTATTGAATAATCAGATTTGTTGGTGTTTTTTTAACTGATTTTATCAATTAGACTTTAGATTTAATCAGTTGCTGCTTCCCTAATGTCATTAATACAATCTGTTAAGAGCTGTGCAGTTTTTTTTTTTTTTTTTCAGGTTATGAGGAAAGCTAACCTGCAAAGTGTATACAAAGAGAAAAGCAAAGGACCTAATACTGAGCCCTGTGGCACTTGTGTTTGATGAGATGTCTCCTCATTTGCACAGAGAAAGCAGTAGCAGTCTGATAGATAGAATGTAAACTGTGAAAGTGCTTGTCTAATAATAGCAACAAAAAGAGAATGCTGTGGTCTATAGTGTTGAAAGATCTAATATCACTAGAAGACTGATGTAGCTATGATCAGATGCCAAAAGCAGATAATTTGATAAGCGATTTGAATGACAGCTTGAAACTTTTGGGAAGTGTCCAGTTAACAATATTGAGAAGACATTCTGAGATTACAAGAAAACCCCATAATAGTCAATTAGTCGCTTAGTCACAGGAAAAAAAATCTGCAGGAAGTGGTGAAGTCCCGCAGTCTGTGACGGACAGATCATTAACAGCTGGACATTCAAACACTCGCCTATCATTCATTGACCTCAAATATGGCTTATCTCAAACATGTTAGTAGCATCTTTACATGGCCGCTCGCTTTAACGTTAACCTAGAAAATGTGTGGAGCTTAATAGTAGCATGTTTACTGCATGACAGCTAAAAGGTGCAGTCACACTGCACTTTTCGCCCCATTGACTTCCATTCATACGTATGTGAATGTATCAGACCGGAAACACAAGCTTGTGCGAAAGATATCGCATTTCGCTGCGTTCCAAAGTTCAAGTTTGGTGAACTCTGACCTGACGTGTGACCTGTAGAAAATCGATTCATCATAGCATGACCTCTTGGCTGAATTAAAAGAATGATATTTTTGCAGTAAAGTCGAGTAGGTTGTATATTTTTACAGTTTGAATGTATTACTATATGTTATATGTTGAATTCATGTTTTTAAAAAAGACGCTGTAGACCGTGACGTCACATCACGACTGTTGCAGCATCCGATAAAATTTCATACGTTCAAAGTCCAGTGTGACCACAGCTTAACATGGAGGTGCCGGTGCGATCACTTGCACTTAAAATACTCCGGAATTTTTGGTCATACAAATAAGAGTGGGCTAAATGGCAATTATTCAGAGTCAATTATTCCGCTTATACTACGATCACCACACCTTAAAGACACTGTTCCGATGTTACATTTCAAGACATTTGTCAGGTTTTTGTCCTTAAAACACTGTTCTGTGTGCGTCTAATTTCTTACACATCTCATCACAAGCATCTGTTTCTAATTCCAAATTGTCATTTCACAACTAGCAATGAAGACTTGAGCCTTGATAGCAGAATATTATCGTTGATACAGTTATTAACGCAGTTGAGAGAGAATAAGCTGATCTATGCGTCTCTTACGGCAGCAGTGTCTCAACTAATAGCGAAACTATACGTTTATCTACCTCAAGAACCGCACAGTTATTACCTCACTGGTGAGTCATGCATCTTTTAAGTTGATAAACTATTTTACTGATTAATTTGTCAGAGCAGCGCTGACAAAACGTTTCTGTGCGAGTGTCCGTACTATACAGTATGTGTACGTTTGAAAGAGAGCGCGAGAGATTATTTGTCGCTTTCACAACACAATAAAACGTATTTTGTGTCAAAAATCTTCACAATAATTTGTTGTTTTTATCCTATTAACTATATTTGCTTGGTCTGTGTCATTGTGGGTCTTGTTTCTCATGTGTTTGTAGGCTGTAAGGATCTACTGAGATAACTGAAAATATTTGGTGAAGTGATATGGAACTGCAATGCGGTCAAGACCTTTTAGAACTACTTTAGACATGCGTTTCCCTGAAAATAACTGCACACCTTGGAATGTTGGTCAACCAATCAGATTTGAGTATTCAACAGCCCAGTAGTATAAGGTTTATTGATAAACGTGCAATTAGTCGACAGTCACTTAAAATGAACGACTACTTGTCGACCAGCGAAATCTTTAGTCGAGGGCAGCCCTACAGGAAACATTCGTAACACTTTATTTTAGTGTCCTTGTTTTACCATTGTTACACTATTCATTGTTGTTACATGTACTTACTCTAGTAATAACAGTAAATTATACATAATCACAAGCAAATAATGTGAAAATAGAACTTAATCATGTATTATGTTGGTAAATTTATAATATTAAGTACTTACAGTGGGTACGGAAAGTATTCAGACCCCCTTAAATTTTTATATTGCAGCCATTTGCTAAAATCATTTAAGTTCATTTTTTTTCCTCATTAATGTACACACAGCACCCCATATTTACAGAAAAACACAGAATTGTTGACATTTTTGCAGATTTATTAAAATAGAAAAACTGAAATATCACATGGTCCTAAGTATTCAGACCCTTTGCTGTGACACTCATATATTTAACTCAGGTGCTGTCCATTTCTTCTGATCATCCTTGAGATGGTTCTACACCTTCATTTGAGTCCAGCTGTGTTTGATTATACTGATTGGATTTGATTAGGAAAGCCACACACCTGTCTATATAAGACCTTACAACTCACAGTGCATGTCAGAGCAAATGAGAATCATGAGGTCAAAGGAACTGCCTGAAGAGCTCAGAGACAGAATTGTGGCAAGGCACAGTGCCCGGTTGCATAAAGCACCTTAAGTGTAATTTTCCCTTAAGATCGCCCTTATGTTTCCCTTAAACTTAAGGGTGTTGCAGAAAATAACCGTTAAGTGTTACTTAAGGGTTTCTTTAGGCGAAACGTCATAAACCCTAAGAATTTCCCTTAAGTATATATTTTTCACTTAAGTAATGCGTAAGTGTTGCATAAAGCCCCTTAACCTTCATTTCCCTAAGTATATCGTAAGGTTCGTAAAACTTCACCTTAAGTGTTACACAGAGTGAGCAGGTTCAATCCAAGTCGTATAACGTGCCACGATCGGCCGCTTTATATGATAGACAAATTGTACTTTAGCAGTTTATTCACATAAACATTGATGAAATATAACATATCTTATAACATATCTTATATGGTCAACGGAAGCGCAAACGTGCGTGCATCACACGCAAAAACAAACCTCATTGGTTCTTGCGCGCACATTTGAGCTTCCGACACAGCCGTAATCATATGGATGTCTTTCAATAAATGGACATAAATGATGAGAGAATATTAAAAATATCTTTATTTGTTATCCAAAGATGAATGAAAGTCTTATGGGTTTGGAACGACATGAAGGTGTCAGGGTGAGTGAATGACGGCAGAAATCTCAATTTTGAGTAAACAATCAATTTGAGTTTCTCGTCTCTTTCATATTTGGTTTTCTTTTTTGTTTTCCTTATCCATATTATGTTGTTTTCTGTGAAAACTTACCACGATACGTATTAACAAATAACATGTCCATGGCAACAGTAGAATTTTTTAACGGCAAAACCTGGGATGCTGTCGTTAAACACTTAACGGTTTCCCTTACCTAAGAGAACAGTTTAAGAGATTATATGCAACACCCTTAAGTCATTCCCTTAGTTAAGGGGAAATCACGCCTTAAGTGTCATACTTAAGGGAAAAACTTAAGGTGCTTTATGCAACCGGGCACAGATCTGGCCATGGTTACAAAAAAATTTCTGCTGCACTTAAGGTTCCTAAGAGCACAGTGGCCTCCATAATCCTTAAATGGAAGACGTTTGGGATGACCAGAACCCTTCCTAGAGCTGGCCGTCCGGCCAAACTGGGCTATCGGGGGAGAAGAGCCTTGGTGAGAGAGGTAAAGAAGAACCCAAAGATCACTGTGGCTGAGCTCCAGAGATGCAGTCGGGAGATGGGAGAAAGTTGTAGAAAGTCAACCATCACTGCAGCCCTCCACCAGTCGGGGCTTTATGGCAGAGTGGCCCAACGGAAGCCTCTCCTCAGTGCAAGACACATGAAAGCCTGCATGGAGTTTGCTAAAAAACACCTGAAGGACTCCAAGATGGTGAGAAATAAGATTTTCTGGTCTGATGAGATCAAGATAGAACTTTTTGGCCTTAATTCTAAGCGGTATATGTGGAGAAAACCAGGCACTGCTCATCACCTGTCCAATACAGTCCCAACAGTGAAGCATGGTGGTGGCAGCATCATGCTGTGGGGGTGTTTTTCAGCTGCAGGGACAGGACGACTGGTTGCAATTGAGGGAAAGATAGATGTTGCCAAGTTGTCCCGATCATTACTGGGAGTGCCCTTGTCTGCCACCAGAGGGTACTCCAACCCTGACTGTTTACATCCTGGACTTTGGTTTTCACCCCACGAACTACATTACCCATAACTCACCTCCTGGTACTCATTATCCTTGTTTCATTGCACCCAGCTGTTTTATGTTTGTTCAATTAGTGTCTGTCTATTTATACCTGGTTTGTCTCTGCTTTTGTCATGGTGTCTTCATTCATGTTGCCTGAGTCTCTGTTTTGGTTTGCTTTTTGTTTTGTTCCTGTTATTATTTTGTTTGGACTGTCTACCTGGATTTTTTGACTATTGACTGGTTTATGGATTACGTTTCTGGATTTCCCCAATAAATACCTGCAATTGGACCTACCCTGTTTGTCTTCGTGTGTGCCGTGACAGAAGACACCATCATTTTAGGATCCAGCAGGATGGGGATTTGGATCACTCCTCCAGCCACGGTGAGGGAGCGGATGGCTCTTGTTCGGGCGGTGCTGGCTCTGCGACAGGAGGGGAGAGAGATAGGGTGTTTTGCCCAGTTTTTCTGGACATTTTCAAGAGGGCTGCGGTATAATGATGAGGCGTTAAAAGGGGTTTTTAATGTATGCCTTGATGACCCTCTGCCCCAGTGTGAGTTGGAGGGGCTCCAGACCCTGGATTTTTGGGGTTTTACCCATTATCTCTCCCGCAGAAACCGTGGGCCAACTCATGCTCAGCCAGAGGCCGCTCTTGCCCGTGAGTCCGCCCCAGAGCCTGCTCTAGCCTGTGAGTTCGCTCCAGAGTCTACAGAGGAGGTGGGCACAGGTTCAGTGCTGCACTCACGTAAGAGGAGGAAGAGGAGGAGGAAGGCTTCCGTCATCCCTCAAGGCCTGGAGGCCTTCCCGGAGTCCGCTCCAGCCAGTGAGTCCACTACAGAGCCCGCTCCAGCCAGTGAGCCCGCTCCAGTCAGTGAGTCCACTCCAGAGCCCGCTCCAGTCAGTAAGTCCACCCCAGAGCCCGCTCCAGTTAGTGAGTCCACTCCAGTCAGTGAGTCCACTCCAGAGCCCGCTCCAGTTAGTGAGTCCACTCCAGTCAGTGAGTCCACTCCAGAGTCCGTTCCAGTCAGTGAGTCCACTCCAGAGCCCGCTCCAGTCAGTGAGTCCACTCCAGAGCCCGCTCCAGTCAGTGAGTCCACCCCAGAGCCCGCTCCAGTTAGTGAGTCCACTCCAGTCAGTGAGTTCACTCCAGAGTCCGCTCCAGTCAGTGAGTCCACTCCAGAGCCCGTTCCAGTCAGTGAGTCCACTCCAGTCAGTGAGTCCACTCCAGAGTCCGCTCCAGTCAGTGAGTCCACTCCAGAGTCCGCTCCAGTCAGTGAGTCCACTCCAGAGCCCACTCCAGTCAGTGAGCCCACTCCAGAGCCCGCTCCAGTTAGTGAGTCCACTCCAGTCAGTGAGTCCACTCCAGAGTCCGTTCCAGTCAGTGAGTCCACTCCAGAGCCCGCTCCAGTCAGTGAGTCCACTCCAGAGCCCGCTCCAGTCAGTGAGTCCACCCCAGAGCCCGCTCCAGTTAGTGAGTCCACTCCAGTCAGTGAGTCCACTCCAGAGCCCGCCTCAGTCAGTGAGTCCACTCCAGAGCCCGCTCCAGTTAGTGAGTCCACTCCAGAGCCCGCCTCAGTCAGTGAGTCCACTCCAGAGCCCGTTCCTGCCAGTAAGTCCACTCCAGTCAGTGAGTCCACTCCAGAGCCCGCTCCAGTCAGTGAGTCCACTCCAGAGCCCGTTCCAGTTAGTGAGTCCACTCCAGTCAGTGAATCCTCTCCAGAGCCCGCTCCAGTCAGTGAGTCCACTCCAGAGCCCGCTCCAGTCAGTGAATCCACTCCAGAGCCCGCTTCAGTTAGTGAGTCCACTTCAGAGCCTGCTTCAGTCAGTGAGTCCGCTCCAGTCAGTGAGTCCGCTCCAGTCAGTGAGTCCGCTCCAGCCAGTGGGTCTGCTCCATCCAGTGAGTCTACTACAGAGTCCGCTCCAGCCAGTGAGTCCGCTCCAGTACGGCATGCTCTCCCTATCAGTCCGGTGATGGCCAAGAGGGCTGTCCTCACGTTCTATGTTTTGGCGGTCTTGCGTGCCTGGAGGATGCTCTCAGAACAGCCTCAGCCTGAGCCCGCTGCCGTCCAAGAGCAGCCCCAGCCTGAGCACGCTGCCGTCCCAGAGCAGCCCCAGCCTGAGCACGCTGCCGTCCCAGAGCAGCCCCAGCCTGAGCACGCTGCCGTCCCAGAGCAGCCCCAGCCTGAGCACGCTGCCGTCCCAGAGCAGCCCCAGCCTGAGCACGCTGCCGTCCCAGAGCAGCCCCAGCCTGAGCACGCTGCCGTCCCAGAGCAGCCCCAGCCTGAGCACGCTGCCGTCCCAGAGCAGCCCCAGCCTGAGCACGCTGCCGTCCCAGAGCAGCCCCAGCCTGAGCACGCTGCCGTCCCAGAGCAGCCCCAGCCTGAGCACGCTGCCGTCCCAGAGCAGCCCCAGCCTGAGCACGCTGCCGTCCCAGAGCAGCCCCAGCCTGAGCACGCAGCCGTCCCTGAGCAGCTCCAGTTCGAACACGTTGCCGTCTCAGAGCAGTTCCAGTCTGAGCCCGCTGCCGTCCCTGAGTCCTCCGCTCTCCCTGATACGGCCACGGAGGCCGTCACCGAGCTGGCCGCTCTCCCTGATACGGCCACGGAGACCGTCACCATGCTGTCCGCTCTCCCTGATACGGCCATGGAGGTCGTCACCGAGCGGCCCGCTCCCCCCGATACGGCCACGGAGGTCGTCACCGAGCTGCCCGCCACCGCCCAGATCATCTGTCCTGCCGCCGTCATCCAAGCCTTCTGCCCTGCCGCCGCCGCCCAGGCTTTCTGCCCTGCCGCCACTGCCCAGGCCGTCTGAACCGCTGGAATCTGCCTGGTCAGTTCCTCCAGCGCCACCCTGGCAATCAGCCAGGATTCCAGACCCACTGGGACCAGCCTGGTCAGTTCCTCCAGCACCACCCTGGCACTCAGCCAGGATTCCAGACCCACTGGAACCAGCCTGGTCAGTTCCTCCAGCGCCACCCTGGCACTCAGCCAGGATTCCAGACCCGCTGGAACCAGCCTGGTCAGCTCCTCCAGTATCTGGCCCGCCATCCCTCCCCCTGATCCTCCTCCGGTCCACCTCCCTCCTGAGTGTTTTTGTTTTTATGTGTCTGGTGGAGCGTCTGGTAGCCGCTCCTTTGAGGGGAGGTAATGTCACGATCATTACTGGGAGTGCCCTTGTCTGCCACCAGAGGGTACTCCAACCCTGACTGTTTACATCCTGGACTTTGGTTTTCACCCCACGAACTACATTACCCATAACTCACCTCCTGGTACTCATTATCCTTGTTTCATTGCACCCAGCTGTTTTGTGTTTGTTCAATTAGTGTCTGTCTATTTATACCTGGTTTGTCTCTGCTTTTGTCATGGTGTCTTCATTCATGTTGCCTGAGTCTCTGTTTTGGTTTGCTTTTTGTTTTGTTCCTGTTATTATTTTGTTTGGACTGTCTACCTGGATTTTTTGACTATTGACTGGTTTATGGATTACGTTTCTGGATTTCCCCAATAAATACCTGCAATTGGACCTACCCTGTTTGTCTTCGTGTGTGCCGTGACACAAGTACAGGGACATCCTGGACGAAAACCTTCTCCAGAGTGCTCAGGACCTCAGACTGGGCCGAAGGTTTACAAGACAATGACCCTAAGCACACAGCTAAAATAACGAAGGAGTGGCTTCACAACAACTCTGTGACTGTTCTTGAATGGCCCAGCCAGTGCCCTGACTTAAACCCAATTGAGCATCTCTGGATAGACCTAAAAATGGCTGTCCACCAATGTTTACCATCCAACCTGACAGAACTGGAGAGGATCTTTAAGGAGGAATGGCAGAGGATCCCCAAATCCAGGTGTGAAAAACTTGTTGCATCTTTCCCAAAAAGACTCATGGCTGTATTAGATCAAAAGGGTGTTTCTACTAAATACTGAATACCATGTGATATTTCAATTTTTATTTTTTATTAAATCTGCAAAAATGTCAACAATTCTGTGTTTTTCTGTCAATATGGGGTGCTGTGTGTACATTAATGAGGAAAAAATGAACTTAAATGATTTTAGCAAATGGCTGCAATATAACAAAGAGTGAAAAATTTAAGGGGGTCTGAATACATTCCGTACCCACTGTATGTGTAACTGTAACCATGGCACCTTAAAATAAAGTAGCTTAGTGCATATATGATCTAGCCTACTTGGTGCTGGTTGTAATGTCTGTTATTTTGTCTTTTTTTAAGACCTGATGACACTGAAAGAGAAGAGCCAAGAAGTGAATGAAATGGAAGAGAAAAATCAGTTTAAAAATCATCATGATTTCATGACTGAAGAAAAATTCACACAGACTAAAAAGACATCCTCACAAAAAACTTCTCAGAAGACCAGCTCTAACTGTGATTACACCTGCCCTCAGTGTGGAAAGAGTTTTGGTCAAAAACAAAATCTTAAAGCCCACATGAGAATTCACACTGGAGAGAAGCCTTTCACCTGTCAACAGTGTGAAAAGAGTTTCACACAGAAATGGAGTCTTAAAGTCCACATGAGGGTTCACACTGGAGAGAGCTCTTTCACCTGCCAACAATGTGGTGAAAGTTTCACTCAGAAAGGACACCTTAATGTCCACATGAGAATTCACAATGGAGAGAGTCTATTCACCTGCCAACAGTGTGGAAAGAGCTTCACTCAGAAAAGGAGCCTTAAAGACCACATGAGGATTCACACTGGAGAGAGCCTTTTCACCTGCCCACAGTGTGGAAACAAGTTCACTCGAAAAGCAGCCCTTAAAAAGCATATGAATATCCACACTGGAGAGAAGCCTTACACATGCCAACAATGTGGAAAGAGCTTCACAACAAAGCTAAACTTTAAGTATCATATGAACATTCACACTGGAGAAAAGCCATTCCCATGTGATCAGTGTGGAAAGTGTTTCAGCCGTAAAGTAACCCTTAATCAGCACATGAGGATTCACTCAAAAGGGGATTGTTTTGTATGTCATCTGTGTGGAAAAAGTTTTACAGACATGAAACGTCTTAACATGCACATAGCAATTCACTCTGGAGAGAAACCTTTCAAATGCCAGCAGTGTGGAAGGAGTTTCCGTTTAAATAAACACCTTGAGGTTCACATGAGAATTCACACCGGAGAGAAGCCTTTCACATGCCAGCAGTGTGGAAAAAGTTGCAATCATAAAGTTACCCTTAAGATTCACATGAATCTTCACACTGGAGAGAAACCTCACACATGCTCTGAGTGTGGGAAAAGTTTCAGATATAAGGCAACCTTTAATGCACACATGAGTGTTCACACTGGAGAGAAGGCTTTCGGATGCCCTCGGTGTCAACAGAGTTTTGCATATAAATCTTCTCTTGAAGCCCACATGAGAAGTCACACTGGAGAGAAGCCTTTCCCCTGCAAACTCTGTGGAAAGAGCTTCTCAGAAAGAGGGAATCTTAAAACTCACATGAGAGTTCACACTGGAGAGAAGCCTTACACCTGCCCTCAGTGTGGAAAGAGTTTCATGGTTAAAGGAAACCTTAAGAGTCACATAAGAGTCCACACTAGAGAGAATATTTTCTCTTGTCATCAATGTGAGAAGAGCTTCACACAGCAAAAAGACTTGAATTGTCATTTGCAAATTCATTCTGGAAAGAAATTGCAGTGTTCTGATTGTGGTAAGAGGTTTGAAAAAAGTTATTTCAAAAATCACCTTTGCATTCATTCTGGAAGAAGATTTAATTGTGATCATTGTAATAAAAAATTTATTTTGCCATTACACTTACAGATACACCTGAAAAGTCATGAAAATGTGAAACCCTATTTGTGTCATTTGTGTGGAAAGAGTTTTAAATGGCCCAGCAATTTAAAATGGCACAAGAAAATGCGTATCTGTGTGAAATCAAAACTTCATTCAAATCACAGCTGAGGCTTGCGGCTGTTTTTCTGTATCCACCTCTATCTACACCTAACCACCCCATTTTCTAAAGTTTGAGTGGTTACGGTAGACGCCCTTTAATTTCGATTGTATAGAGACATCACTCCATTTAATATATATTAATACCTCAGAAACAAATATTAGTTAAACTTTTGTGTTGCTGTGTTATTAAAATGAAAGATTATAAATAAAATGACACAACCTTAATTGAAAGATTGTGTATTTTCATCATCTTTAGTCAGATGCATTTACATTGTGATTGTGCCCCAGATGCAGTCAATTCTATCTGTGTCTGTAAAGGTGTGAACCAAATGGCCCATACAGTCTTATGGCCCACAGAAACTGATGGGTGTGAATGACAAAGAAACAGCATTGCTCAGAGTAGATTGTAAGGTAGATCGATCTCCTGTGGAAGGTCCTAACACATTTCTATTGTCTGTAGCTCTTTTGTCTATATGTATAAAGTTCTGTCCCTCAGACAGAACTTTGGGTTAAGATATTTTGAAGGCTGAGACGCTGACATCGCTGCTGAAGAACTGTGCTACACTACTACCTTCAATAAATTCTTCTCCCCACAAGAAATCTGGTCAAGCTTACTTATTTTATGTATTGGAGAAATCTAATACATTGGCGAGCCACCCAAACGACTGCATGGCCAAATACAGCAAAATATAACATAATAAATATGAGGCATACCGACAAAGATTTCAAAGCTGTAAGAAAAATTCTAACCAGACATTTGTAGAGTTTGCAAGGGAGAAGAATATTTTGTTTGATGAATGGTGTAATGCAAGTTAACGGGTTTGTTCACCCAAAAATGAAAATAATGTAATTTATTACTCACCCTCATGCCGTTCCACACCTGTAAGACCTTGAAATCGGTGAGGCCTGCAATGACATTTCCTCTCTCAAGATCCATTAATGTACTAAAAACATATTTAAAACATGTTCATGTGAGTACAGTGGTTCAATATTAATATTATAAAGCGACAAGAATATTTTTGGTGTGCCAAAAAAACAGAATAACGGCTTATATAGTGATGGCCGATTTCAAAATACTGCTTCGGAAAGCTTCGGAGCGTTATGAATCAGCTGTTCGAATCAGCTCCAAAGTCACATGATTTCAGCAGTTTGGCGGTTTGACACACAATCTGAATCATGATTCGACACGCTGATTCATTATGCTCCGATGCTTCCTGAAGCAGTGTTTTGAAATTTGAAGCTGCACTGAAACTGTAATTTTGACCTTCAACCGTTTGGAGGCCATTGAAGTCCACTATAAGGAGAATAATCCTGGAATGTTTTCACCAAAAACCTTCATTTCTTTTCGACTGATGAAAGAAAGACATGAACATCTTGGATGACATGGGGGTGAGTAAAATTTTATTTGTAAGTAGACTAATCCTTTTAATTCAATGTCAGATTGGTGAATTTCACCTAAAGATGACAAGTTTGCAGGGATGTATAAATACCATAAACAAAATTACTTGAATTGATTCTGACATCATAAATTTTTTTGGTTTTAATCAGTCCATTTGGAATTTTGAACCTAAGAGGCACACCATCAGAAGGCTCTGGAAGAGATATCGCCTTCTGTCATCATTAATTATTGACTTTAACAAAACAATTTATAATATTTACAGCTTTAAAGGATTAGTCCACTTTTAAATAAACTTTTCCTGATAATTTACTCACCCCCATGTCATCCAAGATGTTCATGTCTTTCTTTCTTCAGTCGAAAAGAAATTAAGGTTTTTGATGAAAACATTCCAGGATTATTCTCCTTATAGTGGACTTCAATGGCCTCCAGATGGTTGAAGATCAAAATTACAGTTTCAGTGCAGCTTCAAAGGCCTTTAAATTATACCAATTGAGGAATAAGGGTCTTATCTAGTGAAACGATCGGTCATTTTTGGAAAAAATACAACCGTTTATGCTTTATAAACACAAAATATCACCTTGAACGTACTTCCCATTTCCACATTCTTCAAAACGCTTACGCTGTATGTCCTATGCCTTCCCTATTCTACTTGCGGAAAAAAACTAAACTGGTGCTGCGGTCCTTCCGTAACTAGAATAGGAAAGGCGTAGGACATACAGCTTCCTACTAATGTAGGAAATTTAGTTGATAATGTTCTTTTAAATGAATTCCTAATTTAATTGAATGTACCCTTTAAAAACATACTTTTTCTCTTTTCTGCCAATAATGATGCATTATATTCCCGATCCTGTTGCTGGCACATAGCCCTATGTTCCTCAATGGTCTGAAAATAAAATAGAAATACATTCAGTTTAGAAAGGAGTAGTTCATTTTTTGTAACTCCTGTTATGCAAAATTACCTTGTCAACTGCTTACCAGTTATAAATAAACTTCTTTTAATTACATTGGTGATATATGTGTGTTGTCTTCTTTCTTCATCTGGTTCTGAAAATGCAATGGTATTGGATCCAGATTCCTAAAGAAACATTGCCAACATTGGACCGTTCTTAAGAGCAATCACTAGAGACTACAGTATCAACTCAACTTGCTTGACATACCTGATATACCTCAGCCAATTTTATTATATATAGTCTGCTTTTCCCAATGGCTATCTTCAGCTCCCTAACAGAGGCAACTTGAATTTTTTTAGGCCGGAACACACCAAGCCGATGCCGACGAACATGTGGTGATGAAAGCAGACTGCAGGGTTGGCTCACGTCAGCAGCGTCTGTGTCCAAAGTTGGCCTGACACACCAAACCAACGCTAGATAGCCGACGGCCAAGTAGCACGTCAGTTCTGCACCTGTGTGAGATGAAATGCCTTTCCAAACCAGCAGGTGGCAGTAACTGAACAGCCAATCAGAATAATCAGATGGCCCGACGGACCGACAAGCTCCGACGCCGATTCAACATTTCGAATTGGCCGAAAAAAAGCTCATGAGGACCAGCCGACGGTATGGAACACACTGAGAAAACTTAGTCGGCCGACGAACAAAAACTGCCAGACAGCCGACTGTCGGCTTGGTGTGTTCCTGCCTTTTGAGTTTCTTTCCTCTGTCTGCTCTGGCCAATTCAAAACCCACCAAATTGAGGCCTACTTCCAATGTCAACAACATCCCCAGGCCCATCTGTACAGACATAAAAATACCAGAATCTACACTATAGAGCAATCACAGCTTCAGCCTAGAGGAAGCAAGAAAGATTAAAGCTGAGACAAAGGGACAGGCTTCCTGGCATAAGGAATGGCAAAAAAAGCGAGAGGGAAGGTTGACAGCCTCTAACTTTGGAAAGATAATAAAAAGGAAGAAAGTCACAGAAGAGTTCATACAGTCCTCTTACTACCCCAAACCCTTCACTGCTAAAGCAACAAGCTCTGGCACTGCAAATGAGCCAAGGGCAAAGCAGCTCTAAGAGAAATACCCAAACTGGCATATACATGATGCTGGCCTGGTGCTACAGTCAGAGCTACATTTTCTTGGTGTGACACCTGATCCCATAATGTGTTATGAGTCGGATGGAAGCCTGGACTGCTTGAAATGAAATGCCCTTTTGGAGCAAGAGACATGACAGTAGCAAAGTCACCCTCAACCCTCAAAGACAACTATGTAGTCAACAATGGAATATCAAAAAGCCTGCTATTACCAAATTCAAAGACAGCTGCTTTCAATTAGACTTAAATTTTCGTAATTTTAACCTTTACACAAGGACAGATCTGTACATTGAGAGAGTTTATAGGGATGCCCAGTTTATCAATGCAACAATTTCAAAGCTTTAAGAATTTTTGGGATTTAACCTCTTTCTCTGACTTCTTGGTCCTCCATTGTGATGGCTGATTTACAACTCCTTCTGTAAATGTCACAAGGATTCAAAGTTACAAAAATAAAATAATAATCATAAACAATAAAGTGCGGTTGTCTCTCTGCCTTTGCCATACCTCTTTTTTGGAGATGGATGACAGCGTTTTGCTACCAATGCCACAGACCTTGTAGCTTTGTAGGGATAGGGAAACTACTTGGTCGGTACTCCATTAACAAAATGCTTAAACCTAAAATATAGGCCATTAGAAATTATTAGGTAAGCAAAATTTGTAACTTTAGATCTGGTGTTATGTAGTTAGCAGTAGCGCTACATAACTTCAGATCCAGTGTTAGATGGCTGGTAGTAAGTTATGTAGTGTAACTACATGGCATTAGATCTAAAGTTACAACTTGGTCTACTTAGTCTCGGAAGCTACATTTTCTGAGGCAAACTCACTTTGCTAGTGGCAATTAACTTTAGCTGGCGATTAACTTTTAATAATGCTACCTAACTAACTTACCCAAGGACGCTGTTTTACTACCTAACGATTGTGATTAAATAACTTTGACTTGCCTCAGAACAATTGTATGCATCCTTGTTGATCTTCTGAACGTTAAAGGAACACTCCACTTTTTTTGAAAATAGGCTCATTTTCCAACTCCCCTAGAGTTAAACAGTTGAGTTTTACCGTTTTCGAATCCATTCAGCCGATCTCCGGGTCTGGCGGTACCACTTTTAGCATAGCTTAGCATAGTTCATTGAATCTGATTAGACTGTTAGCATCTCGCTCAAAAATGACCAAAGAGTTTCGATATTTTTCCTATTTGAAACTTGACTCTTCTGTAGTTACATTGTGTAATGAAACTTTTCGGAAAATGAAAAGTTGCGATTTTCTAGGCCGATATGGCTAGGAACTATACTCTCATTCCAACGTAATATTCAAGGAATATTCCTTGATTATTAGCCGGAATGAGAGTATAGTTCCTAGCCACATGAACTATGCTAAGCTGTGCTAAAAGAGGTACCGCCAGACCCGGAGATCGGCTGAATGGGTTCAAAAACGGTAAAACTCAATTGTTTAACTCTAGGAGAGTTGGAAAATGAGCCCATTTTCAAAAAAGTGGAGTGGATATTTAGCTCTGTCTTGTTTGGATTTAGGAAATAGAATAAAATAAATTCCATTGCCCATCCTCTAAGGATACCTTGAATCATTGTTACAAGTACCCCAGGCACATCGTTTTACCATTTTTGTATCATGAACACTATCAAACTGATAAAAGCTTTGGATTTTCTAGTGTACCTCTATGGCGCTGAAACCTAAAGATGTCAGAGTTCCAGTCCCGTGCAACTCATACTCAACTGCCATTGGCTCATCTGTGTTCGAGGGGAGGGGCTTACCGATAGATCAATTACGTGTACAGATTGAAATTGAATGCACCACTACCAATGCTGAAGCAAATATAAAAAGTGCAAGAGTAGCATAATGTGGAAAACATATGAAGCATCTTTTCTGCAGTTCAAGCAGTAGGAACCATAACGGGGTTTTTTAGTGTTGTTGCATCAAATTTTACCATCATTTCAGGATCAACGAAACAACTGTCTTGAAAAATATCAGTGTCCCCTGAGCGCTGCTACTCTTGTTGAATACACGAAACTGCACTTAATATGCAATCAAATGCAGATAATGCAGCCTGCTGCACTCCATCGCCACCTTTTACTTCATCCATTTTGATTACCATATGTGACAAATTTTCCCACCTATTTATACCTGCCAAATGAATATACAGGAGGTGTGATTATCATAATGAGATGGCACTGAATAGTGAGCTCTGCAGTTGTTACTAGTAGGAATAGCTATTGTAGACCTCTATAATTCCTATAATTTATAATTCTCGCTCTGCATTCTTATTTCACTTGCACAATTAATAATGCCATATTGCAACGTTATCTATCGATAGTTGTATTTGTCTGTGGTCATAGTAAAGGTTTAATTTTACAAACTGTGTTTATGAAAAAAATACTTTTTAAAAAAATTTATCAAATAAAAAGAATGGCTCGTTGAGAAAAAAGGATCCCAAACTCTGGCTATAAAAGGTCTTGCCTCACAGATGTACAAAATCTTTGATTGGCTGTTTTTTTCAGCACATAATTTGACAACAAATCATGTGGTTCACCAAGAATTCAACTAAATACCGATGAAATATGTTTTATTATTTTATTGTGATTTTTGTATAATGTACTAATGTGATTTTAACGTGCGAGTAGGGCTCTTATTTTGATGTGGTGTTGTGACGTCATAAGCATGCGCCGAGCTTCTCTGCTTGTGATTCAGCCGAAGAAAGGTTTGTGTTTTTAAGCATTTACACATGACAGATACAATACAAAGCGTTAAGTCTATTTTAGACTTTTTACAATCGATGTAAAATGATTTGAATATTACTGAATGTAACATTGCAGTGTTTTAGCTAACCGTAATGAACGTTTTTTCAAGTAAAGGCAAGCACTTCCGCAAATGAGTAAAGGGTCCGTCTCATTTTGCTCCCGAAATCGTAAGTCAGTTTTTCCTAAGCAGGAATTCGGTCACTGTCAAGTAGTACTATTGATGAGAGAAACTGCCCTTAAAAACTCGTTTGAGTTAATCTATTAGCAAAATGACTTCAGTGTTGTCAACTTAGCAATTTTGTTTATTTAGCAACTTTTCAGAATACCCTAGCAACTTTCCCCCCAAAAAAACTAACATTACACACATTATGTGTGAAAAGTTGTTCAATAATAATTGTTAATTTATAATACATCTTGTTATTAGCTTGTATATTGTTGATCAGTTAGGTAGAATGATAAATAACTACCAATAAGCGTTATAAGGTCTCCTTAGGCCACTTATAACGAAATGAAAATTAATACTGTTTTATTTTGAAACATAAGAATTAAAATTCATATTTGTGTATTTTATTTTTATTTTTTTTTAGAAAAATAATCTATAGCAGTATAACGCTTCCAGTATGAGATATTCAAAGCACCATCATTTCTTTTTTCACCATCTGTTTGCAAAATAACTTAATGGTATTTCTAAAATAATTTTAATTACAATGGTCTTGTTTGTGATTTTTGTTTATTCATCATGTACACTAAATTATTATTCAGGAACAGGTGCAGGTTATTCTACTGCTACCATTTTATTCATTTTTTTCTGATTAACTTTTATCAAACTGCAGACTAAAATAAAAACAGGCCTAATTGATAATAGGGTGAATTTGGGTAATCTGGGACATTTTTTGCAATTTTGACTTATGCCATTTATTTCAATATCTAACACATTAGACTTTTCTGAAATCCCTAAGATGTTTTCTAACCATGCCAGAAGAAAGAATGTAGATATTTAACCCAGAGGAGACATGCCATATTAGTGTTTTTGTGCCAAAAAAAAAAAGTCACTAAGTCTGCCTACATTCACCATTCTTTTATGCATGCCAAACACAGTATCACCTATTTTTAAAAAGCACTATAAAAAAATGACAAGTACAGAAATCTCAATAAGAAAGTGTATATTATTCATAGAATTTTCATTAATTCATATACACATATAGGCTAGTAAAGAGTTTCATAAACTCATAAAGAATTTTCCAATATCTTGAAAAATAATTTCTATATCTACACAGGATTAACGATCTACTGTTATTTCATTTAAATTAATTAAAAACTATTAAAATTGTATAACATTTTTAAAAATCAACTAAAATGTAAGCAATAGCAAGCAATAATTTGATCAACGGAGTATTCCATTGGTTATTCATTTAAAGGTGCAATATGTAGTATTTTCTGTCCGCTAGAGGCCTATTCAAAACAGAGGCGTAGCTTGATGCCGGCAAGTTTGAGCACGGAACCTTAGGACGTGGTCTTCACCTCAAGGGACGGTGCAAAACAATCGGGATAGGACTCGGGAAGAAATCATGTTCATGGATGCGATTATTAACGTTACTGTAGTATGAAGCAGAGCAGGACCGAGTGTTGTGGGAGCTGAACGAGGCCGCTGGAGCGATTGCGCAACACACGCCGCGAGCAGCAGAACTTTTATTATGACACGCCGGTGCTGCTTCCGCTTTTCCGGTCATGAGTATGAGGTAACGCAGCTCTGTTTATCATATTAGATACATTTGAGTGTGCTGAAAATTATGTTATAATGTTATTCTGTGCGTTCGCTTGGCGGCTGTGAGACACTGTTGCACACTGCAGTAAACTAGATCAATTTTAGAATATCATATTAAATACTGGATGACTTGTGTTGATAAATGGCATGCAATTAATTTTAAAACATATTGTATGATGGAGAAAATTCTGTATTACTGTTACTAAAAATAAAGCTGCATCTGATTATGCTATGTTAGCTACTTGACAAAATAGTGTTTTTCTCTGAGGCATGGTAAAGCATGGTACTCGCAAAAAAAATCAAGAAAATTAGATTTAAACAATAAACGTGTTGAGCTATACAACAATAAATAGTTTTCTGTCTAAATATATCAAAACAGTTGCTCCCTTGTCTATTAAAACATGTAAATATTAAAGCGTCTTTGGTGTTTCCATGGTTTCTACAAAATAAAACCGGAAACCGAGGGTAACGCAGGTATGACGCAATTGACAGGCGACTCCTCACACGTCCCGGAGCCTTGGTTAAAATTGCAGTTTTCTCACGATTTACAAATAGTTGGATACATTTGGGATATTGTAAGTACTCAAGTGAACAAAATATATAACAGTGGCATAGTGGTTTTTGGATATTTTACTGCAAAATTCTTACATATTGCACTTTTAAGTTCTCCATTCTATTAAAATTGGGGCTACTCATGGAACAAACAGTCCTTGCAGGTGAGAGACTCGTCATTATCTTCTGCACTTTTGGGATCGTCTCTGTCCCCATATGCATGCTGTAGCCCACATTAACACCTAATTTCTCATTATGGCATATATTAACGTTATATTAGAGTTAATTTTAAAGTATATCAGTGGTCTACCCCAAAGTTGTAATGAGACCTACGCCCTTGTCATTAGACTTATAGAGGTCCTAAATGCATATTTAAAAATGTTTGAAGACTGTCCCAGATTATAAATATTTGAAAGAAAAAAGATGATCTGACAGATACATGTGCTGTTTAATGTGTTTAAGATGTGGCGTTCTCAGTGCATAACTTATGATCGGCTTAACCGCAACTATTTTATTGATAAAGTTGCTTAAATTTCTTGTGTGTGGGGGAGAGAGAGAATGCACTGTCCACAAATCAGTGGTTTTTTTAACTGTTTCATGTCAAAACCCCCCAAATATAATAACGCTGCAGGAGATATAATTCCCTTCCTAAAGTAGCTATAGATTTTTACATGAAAAGACCCACTTGGACTGTGTGAGATAATATAGGCAACATGAATATAAATATATATATATTTTTTTAACTTAAAGCTGTGGTCTGCGATTTTTAGCCCTCTAGCAGTAACAGAACTGCACGCGTCTTGCGGAAGAATATTGTAGCCGGAGCTACTTCTCTCCGTGTATGTCTATGGCGAGTCACGCGGTTACTGTGATACTCTGTGGCGGGTCCTACCAGTCCGGTCTGAAATAGTCCGAATATAAACACTTATTATAAGTGTACCATAATGATTCAGGGTAAGACAAAAACACGGTTTGTAAAATGGATTCATGTTGTACATTCTCATTATATAATTTTTGTAAATTTTGTACACAAAAAAAGTTGTGGACAGCAGCTTTAAATAATAGGCTTTTATTTTACCACTACTAAAGCAAAAGCAAAATTTAAGAAAATGTAGGCTAATATAATTAGTCTGTGCTTTTGTTTTTATTCTTTTTTAGTTTTGTGAATGTAAAAATAATATATATATTTTTTTAGATTGTAACGTTACAATGTTAGAATGTAATGTTAATTAATCAATTTTTTTGCACATAGTAGGCTCTATATATATATATGAGCAATATCACACGAGTAGTCGTGCAATATGGCTGTATATCAGCACGCTGTGATTCGTCCGTAGGTAATCACAGCGTGCTGATATACAGCCATATCGCAAGGCTACGAGTGTGATATTGCGTTTATACAACAGTTCGACGGCACGAGTGTGTAAATAAATAAGAACAACAACGGAGTGTCTTTAAAACCCTCTTTTGTGCAGCACTACTTCCTTCCGCCACGGATTCAAATCTCAATTTGACAGTTGGACTAAGCCTCCGTTAGGGCTGCACGATTAATCGCATGCTATTCTCACGCGCATTTCGTCAGTAAAGCCGGTTCCCTGATTACCGCTAAATCGCCATCACCTGTTTTTAAACGGAGCGGCTTTTAATAGACGGAGCCGTAGTTCACGGACAAGCCACGCAATATCGCGTTCATTATCGCAGGCGATTCATCTGCGATATGAACGCGATATTGCGTGGCTTTTCAGTGATCTACGGCTCTGTCTATTAAATACCGCTTCATTTGAAAGCAGGTGATGGCGATTTAGCGGTAATCAGGGAACCGGCTTTACTGACGAAATGCGCGTGAGAATAGCATGCGATTAATCGTGCAGCCCTAGCCTCCGTTACTAATTCTAAAATGTCACTTTAGAACTAGTAACGAAGGAACGTTGAGTCGCTTCATTGAAACACATTGAATTTTCTACAGTATTAGAGAGAGAGAGAGAGAGAGAGAGAGCGCGAGAGAGAGAGAGTAGGCTATTACCTGTGTCTGGTAAATTGCATTACATTCATTCATCAAGTCGATGTCCATAATATTACATCCTTTATACAAGTCCGTTTGAATGTCCGCTGAGGTAAGCGATCTTTGTATTTGTCTTTTTTTCAGCTTTGGGAATTTTCCATCCAACACCACAGCGCTAAAACAACTTCCTTTTGCAAAAGTTCCTTTCAATTTAAAAGTCTCACTGACTAATTCTCCTGTAAAGTGTTGCCGCCATCTAATGGCGTATTAATGTAATGTTCACTCAATCCATATTACTTAATGGACATATTTATATAAAATAATATTTATTGAACAACATATAAGCACATTTGTACAGTTCAGTCAAACATAAAGCACTAGTTATTAAAAAAAAAAATAGGTCACCATTTACGTTGGTACGTGGGTTTTACAAATATTTAACAAATGAAAAGGATTTTAAAGAGCTTGTGACAAAACCTCCTAACTCCATTGGATCCTCAAACTGTCAATCAAACCTCATTAATCTGCCTCACCTCGTGAATGAAGTGCGCACGCAGTTTGGACATCTCTGTGCAATGCAAAGGTAAATAAAGATCTGATGTTTGAAAAAAAAAAACTTGTAAAGCGTTTTCTTTACTCAAAAAAACATGTGTTTATAAAGTTTAATGTTTTACATATTTGAAGCGGAGAAGAGTCTGATATGTCCCGTCTAGTTGTAGTCAATGTGCTATATAAGGATGTAACGTAACGTTTATTATCAAATTTAATATAGCACAATTCGACTTGCTCTGTAACAAATAATAGATTAATAAGACCAAAGATTGCCCGTTCTATGTACTCAAATTGAATTATGTCTCGTGTTTAACCACTATAAGAGCCAGCGGCAAATCCCCGAGGCTGAGATGAAGCTGTTCTCGGCGGTCACAGAAGCACTGAACGGCCGCTGACGCACTCGAGATCGCATCTCCGAAAACGTCAAAACAAATTGTAAAATAGGCGCTGTCATTAAATATGAGTCACATATTTCAGGTCTAAACAACTACATTCTCGCCTAAAAAACTATTAAAACTACAGTTCGTGGTACAAGAAGTAGTATTTGTAAAAATTACGGTTGATTTGATCGGCCGCCATGACGGTCACTTCAAGCGGAGTGATACAAACGGTGAAAAGGCAGTAGGAGTGCTGTTATCACTGAAATATCGCATGGCTATCAACCAATCAGATTCGAGAACCAGACAGAACTGTTATATATATATATATATATATATATATATATATATATATATATATATATATATATATATATATAGCATAGCTTGCATGGTTACAATCACTATATTTGTTTTCATAGCCTTCAATATGATCAGTGAGCAGGATATGAAATATATATTATTGCTGATTGAGGCGTACCCAAGATTTAGGTTGGATTTATTTTTCATCTTGTCAATTGTTCTCATCTTAAACATGACATATTGTCCAAACACACAGGTAAAACTCCTGGTGAAGCAACTGAGATCCACGTGAAACACTATTATTAAGATGGCGTTTATTAAAGTGGAGACTGAAGACTTGGCGATTGAAGAAGTATTCAGAGTGAAACAAGAAGATACTGAGACACAAACAGGTTGGTGTCATTCTCAAAGCTGAACTCAGTCACTTATTTATATAATGTTGACCTCTACAGGAATGAATGATATTTTGAAGATTGTGTCATGATTATAAAATAATCTTTGTCAAATTGCGTGCGATTCAAAGCCCCGGGTATACTTCACTTTCCGCGCCCGGACGTGTCTAGCACGCAGTCGCGTCCGCACATCTTTCAGAGTATACTAACCACGGATGCGCGCGGATGACCGAGTTTGACACATGCGCAGTACAAGTTTTTCTATACTTTTACCAGACATCGTGTCATCAACCGGACATTCCCTGGGCAGGATCAGAGAAGAAAAATAGTGCATCTATCATTGCAACATAGTTCAGAAGATACAGTGGGTACGGAAAGTATTCAGACCCCCTTAAATTTTTCACTCTTTGTTATATTGCAACCATTTGCTAAAATCATTTAAGTTCATTTTTTTTCCTCATTAATGTACACACAGCACCCCATATTGACAGAAAAACACAGAATTGTTGACATTTTTGCAGATTTATTAAAGAAAAACTGAAATATCACATGGTCATAAGTATTCAGACCCTTTTCTGTGACACTCATATATTTAACTCAGGTGCTGTCCATTTCTTCTGATCATCCTTGAGATGGTTCTACACCTTCATTTGAGTCCAGCTGTGTTTGATTATACTGATTTGACTTGATTAGGAAAGCCACACACCTGTCTATATAAGACCTTACAGCTCACAGTGCATGTCAGAGCAAATGAGAATCATGAGGTCAAAGGAACTGCCTGAAGAGCTCAGAGACAGAATTGTGGCAAGGCACAGATCTGGCCAAGGTTACAAAAAAATTTCTGCTGCACTTAAGGTTCCTAAGAGCAGAGTGGCCTCCATAATCCTTAAATGGGAGATGCACACAGCTAAAATAATGAAGGAGTGGCTTCACAACAACTCCGTGACTGTTCTTGAATGGCCCAGCCAGAGCCATGACTTAAACCCAATTGAGCATCTCTGGAGAGACCTAAAAATGGCTGTCCACCAGCGTTTACCATCCAACCTGACAGAACTGGAGAGGATGAATGGGAGGAATGGCAGAGGATCCCCAAATCCAGGTGTGAAAAACTTGTTGCACCTTTCCCAAAAAGACTCATGGCTGCATTAGATCAAAAGGGTGCTTCTACTAAATACTGAGCAAAGGGTCTGAATACTTAAGACCATGTGATATTTCAGTTTTTCTTTTTTAATAAATCTGCAAAAATATCAACAATTCTGTGTTTTTCTGTCAATATGGGGTGCTGTGTGTACATTAATGAGGAAAAAAAATTAACTTAAATGATTTAGGAAATGGCTGCAATATAACAAAGAGTGAAAAATTTAAGGGGGTCTGAATACTTTCCGTATCCACTGTACACCAAAAGAACAGAAATCAAAAACGATGGAGAAGGCATGCTTGTGAGTTTACTCGTCTTATTTTTGAATAGCTCTTTACCCACTCTTCTTCAACGACTGCACATAGTGCTCAGTACTGTGCGTATTGCCACCTAGTGGACTCTTCTATCCTGCTTGCGCATGCTCTGTTGCACGTGCACTGTCCGCGCAGTCTCGAAATTTGGGCCACACGGACAGGAAAATTATGAAAATTACGTCATGCGGATGGTGCATGAACACGGACGGCCAAAGTATACCTGGGGCTTAATTGCATTTAATTGTGCAGGCCTAATGGGGAGTATCGGTGCACAGCCATTTTCAGATCTCTCCAGAGGTGTTCAATTGGGTTCAAGTCTGGGCTCTGGCCGGGCCACTCAAGGACATTCATAGAGTTGTCCCATAGCAATTCCTTTGTTATCTTTACTCTGTGCTTAGGGCTTGTTGTCCTGTTGGAAGATGAACCTTCACCCCAGTCTGAGGTTTTGAGCGCTCTGGAACAGGTTTTCATAAAGGATGTCTCTGTACATTGCTGCATTCATTTTTCCTTCAGTCCTGAACAGTCTCCCAGTTCCTGTCGCTGAAAAACATCCCCACAGCATGATGCTGCCACCACCATGCTTCCCTGTAGGGATGGTATTGGCCAGGTGATGAGCGGTGCCTGGGTCAGGCCAAAGAGTTCAATCTTTGGTTCATCAGACCAGAGAATTTTGTTTCTCATGGTCTGAGAGTCTTTCAGGTGCCTTTTGGCAAACTCCAGGCAGGCTGTCATGTGTCTTTTACTGAGGAGTGGCTTCCGTATGGCCACTCTACCATACAGGCCTGATTGGTGGAGTGCTGCAGAGATGGTTGATCTTCTGGAAGGTTTTCCTCTCTCCACAGTAGGACTCTGTCAGAGTGACCATCGGCTTCTTGATCACCTCCCTGACTAAGGCCCTTCTCCCCCGATCACTCAGTTTGCCCAGGCGGCCCGCTCTAGCAAGAGTCCTGGTGGTTTCAAACTCCTTACATTTACGAGTGATGGAGGCCATTGTGCTCATTGGGACATTCAATGCTGGAGAGATTTTTCTGTACCCTTTTCCAGATCTGTGCCTCGATACAATCCTGTCTTGGAGGTCTACAGACAATTCCTTGGACTTCATGGCTTGGTTTGTGCTCTGACATGCATTGTTAACTGTGGGACCTTAAGGCAGGAAAACACCAAGCTGACGGTCGGCCGTCGGGCAGTTTTTCTTCATCGGCCGACTAAGTTTTCTCAGCGTGTTCCGCACCGTCGGCTGAAGTTGGTCCTCGTCGGCTTTTTTTCGGCCGATTTGAAATGTTGAATCGCCGTTGGAGCTCGTTGGTCCGTCAGGCCATCTGATCATTCTGATTGGCTGTTCAGCTACTGCCGCCTGCTGGTTCGGAAAGGCATTTCATCTCACGCAGGTGCAGAACTGACGTGCTACTTGGCCATCAGCTGTTTAGCGTCGGTTTGGTGTGTCAGGGCAACTTTGGACACAGACGCTGCTGACGTGAGCCAACCCCACAGTCTGCTTTCGTCGGCTCTAGTTCGTCAACGTCGGCTTGGTGTGTTCTGGCCTTTATATAGACAGGGGTGTGCCTTTCCAAATCATGTCCAATCAATTGAATTTACCACAGGTGGACTCCAATCAAGTTCTTAGAAACATCTCAAGGATGATGACAATTTTGAGTGTCATGGCAAAGGCTGTGAATACTTCTGAATTTAAACAAACTTCTTTAATGTTGTCATTATGGGGTATTGTTTGTAGAATTTTGAGGAAAATAATGAATTTACTCCATTTCGGAATAAGGCTGTAACATCACAAAACGTGGAAAAAGTGAAGCGCTGTGAATACTTTCCGGAATGCACTGTACACTCACAACGTGATACGTATACTAAAAAAAAAAGAAATGAAAATTCCAAAATCCCAGATGGTCAGTCAGTCATCTTTTATAACTCGGTAAAATATTAGTGTCTGGATGCCGAAGACTGTAGTGTACTTAAATGCTTAGCTTAAAGTAATATTAATTAAATAGTGCTCATAAAATCTGCCAATCCCATTATATGAATGATCGTACGTTGATAAATGTGGCAGCTAAAAATTGTCATTTGAAGATCACGTTTCAAAAATTTATGGTTTAGAAGCCTCGTCCCGAGAATTTACGACATGGAGAAACGCAAACTGGCCAAGAACAGGAAGTAATCATATGAAACAGAAATTGATCTTAATTCAAAAACACCCTTTAACCTCATAATTGTAAACAATTACGTTAATTTATATGCATATTATATACTGGTAAATAAAACAAAACAAACATTATAAACACTATAGCCTAGGCTTATTTCCCCTCAACTCCACAACAAATCCTTTAAATTTAATGATTTTAAAAACAGAACAAGAATGAAAAATAAGTAGCTATAAATTATATATTTAACTATAAAAAATAAAACACAAATTAAGCTATACTGGCAATCATTAAACGACAAAAGTCAATCCAAAATGAATTTATTTAAAGCGAATCTGAAATGGCATTGGGATTACCTCTCTCATTCAGCAAGAATCCAAATGTTTCCATATTTTCTATCAAAACATTTAATGGATACAGAGTGTAACCGGTCCTACTCTGAGCGAGATTTGAACCGGGGTCTCCAGCATGGGAGGAAGGCATGTTAACAAGGACCTAAGGACCTAAAGGCCACAGCCTCAAATGTCAGTCACTAGAGCGGCTCTTGAGATCAGGGTTTCAGTGAGGTTTACACGCACAGCCCTTACTAGCCTACGTCCAGTTTTCTGTTTTGATTATAAGTGGACGCAAATAAAATTACACTTTACACTTTAGAATGATGTATTGCTTTTATCTGTATGAGCATAAATGAAACAATAAATGAAAGAGTAATTATAGTTTATAAAAAAACGGCACATTCATCGACCCCAGAGGGTTGAACCTCACAGATATTAGAGAGAAGACTTTCCTTCTGCAAAGCTCTGTCATACTTCTTCGTTACTCCACAATTGTGACATCACCCAATGAATTGTCATGATTTTAAACAGGCATCCTCCAACCTGGAGGATGTTCCCAGTGATTCTCTAAATGTCTACTTTTTTATTTCTGTTGTGTTGTGCTATTGAACTGGGGTTAACTTTTATTTGTCTTTTTTGTCTCAGACATGATGCCACTGAAAGAGGAAAGTCAAGAACTAAATGAAAATGAAGAACAAGACCAATATGAGAAACATGATTTCATAAATGGAGAAAAATCTTTTAGTTGCTCAAAGACTGAAAATACTTCCTCAAGAAAAGGAGCTCAAACAACAGGAACTAGAAATTATTTCACCTGCTCTCAGTGTGGAAAAAGTTTTAGTCAACCTGGATACCTTAAGGTTCACCTGAGAGTTCACACTGGAGAAAAGCCTTACACCTGCCAACAGTGTGGAAAAAGTTTCAATCGAAATGGAAGCCTTAAAGTCCACATGAGAGTTCACACTGGAGAGAAGCCTTACACCTGCCAACAGTGTGGAAAGAGTTTCACTCAACTAGGAAGCCTTCAAGTCCACATGAAAATTCATATGGAAGAGATCCCTTACATCTGTCAATACTGTGAAAAAAGTTTCACTCAAAAAGGAAGCCTTAAAGTCCACATGAGAATTCATACGGGAGAAAGCCCTTACATCTGCCAAGAGTGTGGAAAAGGTTTCATTCGAAAAGAATCCCTTAAGAACCACATAAGAATTCACACTGGAGAGAAGCCTTACATGTGCCCTCAATGTGGAAAGAGTTTTACACATAAAGTAACCCTTATTGTCCACATGAGACTTCACACTGGAGAGAAGCCGTTCAAATGTGGCCAGTGTGGGAAGAGTTTTAGAGGTAAAGTAAACCTTAATCGCCACATGACAATTCACTCAAGAGACAACTCTTTTATATGCCATCACTGTGGAAGGAGTTTCAAAGACCAAAATCAACTTAAGGATCACATAATAAGTCACAGTGGAGAAAATCCCTTTATGTGCAATCACTGTGGAAGAACTTGCACAAACAAAGCAAACCTTGAGGTTCACATAAGAGTTCACACTAGAGAGCAGCCTCTTTTCTTGTGCGATTAGTGTGAAAAGACTTTCACATAAAGAAACCTAAAGTGTCATTTGCAAACTCATTCTGGAAAGAAATTGCAGTGTTTATTGTGAGTGTTTATTAGGGGTGCAACGGTTCAGATTATACACGGTTCGGTTTGTATCACGGTTTTAGGCTCATGGTTTCGGTATGTCAAATAATAATAAAGAAAATAAGAAAAAATAATCAGTAAGTAAATTAAATTCAGTAAAGCAAAGATACAAATAAATACAGCTTTTCAGATTTTTCATGTAACCAGTTTTAAGGTACAGAAATTGAATAAAGTAGCTAATAAAAAAACAACATTGCATGTAATCTTCACTGTATAAATTAAATAAAGATCAATCATTATTAAGTTACTATTCCGTCATGAGCAATTGCCTTGTCTTATGTTGTTTGATTAACATTAAAAACACATTCAGACAGCAGGACTGCAAGGTAGTCCACCTTTTTTCGTCCCGCTCCTGCCCGCTCCCGCAATGGTTCTATTCCGCACAAACCCGCTCCTGCCTAAAATTCACTCTGTGTTCACCCGCTATCCGCATATAGTGATTTTCTTCCCGACCCGACGGGTCCCGCTAAAGATCGTTTCCAGAATCTCGCGTTTAAACTTCCCCTAAAGAAAGATAACAAATATAAGATTTGTTTGTCTATGATGCTGTCAACACCCTAAAAACGTCAGAGAAAAACTGTTGGCTTACTAGCTGCAAAATGAAATGTTTTTTAACATCCACACAAGAACAGAATGACGCTGACTGACGACCGTTTCAGAATGTCTCTCCTCCAAAATCCGATCACAAAGGTTGAATGTTCTCTGAAGGTGCACTTGTGCAGACCTCTAATGCAAATAACATATCTTGCCAGGTTTCTCAGGACAGAGAACTGGGGACTGTGTGAACGCCAGCACTGCAGAAAGATTTGTTCACTTCAAGTTCAAGCACAGATGCACGGATGTCAAATCATCTCGGGAGCGACCGGGTTATTGTAAGACTGCCCGCTCCCGCCTAATGCACACTATAGTTACCGACCGCAATCCGCCTTTCATTCAAAATTTAATCCCGCGCAGCAAGAAATCTTATCAGGACAGCCGTGGGAATGCAGACCTCTACTGCAAGGGCTGCTGTCTCTTTAAGACATAATACACAGATCAGTACACTGATACAGAACACATGCGTTCTTTCTCGAGTGTGTAAGTTCATAACCGACTATGCTTGCTAGGATACTCGCATGTTGACATAATTTTGTGTGAATTTGTCCTTTCAAACGAAAGACTAGAAAGAGACCTCAATATTGTACACGTGCTTCGGATGAGTGCACAAATCTTCTCACAGCGCACGTTTAAGTTCTCTTTCGCGCCTTGCACTTGAATGTTTAAATTGGCAAGGCTTAAATGAGTTTAGTTTAAATGCAGATAGCGACGTGTGATGTTCAGATCTCACCTGCGCTCACGCACTATCAACACCCAAGTGATGACGGCGTAAATGACTGCTCATATAAAGCATATGGCACTCGCATTGAAAAAAGTTCAGGGGAAACCAGAATGCTTATCCATCGACAGAAACATACATTAGCCTAACTGTGTTTCTCTGTTTTATTTAATTCCTACAAGCCATATTATATGCGTATGCATCGTCAGATAGAGATGAACTGCGGTGCAAGTGCGTGCCAAACCGAGTGTGCAGAACAGAACAGTTCGGGTTTTTTTTTTTTTTTTTTTTTACCAAGAACCGTTTCACCCCTAGTGTTTATAAAATGGAGCAATTTCAAAAATCACTTGTGCATGCACTCTTGAAGAAAACTGATTTACTTTAGATCAGTGCAATAAATCTTTTTCCAGCACACTTATAGATACACCTGAAAAGTTGGGTAGATGTTAGACCTATTTGTGTACTTTGTGTAGAAATATTGCTGTGAAATACCACAATGTAAAATTATAAATAAAAGGACATAAACTGAATGATTTGATTGATCTTTAATGAGATAATACAAAGGTAAATATGTTTTCAATTTGGACTTGAATATGGCTACTGTTGGGGCTCAACTGATGTTGGTATGTTATCATTTGTTCCCTTTGTTCCCTTTGTTTTAAGTTCACCACCTGTTTCTTGTTCAGCTGTCATTATCTTGGGAATTTAACCCCTCAGTTTGGTTCCGTCTTCAGTTTTCAAAGCTGTCACGTTCCTTTTGTTGTGGATTATCTTCATTGTTTTTGTGTTAAAGTTTAATTGCTGCAAATAGATCCCCTGCTCTTCATCTTCGTCTGACTCTTTTTGACAGAACAACGAACCCAAAACAAGTTAAATCTTGCAGCAGATTTGTCCGTCCACCCCGAGGACATACTGCTCTCCCTGCAACAGGATGGAGGTCCATTAGAGGATTATGTTGAGGACTTTTTGGAACTAAGCCACTGATACCCCTTTTCCACCAAGGCAGTTTGAGTGGTGGTTCAGAGCCAGAGCCCAGTTTAAAATCAGTTCTTTGTCTTTCGACACACAAAGCACCAGCTCTGAACCAGGAAAAGTGGTTTGTAAGTAGCACCAAAACATTGCTGGTCTAGAAGTAAGAACCGCTTGCGTCAGGGGCTGGGGCGGGGTTACCGTGACCAACAAGAAACTTGTGACCGCCATTTTTGAAATAGCAGCTCGATTGTAATCTCCGTCTATATACAAATTACGGTGAGCCGTGTTTGGATGCGGATGTAGGTTTGCTAAGCCATGAGCATCAAAGGTAATGAAATGTCCGTCATTGTTGTTGGAAGGCTTGTCCAAGATGCATCAGAGCTGTGCGGAGCGATCTGTGTGTGACATCGGAGTACCACAGGTCTGCAGGATTGTTTGTAGAGCATACAACTCCTTGTGCTTTTGGATCGCTCTCGCGGTACTTTGATGTCACGCGCCAATCGGTCTGCGAGAAACCAAGCTTGGTGTGTTTGTGTTTGGCGCTAGCGTTGCTGTGAAAGATGAGACGTATACAGTAACATTACGCCTGTTTCACACTGCAGGCGTAAGCAGCGCGTATTTTTTTGGCGTGCATGTTAACCAACGGATGCATTCACACAGGCAGCAGGAGCAGCGCGCAAGCGTAAAGCAGGAGCATCGCGTAAGCAGCAGTGAAGCGGGGGTTTCGGCACAGAGTCTATTTTTGCTGCGCTGCTGACGCTCAATTAAAGTGAAAGCACACTTTTGATGGACAAAATAAATATAATTTCACACAAAAAGTGTTCAAAATGCACAGAATAAGCATGTCTAATGTGTTTTAACAAGAATTTGAGTATGACAGAAAAGAAAATTAAGAATCAAAAATAATTATAGAAGATTTACCCATTTAAACTTGTTATTAATTATTCAGTTTGGGTTAAAGTATGGTGTATTATAAAAAAACTAAAGTAAACTAGCCAGAAAATATGATATATAAACATTATTTTAGTTATTACACAGAGGCTGCAGCATACCCAAATCAAACCCAAGTTTGCTGGCTTTTTTCGCCGAGTTTGCTGTCTTGTAAACGTGCATGAGGCAGATGATGTAAAACACAAAGCTTACCTCATTCATGTGCAGCAATGGATAACACGAGGTTTTTATTTATTTATTTTTATTTATTTATGTATTTACGTTTATATGAGAATGTTGTACACCTCCCCATGTTAAACTTTCAAGACTATCAAGTTTATAAATGACCAACTTATAAAAACAAATTTATAGCTGTCTTTGTAAAGAAATGCTCACTTTATATGTAGCTTCGAGCCGCTGCTGTGACGCTGTACAAACGCTTGCAGTGTGAATACTCGCGCGTCTCTGCAGCTGCAGTGACGGTGTAGTTACGCTCACGCTTGCAGTGTGAAACAGGTGTTAGACCTGGCTTTGTGCTGGTTCTCTAGCCCGTGGAAAGTGTAATGACTGAGACAAATTAGACTCAATTATTGGTTATAATTAACCAATAATTGTTTTAAACTCACTCTGGGGTCTGTCCCCCATCCCTCGAGGCGACCAACCTTTGCAAGGGGCCTCAGTTACATGTTTTATTGCATCAAAGTATGTGCCATGTGGAAGAGCAGAATCTTTCCTGCATCTTTCCCACAGAAAACAGACTTTCCTACATTAATTTATAGACAGACTGTTCTATAAATGAGCATGCATATCCCTAGGAAATTCTTCCACAGGGAATCATCCGCCTCCATCTAGCCTTATCCCCTGCATCCTCTTCTCTCAGACCGACTACCTTCATGTCCTCCTTCAATATTTGCCTCTACTACTCTTCTCTCCCTGTCATTTTCCTCATTCATCAGTTCCTTAAAGTACTCCTTCCATCATTCCCTCACCCTGTCACCTGTCAACACATTTCCATCTCTTATCTTTAATTACTCTAACCCGCTGCACATGCTTTCCATCTCTATTCCTCTGCCTCGCCAACTGATACAAATCCCTCTCACCTTCCGTACTATCTAACCTTGCATACATGTCCTCATAAGCTTTCTGTTTGACCATTGCCACCTCTATCTTAACCTCACGTTGCATCACCCTATATTCCTGTCTACTTTCCTCCGTCCTCTCACTGTCCTACTTCTTCCTAGCTAACCTCTTCCTCTGGATACTCTCCTGGACTCCCTCATTCCACCACCAAGTCTCCTTGTCTTCTTTCCTCCTTCCAGATGACACACCTAGCCCTTCCTACCTGTCTCCTTGTTCACTTTGGCTGTAGTAGTCCAGTCATGTGGAAGCACCTCCTGACCACCTAAGGCTTGTCTCAACTCCTCCCTGAAAACCACACAGCACTCTTCCTTTTCCAACTTCTACCACTTTATCTTCTGCTCTGCCTCTTCCTCACCACCAGAGTGATCTTACACACCACCATCCTATGCTGTCTAGCTACACTCTCACCTACCACTACTTTACAATCGCTAATCTCCATCAGATTACAGCGTCTACATAAGATATAGTCCTACCACCACTCTTATATGTCACCCTGTGTTCCTGCCTCTTCTGAAAGTATGTGTTCACCACAGCCATCTCCATACTTTTAGCAAAGTCTACCAACCTCTGTCCTTCTGGGTTCCTTTCCTGAAGACCAAACCTGCCCATCACTTCCTCATCCCCACTATTCCCTTCACCAACACGTACGTTTTTTATCGCTTCTTCATTCAACACAGAAGATATCGATTGCAACTTCAGCACCATTGGACTGAACCCTCAGGACTTTTTACTGCAATGGTATATTTGGGACGCTCTTCAAGAAAGGCTAAGGCCTAATGCAAGTATCGTACAATATACTAAATTGCTGCTAGTTTGTTGTTAAAATTGTGTACCTCCTCCTTTTCTTTCTTTTTTTTTTTTTTTTTATAAAAAAAAGGAGTTTTATAATGAATACTGATGATTCTTTCCTGGTTTTTGGTTTCTTCATAGCTCCTCCTGTTTCCCACTTCCAGTTTCACTCCATTATTCATCATTTTACCCATTTATGTGTGTGTATGTACAGGTGCTAGTCATAATTAGAATTAGAATTAGAATATCAAAAAGTTATTTTTTTTTTTTTATTGTAAATTATTTTTAAAAATAAAAGTTTCATATATTCTAGATTCCCTACATGTAAAGTAAAACATATCAAAATTTTTTTTTTTTTTTTTTTAATTTTGATGATTAGAGCGTACAGCTCATGAAAGTCCAAAATCCAGTATCTCAAAATATTAGAATATTTCCTAAGATCAATCAAAAAATGGATTTTCAAAACAGAAAAGTTCAAGTTCTTTAAAGTATGTTCATTTGTGCACTCAGTACTTGGTCGGCAGCACATTTTACAGCAAATGATGTGCTCCTAGCACAAATTACAGCATCAGTGAAGTGTGGCATGGAAGTGATCAGCCTGTGGCACTGCTGAGGCACTATTGAGCCTTCAGATCATCTATATATTGTCGGATCGACTGTTTCTCATTTTTCTCTTGAAAATATCCCATAGATTCAGGTCAGGCATGTTGGCTGGCCAATAAAGCACAGTAATATCATGGTCAGCAAACCACTTAGGCAGGTGCTAAAGTCCTGCTGGAAAAGGAAATCAGCATCTCCATAAAGCTTGTCAGCAGATGGAAGCATAAAGTGCTCCAAAATCTCCTGGAAGATGGCTGCATTGACTTTGCACTTGATAAAACACAATGGACCAACACCAGCAGACGTCACGGCCCCCCCAAATCATTACTGACTTCAGAAACTTCACACTAGACTTCAAGCAGCTTGGATTATGTGCCTCTCCAGTCTTCCTTCAGACTCTGGGACCATAATTTCAACATGAAATGCAAAATTTACTTTTATCTGAAAAGAGGACTTTCGACCACTGTTCACTGTCCAGTTCTTTTTCTCCTTAGCCCAGGTAAGATGCTTCTGATGTTGTTTCTGTTTCAGAAGTGGCTTGGTAGTCCTTTTCCTGAAGATGTCTGAGTGTGGTGACTCTTGATGCGCTGACTCCAGCTTCATTCGACTCATTGTGAAGCTCTCCGAAGTGTTTGAATCAGCTTTACTTGACAGTATTCTCAAGCTTGCGGTCATCCCTGTTGCTTGTGCACCTTTGCCTACCCAATTTCTTCCTTCTAGTCAACTTTGCATTTAACTCCCTGAGGTCCGAAAATGCGCCGGCGCGTTTTGCAGGATTTTTTTCACATTGCAGCAAAACAGACTTAAAATACTCAGTCATTTCTTGTCATAGAGACATAAGTAATATATCAATTGAAACTATAGAATGTCTTCTTTTATTTGTGTACACTCAGAGTAAAAACACAATGTTGTGCTTTTTGTAAAATAAAGAAAACTAACATGATGCATGATCTCTCCTTTCCCTCTGAACGAAGTCCAATCTGATAGTTCTCAGAAAATGAACTGTAACTTATGAATACTAATGACAAAAAAAATGACACTTATGTCTAAAGAAACGTTGAAATGTCACGTTTTAAATTGTGCAAGTCAAATCGAAAACAAACATTCTGTGTTTATGTAATCTGTATGAAAAGAGAGCCATGTCAAAAGTCCGAGATTCAGCTCATTACCCGCTAATGCGGCCACGCCCACGGAGCCAGCGCTATTCAGACGCAAATTCAGAGGCAATACATGCATACATTGTCTCAATCGTGTATTTATTGTCTTGAAAAGTGTTTATTTGGATGTTAAAGCCATGGTTAGCGATCTCTAAAAGACATGCCGTTAGTTCCTAGTTCCTTTTCTTCTTTATATGAATTTGTGGCCTAAAGGTGTACAGAGCACCCTCCGGCTGCAAGTATGAATTGAAAACACAGTATCCAGCACTCATAGTGATGACAATAAATATTACTTCTCAGTATAGAGAAAATATATAAGACATAAATATATAAGAATCCATCAATATTTCTCCAAATGTGCATGCTTTTAAGCTAAAAGCCTATATGAAATGCCATAGAGGTAACATAATTGTTCAGACACTTTGCATCACAGAAATACATTATATTTTAAAGAATATAATAGAATACCATTATTTTAAATTGTAATAATATTTCACAGTATTGCTGTTTATGATGAGCTGAGACATTATTACAGAGGGTTTTTTTCACAGCCTACCTGACTGAAAGGCCTCATTAATATGCAAGTCATTTCAGGTCATTATTATGTGATTCTTTTGTCTTCTCAGGTGTAAATGGCCCATTATTCATGATGATTTACGCCTCCATGCATACTGTGTTTCTTGACAAAAAGTGTCTTACAAAAACTAAATCAATATGTTTTATATGAAGGAGTAGGCAGCATAATTTTTACATAATTCTGAAGCAAAAACTCTAGTCTACAACCTCCAATACCCAGAAGTCTTGTGAACACAGATTTAATATACTTTTTTGGCCTTATTTCAGTGACTTAAGTTTTTTGTTTTTTCAATAACCATGCATAAACCTTCAAAAATACAAACATGTACATACATGTTCCTCACATATTAGTGTAGCCTAGTTTGTGCTGAATACAGTGTAATGACACTTTTGTCATTTATATGTTTATGAACAACTGAAAAAAAGCACAAATGTCAGGGCATGTCAAAACATGTCAAAGCCCCAAATCAGCCTCAGACTCCAGAGGGTTAATATGCTTTGATACATCACTCTGTAAACAGCCACCCCATTTAGTAATGATCTTCTGTGACTTACTCTCTTTGTGGAGGGTGTCAATGATTGCCTCCTGGACCATTGCCAAGTCAGCAGTCTTCCCCATTAGTGTGGTTTCAAAGAACAAGAGATACCCAGAATTTATACTGTAGGGATGGTCATTTAATGAAACACAAATATAAATATTCTAATATTTTGAGATACTGGATTTTGGACTTTCATTAGCTGTACGCACTAATCAACAAATTAAAAAAAAAAAAAAAAAAAAAAAAACTTTTGAAATGTTTTACTTTACATGTAGGTAATCTAGAATCATTTTTTAAAATAATTTACAATAAAAAATGAACTTTTTCACGATATTCTAATTATATGACCAGCACCTGTATGTGTTTGTCAGTTTAGTTATGTGTTCGTGATTTAGTTAATAAAACCTGTGCACAATACATATTTGATTCTGTCTCCCCGTCTTTGAATAAATTGCCTCTTAAATGATCAGATCTTATTACAGCTCTAAGCAATGTAAAAGCTAAGAAAGAATTATTTTTCTGCAGCCATGAAAAATACAATTCTCTTAGAATTAATTAATAATTGATTCTGAGTGTTCACAGGATGAACTGATCTATCGATTGTAATGTTAATGTAGCTACATCAAGTTAATCTGATTAACTGATTCAAATATTCACAATTAATCATAATGAGTTTTGAATAATTATTAATATTTCCCCTTTGAGCTAATATCGCTACAAAAGGCAAACCGGTTCTTAGAGGGCTCATCTGTTGAACCAACTCCAAACTGGCAATAGGACTAGCTCTGAATTAATGCTGGTGGAAAAAGGGGTACGAGTGTTTTGAAACGAAGGCACTCACTCCACAAACTTAACTGGAGTGGACTGGATGATGCCCTCTGTGCACTAATGCTAGCTGGAGAAACCAGTACATAGCTCAGTACATAGACACACTTACTGTCCCTTAATATCAGTGAAGTGACTGAGAACAACACAACCACCAGCCCAGAAGCACACTGTAAACCCAATAAGTTCAGAATACTCAACTTTTATGAAAACCAATTACCTCAAAATATTTAAGTAAACCAACTCAGGTTTTTTTAATCCAACTATTGATTCAAACTAGTGCTGTTAATGTTAACGCATTAAAGTATGCAGTTATTTCAAAAACCCTTAACTCTTTAAAATAATTAAAACAAATAAATTACTGAAGCATGCAAAATTGTCATTAATGTAATCTTTTTCACACAGTTAGATGATCTTGGGAGTCGGAAGTTTATCAAACTAAGCATCTACAATGGCACAAGCACCTGTAACCCTGATAGGCTAAAATTTCTATTCTAAAGGCATTTGCACACTGAGTCCGAAATTTTCGTATGCGTCTTTTCATATTCGTGATCCTAAAAATTCGTCACGCACAGAGACCTTGCACACTCAGTCCGATGCGTATTAATGAATCTGTTGCGGAAAAACCCCCAAAACAATACAAAATTAAGTCTTCAAGCAGTGAGCACGATTTAATTGTCTTCTCTCTTCTTAAAAAGACAAAAAGAAAGAGGAAATATTGGGTCCATCCAATCCCGAGATTGCGTAGAGAGGAAGGAGAGTTCTCATCAAGGAGCTGCGGGATTATCCGAGCGATTCAAAGTTTACTTCAGGATGTCAGTGGCTCAGTTTGATGCTTTGCTACTGTCACAGTCTGACTTTACTATTTACTATTCTGTATCTTTGTATTCCGCACTTTGTTTGTCATACAGTGTTGCTGCTTTGTGCTGTAGATGACGTGGATCAACTTGTCAGATGGCATTAGGGATTTTGGCGTTCGCTTGTATGGTGGCTCTGAATTGTAAAAACGTCTCTCAAAATGCGTGCCAAGGATGCAAAAGACGCAGAAAATCGAACCTGATCCGAATATTTTTTTGACGGACTAAAGTTTTGGAGGCAGTGTGTAAACGTGATTGACACAACGTGAGGTCGTATTTATTTTTTAACGTGCGAAAATTTCGGACGTGAATTTCAGACTCAAGGTCTTTGCACACTGAGTTCGAAATTCGCATGTGAAACATTTTGAAGACTCCATTGTGTATTGTTTTGCGAATTTTTTTGTAACGGATTCATTAATACGCGTCGGACTCAGTGTGCAAGGTCTCTGTGCGTGACGAATTTTTAAGATTACGAATACGAAAAAACGCATGCAAAAATTTCAGACTTAATGTGCAAAGGCCTTCAGTGTGCAAAGACCTTAACCCTTTAACCTGTTTTTGCTTCTCTGTTTGTGATCAGATCATTTTATGCCACTAACATTTTCAGTCTTTTCAGTTTTTAGTGAATTATTCATTCTAGTGTCTGTGTAGGTTTAAAACAATATTAAGAAAATTGTCATATTCTGTGATTGTTTCTGAAGAGTGTGAGCCCTCACACATCATGCTGTGTGAAATACACATTGAACAGAACGTCAAAACATCCCACCACTGTATGGCCAGATGATATGATACACAAGCTACATTTCTCGGCTGGGTAAAGCAGTATTCTTTGCTTGTGTTTTGAAGTATTGGACAGTATTGGTGGTCCTGTTAAGTATTGCAATCATCCTTCAAGCAAATGATGACAAAATGAACGTGTTAAAACAAGATAAATGATGTATGCAATTTTAATCGCTATTAAAAATTTTATTCTACTGACAACCCTAATTCAAACTTAAAAGTTTACATTTCATTTTACTTACTATTTACCTAGTCATTTGGACACCAGTTAAGAGGCCTTAGACCACAGCCGGGTATTTGCAAGCTTACCTTATCTCTTATCAATGCCCAGCAGTAGTAACTCGAGAAATGTGTAATCCTAAAAATTATTCCCACAACTTCCATTACCTGGCTATAAATTAGTAAGACACTTAAATTTTGTTCCCAGTTATCATCAGTTTTACCAGATTGAGAGTTTGGTGGTCACTCGTGAATTATCATGCATTATTGAGAAGAACACAAGAGAGCAATCAGTGAATACACTCTGGAAGTAATTGTGCCATCCACGCTTGACTACCAGTAGATTTGGGGAAGTATACAATGAGGTGTGAGGAGCCTGCAGTCAGGATTCTGAGGGGTGTATGGCAAACATCTGCCATGAAAAGATTATTGTCCTTGAGCCAGAAGTTCTACAGCAGTACAGTGAATTCTAAAATGTGTCTCCTGGGTTTATACACCCTGATGTGCCATACCTTGGTGCCAGCCCTGATGCTAAAGTATATGATCCAACTGAATAATTTTTATTTAATAATAAGTTTTATTTATATAGCAGATTTCAAGAACCCAAGGACACTTTACATAATGCTGATAGATAAAAATACACAATTAGGCCACTGGAAATCAAAATTTCAGGATGTCAATTGGAAATAGACCTTTAAAGGTGCCCTAGAAAGTTTTTTCACAAGATGTAATATAAGTCTAAGGTGTCCCCTGAATGTGTATGTAAAGTTTCAGCTCGAAATACCCCATAGATTTTTTTTAATTAATTTTTTTAACTGCCCATTTTGGGGCATAATTATAAATGCACCGATTCAGGCTGCTGCCCCTTTAATGCTCGCGCTCCCTGCCCCCAAGCTCGCGACTCTATAATACATTGCATAAACAAAGTTCACACAGCTAATACAGGGAGTGCAGAATTATTAGGCAAGTTGATTTTCTGATCATATTTTTTTTCCAAGCACATTTTACCAATTCCAATCCACATCAATCTTAATAACTACTATTAATATTGTTTTTAATCATTTATAAGTGATATATAATTGTTCATGAAGGCTGGAAATGAAGAATGCCCTATATTCAGGTGTGCAGAATTATTAGGCAGGTTTTCTTTTACAGATAAAATGAGCCAAAAAAGAGATTTAACTCAGACTGAAAAGTCAAAAATTATTAAATACTCATGAGAAGGACGCAATACTAATGTAATACTAGAAATTGCAAAGTTAAAGCATGACCATTGGACAGTGAAATGCTCATTGGGTCAGCGGGGTCATACAAAAACAGCTGGAGAAGAAAAGACACGTTAACTGCAAAATAATTAAGAATTAAGGTGAAGAATTAAGTGTGAAACCATCAGGAACCCTTTAGTCTCCAGCGCCACCATTTCCCAGTACTGAAACCTACCTGGAGTCTTCAGAAGTGTGAGGTGTCAGGATCTCAGAGACTTAGGTTAGGTGAAGAATCCTAAAAAATGACCCGCTCTTAATAAGAATCACAAGCTGAAGTGTTATAAAATACATGAAGACTGGGTTTTTATAGGCCTTATAGACAGACAGCTTGAGAGTGACTCCTGAAGGACCAGCACCACATCCTCTTGTACCACTGTTTGAAGAATTTATCTTCCAGAATCTGGCAATAAGTTTTGGAAGATCATTTTTAGTCCATATCTGCAAGACAGACATTTCAGGATAAGAGATGGACTAAAAGTGAACTCCCACACCTTACTGCCAGATTCTGGAAGATAAATTCTTCAAACAGTGGTACAAGAGGATGTGGTGCTGGTCCTTCAGGAGTCACTCTCAAGCTGTCTGTCTATAAGGCCTATAAAAACCCAGTCTTCATGTACTTTATAACACTTCAGCTTGTGATTCTTATTAAGAGCAGGTCGCTTTTTAGGATTCTTCACCTAACCTAAGTCTCTGAAATCCTGACACCTCACACTTCTGGAGACTCCAGGTAGGTTTCAGTACTGGGAAATGGTGGCGCTGGAGACTAAAGGGTTCCTGATGGTTTCACACTTAATTCTTCACCTTAATTCTTAATTATTTTGCAGTTAACGTGTCTTTTCTTCTCCAGCTGTTTTTGTATGACCCCGCTGACCCAATGAGCATTTCACTGTCCAATGGTCATGCTTTAACTTTGCAATTTCTAGTATTACATTAGTATTGCGTCCTTCTCATGAGTATTTAATAATTTTTGACTTTTCAGTCTGAGTTAAATCTCTTTTTTGGCTCATTTTATCTGTAAAAGAAAACCTGCCTAATAATTCTGCACACCTGAATATAGGGCATTCTTCATTTCCAGCCTTCATGAACAATTATATATCACTTATAAATGATTAAAAACAATATTAATAGTAGTTATTAAGATTGATGTGGATTGGAATTGGTAAAATGTGCTTGGAAAAAAAATATGATCAGAAAATCAACTTGCCTAATAATTCTGCACTCCCTGTATAACCCTCAAAATGGATCTTTATAAAATGTTCGTCATGCATGCTGCATGCATACATCAGATCATGTGAGTATAGTTTTTATTTGGATGTTTACATTTGATTCTGAATGAGTTTGAGGCTATGCTCTGTGGCTAAAGCTAACATTACACACTGTTGGAGAGATTTGTAAAGAATGAAGTTGTGTTTATGCATTATACAGACTGCAACTGTTTAAAAATTAAAATAACGACATGGCTCTTGTCTCCGTGAATACAGTAAGAAACGATGGTAACTTTAACCACATTTAACAGTACATTAGCAACATGCTAACGAAACATTTAGAAAGACAATTTACAAATATCACTAAAAATATCATGGATCATGTCAGTTATTATTGCTCCATCTGCCATTTTTCACTATTGTTCTTGCTTGCTTACCTAGTCTGATGATTCAGCTGTGCACAGATCCAGACGTCCTGCCCTTTTCTAATGCCTTGAACATGAGCTGGCATATGCAAATATTGGGGGCGTACATATTAATGATCCTGACTGTTACGAAACAGTTATTAACAGTTGTTATGTTGAGATTCGCCTGTTCTTCGGTGGTCTTTTAAACTAATGAGATTTACATAAGAAGGAGGAAACATTGGTGTTTGAGACTCACTGTATGTCATTTCCATGTACTGAACTCTTGTTGTTCAACTATGCCAAGGTAAATTCAATTTTCCATTCTATGGCACCTTTAAAATTTCCAGGCACTTTTGTATTAGGAAGTTATTATTAAGGATTGCTCACTGGTGAATACAGGTGTTTGCAAAGTTGTGTAAAGATATCGACGTGAAATGTGTTTTGTGCAAAGTGGGAAGAGAGAGCATTGTTCATTTATTTTATGATTGCATTTAAAATTATTTTAGTGTGATTTGGCTTTTATTGTTAAAATAATAATACAGACTCACAGAAAAAAAAATTTATGATAATTTTGACTTTAAAGTTTGGTATATTGTGTATTTACCCATTATATATGGAAAATGTATATTACTTGATTATAGAGATTTTTTTCTCTTTTTATTATCATCGTTTCTGTTTCTCCTAGTATTTGATTTACATTGTAACTGATGTTATTATTGCCTTTCTATGTTCAAGAGATTGCAAGCAAGCGAGTAATTAATAAATACATACATTCATACAAACTTGTTTTAGACATCAGCGTGCGATCAGGACTTTTATTTTGGTCTGGCGATGTGACGTCATAAGATCGCGCCGCGCTCCTGCATCTGTTTTGGCTGAGGAAAGGTTTGTGATTTTTCCAGCATTTAAAGTGTTTAATTCGCTAAAACCCCAGTTCAATCCAACGTATAGTTTGTACGTATTTCATATAATATTGCAATGCTTTAACTAACAATAATTAAGTTCATTTTTGTGAGTAAAGCGCATCTGCACAGTAAGAGAAAAGGTGCGTCTCATTTAGCTCCATTTATCTTGAATTAGTTTATCGTAAATGAATTCTGCTACTGACCAGTATTGATGAGAGAAAGGGGGCTTGTCGGAAGTCCGAGTCAACTGAATTAATTGTTTCACAAAATGATTCACTTTTGAAGCGCTTTAATCGCTGCACGCTGACGACACATGCTGGTCAAACCCGTGTAAATGCAACAACCATGTGTAATGACAACTTTTACAAACCAATAGCAAATAGTTTGATGAAAATAGAATCTATTAAATGTTGCCAACAAATCATTAAATACAAATATAAATCATAACTCTATATAATTTGTTCTTTTCTTAATTTGCAGTGCTAGTTTTGAATGTTGTTTTAGCTAATCGGGTAATTTAAGGCCATATCAGGCTCTGTTCACACAGACTTTTTCAAAACCACAGCTTTCTCAGCGATTTGGCTGTTCATTCACATGCAAACGCAGTATCCGGTGACTGAAACTTTACCTTTTTGAAAACTCCTGCAGTGTTGCCATGTAGCCGGTAAAACTGGAGTTTGGCTTGTGACGTCGGAACTGGAACTAATAATAACCTTTATTTCAGGCTTCTAATTGGCTAGCATGGCTTTACAGTTAGGGTTGTATCTCCACCTTTTGGCTTGGCATGCTTTTGTCAGTGCTTCATAGCGTGTTTTTGCATTTTCATTTGGATGGCAATTTTTTATTTATTTTTTTTTAATTGAGGAAAAACACTGTATTACGCATGCCAGACAAGTAGTTGGTGATGTCACTTTGTAAAGAAAGATTACGTGTCTGCGCTTATGCATTCTTTTACAGAGTACTCGCGCATACATATCCACCTTATTTATAGTGTATTGCACTTTTGATATTCTTCTCATTATTTCCATATATCAGCTAATAAATCGGAAGTTTCGCACATTCACAGAAAACACCTTAATTCTGCATTGAAAAATAAGGTCGATACGATAGACTAAACACGTAATACGCATGAGCATGCCGTCACCATTTTTACAGATTCACGTTTTTTGCAGTTTACACAGATGACAACGGTATTTTTGCACTTTGAAACCCATTTTCAGGTAACCAAACCACCGCTGGCGTGTAAACATGGTTGCTAACTTCAGGAAAGGAAAATAAATAACAATCGTGGTTCTTTATTGGAAAATAAGGGACAGAATAAGGCACACTCAAAATATTTGTACTGTACCACACAGTGTATGTCATTTCAGTATCTGTATAAAAGATGTAAAGGTTCTCTGACAAACACATTTAAATATTTCTATGTAAAATTAATCAAATTTCAGAAACTTTTGTTATATACAGTCAAACCCAAACATTTCATTCATTATTACAGTTTATTCACTATAGTTTAAAAAATGGTAATAAAATATGACAAGATCTCAGAGTTAAACTGTCAGAAAAAAACAATCTTAATTATGACAGCAAAACATGGTCAGGTCAAAGTGTCTGAATAATTTTTGGTCCCAAATTTTTATCAATTTTACTGGTAGTCCACTGTATGAAGAATTTTTGGGTATAAATTTCAGTTTATTTTGCTATCCTCACTTACATAAATGAACTACAGTGTCCTGCACCCACTAGTAAAAAAACACATAAAATTATTTTGACATTAGATATAATTTTGGTTTGAAAAAAAAAAAAAATTCTGAAGAAAGACAAACATAAATAAAGAAAGCCAAAATATTATCCTTTTCACACATATGTTTAAAATACACCTTTTTTTTTTTTAAGGTATTTTATTTTAGAATGTTTCACTTTATTATTTCCATGGTGACACAACCTGCAGCCACAACAGCGCTGTATGACAGACGTATAGCTTTTATTCCGTTTTTCCTTTTTTATTTAAAATATTCCCAAATTTTCTCTGTCATCATCTACCTGATATTCCAAATCTCAAATATGTGTAAGTGAATGTGTTTTATTGTTTAAAAACCTTTATAATGATCATGTTAACTGTTTTATAACACATGATTGGTGCCGCCATCGTATTTGTCTCATTTACAACACGTCAATTCTTCCACTTTTCTTGAAATACATGAAAGTGGCCTTTAGATCAGCGTAGCAGTCAATAAACGGGACAAGGGCGGTCACAGATGGGACAAATCAATTAGGCCCAATCTGAGGGATGTCCCGGCTAATACAGGACAGTTGGCCACCCTAAGCGTAAATGTACAGCCAAAATGCATGAAAAGTTTTCTGTTTTTAGTTGAAAACAGTGTCAAGTAAATAGCCCCTGAGACACACCCAGAGATTTAATTTGGATTTTTACTTTCTTGTTAATTATTCTCATCTTAAACAGAAAAAGTCCGGGTGAAGCAGCTGAGATCCATGTCACACTATTATAAAGATGGCGTTTATTAAAGAAGAGATTGAAGACTTGAAGATTGAAGAAGTATTCAGCCTGAAACAAGAAGATACTGAGACACAAACAGGTTGGTTTCATTCTCAAAGCTGAACTCAGTCATTTAAGATGTTGACATCTTCAGAAATTAATGATATTTTTGAAGAATGTCATATGAGTGTCCTTACTAAAGCAGTTTTATATAACATGGAGTGGGTCGCTTCATGTGGGCAGACATGATTAGATATTCATTGAATCTAGAGCTGGAACGACGTGGTTGATTTGCATTGAATGTGTCGATTTGTTGCACTATTTATATTTCCCAACAGTGGCGGCTGGTCAGTAGGGGGCGCAGGGGTGCCGCTACTTTAACATTTTAACAATAAGTTAAATATATCACAAATTAATAAAAAATTTTGTTACACTATTTGACTGTTAGTCATATTAAAATGTATTTATAAAAAAAAAAAAAAAAATCTAAATTGTATTTTGTTTATATCTGTGTGTGGGGCGCCGACCAAATGAGTGTGTATGCAGGTCCGTAAACTAATGATTTTAGCGAATCAATATTGTTTTTATATTTTTGGCCTCATGTGATTGGACCGTTCTCAATGACTCTCATTCCCGCTCAGCAGCTTGTCAGTTGACTGGTACTGATCAATGTGGAAGCAAGCACAATATCCAGATGAAAGAAAATTCAGTTTTATCCTTACAAACATACCCTTTTACAAGCCGTTCACACAAAGAAAAAAAAAGGATCAAGGAGCTTGGACCGGATCGACCCAACTTGCAAATTCAGCAGCAGTCAAATAATCGTGGGCGAGCTTACACTCGGGGATTCACCACCACTTCTTATGGCAAATGGAGTTGGCTAACTGGATGCGATGTAAGTCACGCCTTTTTTTGTTTTCCCTGTTTGCTGTTTCAAAGTCCTGGTACCGAAACGCCCTGGGCAACGACAGGGGTACGTGACTTAAAACATCTTTCTGAAAAGTGCAAACGGCATGAAAGTAGCCGCAGCCATCTTGACAACGCTATGAGGCTACAGATTTTTGGGAAGGTTAGCATTGCTGAACAGCTAGATGAAAACTACAGGATTAGCATTAGAAGGCACAATGAAGAGGTCATAAAAAATCGACACATCCTGTCTAGAATAATAGACTGTGTGAAATTTTGTGGCGCATTTGAGCTGGCTTTGCATGGCCATGATGAGAGAGAGAGCTCAGATAATCCCGGGATATTCCGTGGCTTGGTGGACTTTGTTGCTTCCCTTGATGGAGTGTTGAAAGAGCACCTTGAGAAGTTTAAGGGAACTTCGAAAATCATGCAGGACGAGCTGTTGGACTGTATGTTGTCTGTTGCGAAGGAACACATAATCAAAGAAGCACAGAACAGCGATTTTCTCTCAATCCAGGTCGATGAGACCACTGAAATTGCCACACAGTGCCAATTTGTGCTTGTGCTGCGCTACATTGATGCCAAAAGCAATGTCCAGGAGAGGTTTTTTGAATTTATCCCACTGCATTCAGCTACAGCTGATTCCATCGCTGCAACACTTAAAGAGCGTCTTGCTGTCATCCTTCCTGAGAATCAGAAGAGTAAACTTATCTCCCAATCATATGATGGAGCCAGCGTGATGAGGCGTTCCACTGCAGGTGTTCAACGGAAGATACAAGATTTGTACCCAAATGCCCACTACATCCACTGCTATGCACATGAACTCAGTCTAATAATGCAACAGGCCACGTCTCACATACCCAAAGTGAGAATTTTTTTCTCTGACCTTGGAGGATTTGCCAGCTTTTTTTCAAGATCACCCAAGCGCACAGATGTTCTTGATAAAGTAGTGGCCCAGAGACTACCAAATTCAAGTGATGTTAGATGGAACTTTCACAGCTGTGCCATCAATACCGTGTTTGAGTACAGAGAGGACCTCATCCGCTGTTTTGAAACCATACAAGACTCAGGTGACTTTGACCTCATTACCATCAGAGAGGCAAGAGCCTTTGCAATGCTGCTTGAGGATCAGGATTTTAAGTTCTTTCTGCAACTTTTCCATAACATCATGCCGCATGTGGACCTCCTCTATACTAAACTCCAGAAGAAGGACATAGATTCGGACCACATCAAGAAGAGCATCCAGCAGTTCCAGCAGGACATAAAGAAGATCAGGTAGCAGCTTTGTTCTTTATTTTCTGATTTTTGTTATTATTATTATTATAATAATTTATACATTTTCTTACTCCTTTGCAGAAATTCTCTCCATTCCCTGGTTGACCAAAGCAGTGCAGGTGGTTCTCAAGTGAAGAGGCGCCGGTCGCTTAGTCCAGAGGTCCATAAAAGGATTTCAGCAGAGGTGAGTTTTTCTTGCAGTCCATGTTACACTGCAGTATGGTATTTTTATTATTTTATCTTGTGCTCCAGCATTTAAAGGATTAGTCCACTTTCAAATAAAATTTTCCAGATAATTTACTCACCCCCATGTCATCCACGATGTTCATGTCCTTCTTTCTTCAGTCGAAAAGAAATTAAGGTTTTTGATGAAAACATGCCAGGATTATTCTCCTTATAGTGGACTTCAATGGCCTCCAGACGGTTGAAGGTCAAAATTACAGTTTCAGTGCATCTTCAAAGGACTTTAAACAATACCAGACGAGGAATAAGGGTCTTATCTAGCAAAACAATTGGTCATTTTCAAAAATTTTTTTACATGTATATGCTTTATATAAACAAATGATTGCTTTCCAAGTGGTTCCGCCAAAATGGCACTTCCGTATTCTTCAAAAAGCTTACGCTGTATGTCCTGCGCCTTCCCTATTCTACTTACGGAAAAAATGGAACTGGCGCTGCATTCGTTACGTAAGTTGAATTATTTAATAATTATTATTATTATTAAAATTGTTTCAAATAAATTCATACTTAAAGATGGCCATCTTTAAATATCTACGCAGAGGCCAGAGCATTGAAATGACATAAATGTATATTATTATTATATGCATAGTCTCACACTTTTGCTTCTATTTTAGAACACTTGATGTTTATCTAATCAAAATAACAAAATATGAATTGCAGTGATATAAAAGAACTGAAAATGAATGCGTTTCTGGTTTGTTTATATGTCTGCATGAACATATGAAATTTCTTTCTCACATCAATAGCTTTAAAAATGCAACTTCGTCAGCTAACGAATGCCTAAAAGCATCCAGCTGTATATAAACTAATGCAAATACATGGTAACAATCATGACATTAAACATTTTGGTCAGATTTGCGTTTTCGTTACATTGTTTTAACTGCTGCCTTGAGTTACTAATGGCATCCTCTCAGCCTCGACGACAAACATACATTCAGCTGTTCATTCTCAGCTAATGCAGTATATAGACAACAAATTTATTGCATTTTAATGATATGATCAACGTGTACTTTATACATACCTTTTCGATGTCTGTCTGTGGTTTAAACCCGCATCTGTCAGCACTCTCCGTGCAGCTTGTGCTCAGTCCCTGCTGCGTGCAGCATCACGTGTCAATATAAACAACACGAGGCACCAGTGATAATTTTTATTTCACCTCTAGAGGCCACTCTCGTGTTATAAGATGACAGCACACCCTTCTCAGGTGCTCCAGTAACGAACGCAACCCGGAAAAACTATCTGCGGCGATTAATCGTCAAAACTGATGAATCGGTCGACATCTACTCTCTTGAGTAGGTACTTATTTTGAATATGTAATTACTTTATGGCTGTTAAAGAAGTACATTCTATATGGTATAAATGTGTAGTATGAATGTAATCTGGACGTACTACATTCGCCACGCTGTCGTTATCATGTGACCTACCAGTGTCAATTACGTCACTTCACTGCACAAATCCTCTCCCATGGCCTCATGACATAGTAAAGTATCCATCGTATGCACACTTCAAAATCTCGCCGGAAGTAGGAGGTCATCCAGGTACTTTTTGCCTTCTCTTTTATGAAAACTGTTATGATTTCAGACATCCTACTTTTGTCACATACTGTTATCACCTGCTGTATGGTAAGGAAGTACGTGATTTCAGATCTAAAAGGATTTGTTATCCTTTAGTGGACAACATTAGTATTATGACCTTCATCTCTGAATCTCATTGATATAAATAGCTGATATTTTAAAATTTTGTCTGTGTATGAGGTTCTGTGAAATTATGGGTTCAAACATTGAAACTCTTCTCCCTTTATAACTTAAACTAGTAATTTTAAATTGTTAAATTGTTTTTATCCTTCACTGTAGGTATGCGATACCATACTGAGACACACCATGGAACGGTTCTCCTTCACAAACCACCTTGTTAGTGCCACCTTGCTGCAAGGGGACAAGTTTGAACAGTTCAAGATAACATTTCCTGAAGATGCGCTGAGCAGGACTTTGAAGGCCTATCCAGTGCTCAATGGGAGTAAGCTGAAGACAGAGCTTAGTCTCATCTACTGCAAGGAAGACTTCAGAGGCTGTTGTGGTGCTGTGGACCTACTCCAGCTGTTTATGGAGAACAATCTTCAAGTGGTCTTTTCAGAGACTGTCACTCTTCTAAAGATCCTCATCACCACACCCACAACCACAACAGAAGCTAAGAGGTGCTTCTCAACCTTGAAAAGGATTAAGACTTTTTTGAGAAACAACATGAACCAGGAGATGCTGAATGCATTGGCCATGCTGTCAATGGAAAAGAAACTGGTGACTGAGATGACTGACTTTAACCAGAAGGTCATTGAGAAATTTGCAAGCCAGAATGGAGAACAGAGGGCAGAATTTCTTTTCAAGTAGTGCTGCTGGTTTAGGCAACATTGCATTGTGTTTATTTTATTGTTGGTTTGTTTTTTTGTATGATTACCTTGATTACTTTATTACTGATAATAAACCCACATTGAGCTCAAATTTTTTTAACACCATATCGAACTCCCCCCGAACTCGAACTAGCCGCCACTGAGAATTACAGTATTTCAAAATATCTGTCTTGGCGAGTAATCATTCAAACATTATCTGTTGTTATGTCTTCAATGAATGTTTGGTTACTCACCCTCATGTCATCCCAAACGCATAAAACCTTTGTTTGTCTTCAGAACACAAATTAAGATATTTTTGATGAGATCCAAGGGTATCTGATCCACACATTGACGTCATTGCTCCTGCATCAGCATCACATGTATGCATCATGCTGCTCATGTGACCAGAGCCGGTCAAATACTGAGCTGCCATTCGGATGTAAACACTGAAGCTCTCCAATGAAAATAGCATAGCAGTATGACGGGACAGACAAAATTTGCACAAAAAGTATTCTTGTGGCTTCATAATATTAAGGTTGAACCACTGTAGTCACGTCGAAAGTTTTAACAATGTCTTTAGTACCTTTCTGGACGTCAAGAGGTACAATGTCGTTGCTGCCTTTGTGTGGATCAGATACCCTCGGATTTCTTCAAAAAATATCTTAATTTGTGTTCTAAAGACAAACAAAGGTCTTGCGGGTTTGGGACGACATGAGGGTGAGTACTTAATGACAGAAATTTCAGTTTTGGGGGAATTAACCCTTTAACTGTTGGAGAAAAACATTTGATGTGTAACATTATATTAGATCAGTGCATTACAGTAGGTCTTAAAGGGCCATGAAACTCCCTGTTTCAGCAGCAGTCTGGTCTCACCAGTTTTGAAAAATGCTACAAAAGTGGGCATGGTTAAGCTATGGAGTGAAGGGGGAAGAGGGGAGACCGATGACACGGCAATGTCTTCTGATTCAGTTTTATTTGCTCTTATTAAAAGCATCAAAGTTTCCCACAAATTACCATTACACACAACACAATTTGACAGTTGGTCAAACAGACCAAACAGACACCATTTAAGTTAAAAACATGTCTTTGTATTTAAACAAACACCTTGAGCTTTATGGTTGTCTGGTTTCGTTTTGAGTAAGAACTGCTTACCTGTATTCCACGTTCCAGTGACAATGCTCCTACGTTTCGTACAATTTCCTATTCTCCACATCTTCCCCAATCCTCTCTGTGTGTACCTGTTCCATCTATGTGACTTACCTCCAGAGTCTCCAGTGTTCACTCGAGGTGTGTGCTTTCTCTCCAGTTCCAAGATCCACAATCTCTGCAAGGACAGTAAAACTGTTACCATTCTATCACTCCATTGAACTTTGCAATTTACAGTTTACTCACCTGCATCTGTTTATTCTACATTGCTGCAGTAAACTCTCAACTGTTGTATTGTTATACCATCTGAGTCATTCCCATTACAAATATATTGATATTTAATATTAATGTATTTTCTGTCCAATTTTAGTGTGTTACTTTCAATAAAACTGGTTATTTTACACAACTCTAGTGTATGATATGCAGTTAAATCTCAAAATAGCAGTAGCAGGAGGGTTCCAGTTAATGCTTTTGTGGTATCATCCCCACATGCAAAGTTGGATGATAACATAACTGTAATAAAAAGTGTAGTTAACAATCACTTGTGTACAAAGTGCCGTGGGAAGTCAAACTATCTTTACTTAAAGGGGTGGTTCACTTTTTTTATAGTTTGATTGTGTTTATGGCACTGTTTAACATGTCTCAATTCTTAGTTTAAAAAGAAAAAAACCTGCTGTATTCTCATATTTTACCTTTATTCTACACCGCTGTTTCGATTGTCATTTAAACGGCCGGTTTAACTTCCTGGTTCTATGATACCACTCCCTCCGAAATAGCAATTAGTTAGCTGGCCCAGTGTATTGTGATTTGCTGAAGCGAAACGTTTGTTATAGTTATTGTAATTGTTAAACTATAGCATTTATTACAATAATGATATAATTACAGGTAAGACCATTGAACTGTGTCATTAAACTGGTGTTGATTTGTATTTGAATTTTTTTCACTTTAGGTCTGAAGGTGCTGAAAGAGGAGAGTCAAGAACTGAGTGAAATTGAAGGGAAACATCAGTATGAGAAACATCATGATTTCATAAATGGAGAACAATCTACACAGACAGAAAAGACTTCCTCACAAAAAAGAGATCAGAAAACAGAATCTAATTAGTTATTCCACCTGTCGTCAATGTGGAAAGAGTTTCAGTCAAAAACAAAACCTTGAAGTCCACATGAGAATTCATACTGGAGAGAAACCTTTCACCTGTCAACAGTGTGGAAAAAGTTTCACTCAAAAACAAAACCTTAAAGTCCACATGAAACATCACACTGGAGAGAAGCCTCACACATGCCCTCAGTGTGGACAGTGTTTTACATATAAATCATCCCTTGAAGTCCATGTGAGAGTTCACACCGGAGAGAAGCCTTTCACCTGCAAATTCTGTGGAATGAGATTCTCACAAAAAGCAAACCTTGAGGTTCACATAAGAGTTCACACTGGAGAGAAGCCTTTCATCTGCCCTCAGTGTGGGAAGTGTTTCACAGTTAAGGGGAACCTTCAGACTCATATGAGACTTCACACTGGAGAGAAGCCTTTCACATGTCTTCAGTGTGAAAAGAGTTTCACATATCGAAGAGACCTGAAGTGTCATTTGCAAACTCATTCTGGAAAGAAAGTGCAATGTTCTGAGTTTGATAGGTTTAGAAAAAAAAAACAGGCATTTCAAATGTTCACATCATAACTGAATGTGGACCAGATATGATTGTCCACCTCCATAGTCACTTCTTTTATTTGCATTCTTCACTTCTTTATACTTTTCCTCGAGGCCTTTTATTTTCTTGTATCATGTACATATGAACACCTGTGGCCACACCTGACCTCTGCTATATATTCAAATATTGAGTGGTTATGGTAGGCGGTGTCTAATTTTGATTGTATAGAGGTGTCGCTACATTCCATATATTAAAGGATTAGTTCACTTTCAAATAAAATTTTCCAGATAATTTACTCACCCCCATGTCATCCAAGATGTTCATGTCCTTCTTTCTTTCAACTGAAAAAAGCACAAATGTCAGGGCATGTCAAAAGTTCTCCAGGCCCCAAATCAGCCTCAGACTCCAGAGGGTTAAAGCCCTTTGAAGCTGCGCTGAAACTAATTTTGACCTTCAACCGTTTGGAGGCCATTGAAGTCCACTATAAGGAGAATAATTCTAGAATGTTTTCATCAAAAACCTTAATTTCTTTTCGACTGAAGAAAGAAGGACATGGACATCTTGGATGACATGGGGGTGAGTAAATTATCAGGAAAATTTTATTTGAAAGTGAACTAATCCTTTAACACCTCACAATCAAAATATCATTTAAAATTATTGCTGTGAAATGTAACTGAATTAAATGTGAAGAATGACAAACTGAATGAAATAGTGAACATTCCACTGCATTATTTGATTCATCTTTAGTCAAGTCACACTTATTTTTATAGCACTTTATACAATACAGATCATTTCAAATTAGCTTCACAGTAAAGCTTATGAAAATAACCGTCAATGTGACAAAGTTAATCAGTTATGAAACCATTTCAGTTTTGGTTCAGGTTCATATAAAACCTCTACAAATGATAATTGTGTCATTATCTAGTACAATCCAATCAAAAGAAGAGATTTCTGTAGCCAGATTAGTTGAAATGCCAATGACGAACACCAACAAGTAATAACCAGTAAAGTTCAGAAAACGCAAGCAATGCATAGGTAAGCCCATTTGGCTTTGCTTTAATCGGCTGTGCAGTTTTGAATTGAGAGCAGTTTGATTTGCCTCAAATATAGATTGTATTAATTACTTTGTTACACCAGTAGGTGGCAACAAGTAAAAAAATTTATTTGACACTGAATCATTCATTCAGGAGATTCTTTCAAAAATGCATATTTATCCAGTAATGTAACGAATCAAGTCTTTATGGCTACGTTCAGGTTGTCCAAATCCGGGTTTTTTTGTGCATATCCGCTCTGATCAGATTTAGAAAGTGTGAACGGGCAAAAATCACATGAAATGCATTTTTACACATCCGATTTGAGCTACATTGATATGTGGTTTGAAATCCTATTCAAATCGCATTTCTGGAAATCGTAACATCAAACGTGGTTGTTTTTGGTGTATGCCTACCAATGCAACGTCATTGCCATTGAAACCAATGCAGTTATTCCGGAAAACGAAAGAGCAGCATGGGCACACAAATTGGATCTGAACAGTTGCAATACACAATGTGGACAGTCAATAATTTTTGATTCCGATTCCAATTGGATACACAAATAATCAGATTTGGACTGACAGTGTGAACATAGAACATGAGTGAGTCATTGAATCACTCACTCATGGGCTACGTTCACACTGTCAGTCCAAATCTGACTATTTGTGTATCCAATTGGAATCAGATCTAAAATTATTGATTGTAATGAAAATAGACAACTAAATAAAATAGTATGTAACAAATTTTAATTGCTGTAGGATGGAAGTAAAATAATGACAAATGTATTTGATTAACTTTATATTGCGGCGCTGTGCTGCAGTACTAGGGTTTCCCTCATATGTCGTACTCCAGGATTCCCTTGCCATCGGAACATATAAAATGCTTAACGTAGCTTAATGGACTGATACAGTGATTTAAAAAGACCAAACTCATACATGATGTAGGCTATAATTTATAGGCTACAGGAAAGCTGATGCACTCAGAATATGAATGTAACGTGCAAAGTTTCACACTATGATATTTTTGATTAAATCTGAGACCTCTATGTCTCCTCAGTAGACGGCAATATAACCACCACTTTCAAGGTCCAGAAAGGTTGAAAAGACAGAGTTAAAATAGTTGACGTGACTGCAGTGGTTCAATCTTAATGTTGTGAAGCGACAAGAATACATTTTGTGCACAAAAACTAAAAAATGACTTTATTTAGGGCCCTATAATTTCCGCGATCACGGATTCGCGGAATTGGCATATTAACGCGGAATCTAGTTTTAATGCAGAATTTCCTGGAATTTTACAAATTTGAATGAAATTCTGTTTTGTGTAGGAGAAGAACGTATGTCTGGGGAAAATGCAGACCAGCAAATCTGGGCGACACAACCCCTCCTGTCATTTCAGCTCCCCCTCCCCCCCTTCAAATTCAAAACAACGAAAGTATTACGAAGCAGCTCTCCACAGCTCTGCTTTCCTCGGCGAAAAAGTTACGAAACTCTATGCTAAGTCCTCAGTACCGAACCGAGCAGTTCCCGCGTGACTTTTATGTGTCAGGTGAACTTTTGTTTTGTAAGTTTTGTCAACATTCCGTTGACTGGAAGCGCAAAAATACATGCACTGACCATCTGCTATCTAAAAGCCATGTGAAGAACAAGGAGAAGTATAATGATAAAACTAGCAAGGCCACCACGTCCCTACAGACGTGCATTACTGCAGCTGCATTCAAGTCTTCGGACTCAAGAAAAGAGTTTGTTGAGGATTTTGTCGCTATGTGTGCTGAGGCTGACATCCCTTTGGAAAAGATGACAAAACTGCGTCCATTTCTAAAACAGGGAGGAGCCCTACCTGAAAATGTAAGCAGCCTTCGCCAACTTCACCTACCCCGAGTGTTTGAGCAACATATCTCTGTGCTACAAAAGATCCATGGGAAAAAGTACTCTGTTGTTGTGGATGAGACTGCAGCGTCCTAAACATTGTCATTGGTAAGCTAGTGTGAATTTAACAGCCTGTACTGTACAATGGTCAACACTAAGGTAATATAGAAATGTGTGAATGCATTAACTGATGCTCCCCCTTATAATTTTTTTTATGTTCAGTCATTAATAACATATCATTGCAATTGGGGGGTTCTGGGCAAGATGGTGGACTGAGCAGTCGACTTTTTTCTGCTCCATTAATGTGCCCCGAATTAATGAATAACTGATGCTTCTATACTCCATTCACCGGTTGTAATTATCTGTTCAATATACCTGGCACTGATTCTCTCAAGGTGGATAACGTAATCTTGTTGAAGCCGCTGGTTTAAAGTTCAGATGGAAGTACACAGCTAAGCGATGGACATCGATGTCTCAAGCAAAAGAGAGAGAGGTAACTCGGATCCACCCACCCCGATAAAATATCAGGCGGGGAAAAAGTCAAAAATTGACCCAGGAATTGACCCATCTGCCGATGTACTTAGCACTGCTATCCTTGAAGCGATCAAAGCACTTAGTGTTAAAGTTGAAGAGCAGCACAAAAACATTAGCGCGCAACTAAAACAGCACAGTGCCAGTGATCACCAGCGTAGCAAAGGCTGTGCAGATTCAGGCCAAAGAGTTGAAAGAATTTAGGGAAAAAGTGAACATGATGGAAAAGCAAGTAGACATGCTCACTAAAGAAAACGGTGATCTGAAAAGTCGTGTCTTAGACCAGGAGAGATATAAGAGAAGATGGTGCCCCCGCATCAAAGGAATGAAAAAGCCTGATGAAAACATAAGGGATGATGTACTCCAGCTTCTTGTTAAAATTACTCCTGAATCGCTTCCAACATGGGTGACGTGGTGGATGTTGTGCATCGGGTGGAAAGAAAAGAGGTGAACGGATCCAGAGAAACAATCATTCTCTTTGCTCGTAGAGGAGTGAGGGATGAGGTGTGGAAAAGAACAAAAGACTCAGTGGTGTGCAAGAATGCTGGAATCAGATTCGCGGAAGTCTTAACAAAAGAAGATAGACTGACAAGACGAGCGATGTGGCCGAAAATCGAGCAAGCCATGAAAGAAGGAAAGTTGGCTGGATTTCATGGACCTTATGGATATATAAATGGGAAGCGTATTTCAGAAAACGGGTTTGAACAGAGATTTTCAAATGAACGATGAGTTGGAGGACAAATAATGTGGGACTCTGCATTACTTATCCGTTTCGTCTAGTGATAACAAAGTTCTCGAAAAGTTCAAAGTTCAATATCAGTGAAAAGTTTTCATGTTTTCGTTATTAATTAATGTTTCATTTGCGTCTTTAAACTGTAGGGGTATGAAAGACTCTGTTAAGAGAAAAGGAATTTTTCTGTTTTGCAAAAGCCAAAAATCTCATATTTTTTTTCTTCAAGAAACACATTTGAAAGCTTTGGATGTTCCTTTCTGGCGTAATCAGTGGGGTGATGACATTTTTTAGTCATGGCTCAAACCGATCTGCTGGGGTCACTGTTTGTTTTCAGAAATGTCCTTGTAAAATCATCTTTCACAAAGCGGACGATGATGGTCATTGGCTAGCAATAATTCTTAGTTTAGAAAAATATTTTTCATTTTGATAAATGTGTATGGTTATAATAGTCGTATCCAAAATAAAGAGTTGCTTTTTGTAGTTACTAATATTATTAATGATTTGAAGGCCATTTACCCCACAGAGTTTATTTTAATTGGTGGAGATTTCAATTTGACTCCAGATGAGTGGCATGACAGACATCCCTCTAAATATAATGCCCCTCAAATCAATGAAATAATTCAAAATTTTTGCTCCTCAAACCAATTGAGTGATATTTGGAGACTACAAAACCCAGATATTAGACAGTTTTCTTGGATTAAACCCAATGCAAATGCTAGATCAAGAATTGATTGATACTGGCTTGGCACTGAGGCTGTCTCTAATTATGTGAGTAAGTGTACCATCTCTGGTGCTCCATTAACTGACCATTGTTTAATTGATTTAAATTTAAAACCAAAGGAAGACTCTCACAGTTCGAAATTTAATTCTGACCTATTGAATCACGAAGACTATGGAATATATATATATATAAAGAAGATTATAACTGATATTGGTAAGAAATGTATGTCTAGTGGCAGAAAATGGGAATTTTTAAAATACAAACTCAGAGAATACTCAATAACTTATGGAATTAATCTTAAGAAAAAGAGACAAGAGGAAGTTCAACTAATTCAGGAGATCAATAAGCGCTGCTGTAAATCTGTTTTAACAGATGAAGATAAGGATAAACTTATTAGTTTACATTCTTTATTGGATGAACTTTATATAAGAAAGGCAAAGGGTGCATATGTGAGATCAAGGGCAAAATGGATGGAAGAGGGGGAGAAAAATAGTTCATATTTTTGTAATCTTGAAAGAAGACATCAAGAGAGAAATGTTGTAGGCAGTTTATTAATACATCAGAAAGAATGTTATGATAATAATACTATTGTAAATGAGGTGTTTCAGTTTTATTAAAATTTATATGCATCATCTTATTCTAGTGCTAATAAGTTCTTTAAAAAAGTCATACTCCTATAATTGAGAACTCATTCAAAGAATTATGTGATTCGGACTTGAAAATCCAAGAATTAGATCTAGCTTTAAAAAGAATGAAAACGGGCAAATCTCCTGGACCAGATGGTCTGATGACAGACTTCTATAAATTCTTTTGGGAAGATTTAAAACATTTACTTTTAGAAGCACTACAGGATTGTATTATAAATAATAATTTATTGCCTACAATGAAGCAGGGTGTTATTATTTTGATTGCAAAGCCTGGAAAGGATAAAAGAATTTTAGAAAATCTACGGCCTATTACACTTCTCAATATTGATTATAAAATATTTACTGGGGCGATAGCTGCTAGACTAAAGGTAGGACTTCCACAAATAATTAGTGAGACTCAGTCTGGGTTCCTTAAGGGCAGATCAATACATAACAATATTTGTTTGGTGCTTGACATTTTAGAATATAATCATTTAATTAAAGACGATGGATTTATTTTATTTCTGGACTTTTTTAAAGCCTTTGATATAGTCGAACACCCTTTTCTTTTCCAGGCTCTTTATCATTTTGGTTTTGGACCTAAATTTATTAAGGAACATGCCCAAGATTTCAAGTGAACAGAGGTATAAGGCAGGGTTGCGGTAGTTCACCTCTGTTGTTTATTATGGTTGCAGAATTGTTAGCCATTCTTTTAAAAAAATTAAAATATTTCGGGTATTAACTTTATGGATCACAAAATTATTATTAGTCAACTTGCTGATGATACAACTCTTTTTCTAAAAAAAAAACCAAATGCAGATCCCCTAGCACTTAACTTGGTAAAATATTTTGCTAATGCATCAGGATTACAGTTAAATACATCAAAATGTGAACTGATGGCTATTCATGACTTCCCCTTGCTCTCATTGTATAATATTCCAATTAAAAAGGAGGAATTATAATATTTAGGAATTATAATTTCAAAAGATGAAGATAGATTAGAATTGTTAAATATTGATGGAAATATTGAAAAATGTAGATCCATTCTGAACTTTTGGTTTTTCATAAACAAGTCCTCTTGTATTGGAATTTCAGTCCACACAATGTATCCTTATGGAATAACCGTTGTATATTGTCCCAGAGAAAATCTTTGTTTATGGAGGAGTGGTGGAAAAAAGGTATTTGGTCAGTGCTTCACTTGATGGACACAAATGGCTGTTTTTGGAATTATAATGATTTCTGTATCAAATTTAAAGAGAAAAGATAAAGATTATACAAAGGTCATCAAAAGTATTCCTTTACCAATGGTTATTATGTTAAAAGGGTTTTTTTTAACATATTCTACACTTATTCCCAGAATAGTTGATCTTAATTTAGACCAAATAAAATGTATTGATAAGAAGTGTACTAATAAGATTATAAGAAACTGTCTTTTGCAGGAAACCGTATAAGGAGAGATTACATTTTTCAACATCTAAGTAAGAAATTGGTAAAGGAATACAGAAGTAAATATCTTGCTTTTCCCATTTTACCCAAATATAAAGAAATACACTTTAAAATTATGTATGACATTTATTCAGCCAAAGAATTTCTACGAATAAGGTTTAATGTGGAATCAAATACTTGTCACATTTGTAATAATGATATTGAAACTGTAGAACACTTATTTTTTCAATGTAATTTGGTTAACCCATTTTGGAATGAGGTCCTTAATTGGATAAAGAATAACATATGTCCTCTTCCATCTATTAATTGGGACATGATAAATTTGGTATATATTTGGAGGACAAAAATGCAGACTTTTTTTTATTAACTGTCTATTTCTTATAGTAAAATGTTTTATTCATAAATGCAAAATTTTGAAAACTGCACCCCAGTTTAATATATTTAGAAAAGAGCTAACCCTATATACTGATGCCTTAAAAATTATGAGAACATATAAAGCCAGGAAATTACTTGATTTGTTTAATCAATATACCTTATTACCAATTTGAATTAATCCCCTACAGTGTTTTTTGTAGTTAATTAATTTTCTTTTATGTTTTTATTTTATTTTGTTGTGACATTATGTATTACAATTTGTTATTTCTCAGTCTGTGAAGATTTATAATTTAAATTACGTAGGCCTGTTATGTTATTGTTCATATGCAAATTTATATATATATATATATATATATAATTGCAATTTGCAACTATGTAAAGGGATAACTGAATATAGGTAATTCAAAATACATAATGATTTATAGCTGCGTCAGAATTAGAAAACAACTGATGCCCACAGGGGAATCTGGGTGACATGCACATTAAATAAGATTAAAAATGCTTAATTCGAATATACCACATAAAAAATAAACTTAGTTACTTCTTATTATTTTTATTTATTTATTTTTTATTTATTTCTTTGTACATGTATCCATAATCAGGATGTTAAATTGTAATATAGCTGGAAAAATGCCCATCTCCCTTCTCATTTTTTTCTTTTCTTTTTTTAACAGATTATTATTATTATTATTATTATTATTACTACTACTACTACTACTACATGTATGTACATGTCCAAAATAAACTAATTAACTCAAAATCATGTCAGTACAGCCACTGTTGCCTTTTAATTAATATTAATGAATTAAATGAAAGGGACATTTAAAACTACATGTGAGAGCTAATGTTTTTTTTTTCCTTCTTTAATCACAGGAGTTGAAAACCAATATTTTCTTGTGGATGTCATCTTCATGTATAGATGCAACTACTCAACAGTTTCCCAAGCAATACTAGCCTCCCTTCACAGCAACGATCTAGATCTAAATGATGCCTGGGCAGTGGTCACAGATAATGCTGCCTACTGTCTGAAAGCATACAGGGAGGTCCTGAAAGGAGTGATGCTAAACAGTGTCCATGTTACCTGCCTCTGCCACATCATAAATCTGGTGGGTGAGACTTAGCAGCATTACAAATATTTCTCTGATGCTACCTCACTTGTCACATGGATGAGATCTGTGTACTTCAAAAAGCCTGCCAGAAAGCGAAAATGGGTGGCCTTCCTCGTCAACAAGGAGGCTGTGCAGGCCAAGGTTCCTCCTGAGGCTGTGTGTACCCGGTGGAATAGTTTGTTTGAGGCTATCAAGTACCATGCAGAGCATGTTCACCTGTACAGAATGTTCTTCTTGTCAGAGGAGTCAACAGGCATGGCAGTCAAGAACATCCTCAGCCAGTTGGAAACAGAGGAGAAGGTGTAGACCCTCACTCTCAAGTTAACCTTCATCTCAGAGACTTGCTCCAAACTGATGACGGCCCTGACCATCCTGGAAGGAACCCACAGGATGTCCTACCTAGTTAATGGAACAGCAAAAACATGTGGTTATGGGCCCAAGACAGATGAGCTACTGAGAAAAATGGGGTTTCAAGAGAAGAAGGACGTGCTGGACAATCTCCATGATGCTTTTAATTTGGCTTTCACAAAGTTCTCAAAGCACTGGGACACACATCCAGCCAGAGATGTGTACAGGATGGCCAGGGTGTTTGATCCCAGACAGGCTCCAGCAATGAAAAAGTAGATTGAAGCCTACTCAACACTGAAGCCCCTAGCTAACCCATCAGCAGAGCTCAGTGAGCAGTGGTTGGCCTATCAGTAATGTGTTTCCAGGGACCCCCTGCCAACTGATATGGAGCTTGCAAACTACTGGAGAGGCCTGAGTGCAAGATTCCCAAGAGTTGCAGAGGTGGCTGTGGCCTTCATTTACTTCCCAGTCAGCTCAGTTGACTTTGAGCGGAGCTTCAGCAAATACAAAACTCTTCTCACAGACAAGAGAGAGATACTCACTGAACACAACACAAAGAAGCTGGCAATCATGTATTTCAATGGTGATGTCTCTGATAGGTGGGAAGCTTAAATGAAGAAAGTTAGCTCACAAGGATTAACTAGTCCTACAACTTGAATACTTGTTTAAGTAACTTTTGATAAAATGTTTTTGGCTGTTACATGATGACAAAGTCAACTTTAATTTCATAACTTAGGGAGTTCTTGCTGTATTTTGCCTTGTTTTTAATGTACTTTAATGTACAGTATGGAAAAGATTTTTTTTTTTAAATAAAATTGAGTCCTATTTTTTTACTTGAAAGAAAAAGCTAATGGAGCACTTTGATTTAAACTTACATAAACTAATATAATTTATTTTACTGGACAGTTTAAAGCTAATAACCATTAATATTTTGTTGTGACATGAAGTACTTGTGCAGTGTTATGTTGCATCATGCAGTATTTGTCCTGAGTAAATGTGATGTTTGTTACCTCAATAAATTTAAGGTCATTCCTATTTTATGTTCTATTATACTAACATTAAAAGCACACTCTTTTTACGACTAAAATAGCAAAAAAAAAAACTGAATTCCCAAAAATTAAAACAGAACAAACGGAATTTGCAAAAATTAAAACGGAATTTGGGAAAAAATAAAACGGATTTTATAGGGCCCTATTTATTCAACAATATCTTCTCTTCTGTGTCATTCTGTTATGCTGTTGACGCAGTAAGCACAGTGAAGGCTTCCGTGTTAATGTCCGAATGCCGACTCATGCATTGTGAAGCTCACATGCAGAGCTTTGGCCAATACTGTGTACGATTCTGATGCAGGTGCCAGCAAATAATAAGTTGGCATTCTGACAGAGCCTGGAAGCACTGGATGTAAACAACGTATGAGAATGACACAGAAGAGAAGATATTGTTGAATAAAGTCATGATTTTTTTGTTTTTCATAACATTAAGGTGAACTACTGCAGTCACACTGACTATTTTAATGATGTCTTTAGTACCTCTCTGGACCTTGAAAGTGGTAGTTATATTGCTGTCTATGGATGAGTCATATACCTCTCGGATTTCATCAAAAATACATTAATTTGTGATGGCCGATTTCAAAACACTGCTTCAGGAAGCTTCGGAGCATAATGAATCAGCGTGTCGAATCATGATTCGGATTGCGTGTCAAACCGCCAAACTGCTGAAATCACGTGACTTTAGCGCTCCGAATAGCTGATTCGACATGATTCATTATGCTCCAAAGTTTTGAAATCAGCCATCACTATATAAGTCATTATTTTGTTTTTTTGCCGCACCAAAAATATTCTTGTCGCTTTATAATATTAATATTGAACCACTGTACTCACATGAACTGATTTAAATATGTTTTTAGTACCTTTATGGATCTTGAGAGAGGAAATGTCATTGCTCCCTGTGAAGGCCTCACGTAGCTATCGGATTTCAACTAAAATATCTTAATTTGTGTTCTGAAGATTAACGAAGGTCTTACGGGTGTGGAACATTTTTGGGTGAACTAACCCTTTAATGACAGAATTTTCATTTTTAGTTAAAGAATTAAATTGGTTTTTGATTAGAAAATGATTTTGAAATACTCAAAACTTCTTTCCTATCCTTTGTAATATGTAGATCAAGATACTTGACTATTCATGATTGAGAATATCACAAAAATGCTATGTAGTTTATAAATATATTTAGATATAAGCCAGAAGCTTTTGAAAAAATCTCAGTGGTATTGATAGCTTTGGGAATCTGTGATTGATACTTTGAATCCATCCTTTATATTATCATTTGAATGTGTTTTCTGAATTTTTTTAGCGTGTGAACAGGACTTTTATTTTGGTGTGGCGACATGATGTCATAAGGCTGCGCCACTCTCATGAGTCTGTGATTTGGCTGAAGAAAGGTTTGTGTTTTTAATAATTTACAGTGTTTAAATCAATACAACTTGTTTTGAGTGTTTTTGTATAATCAGGTCATTTAAGACCATTAACTCTGACTGACTCCCTTGCTAGTGCACTGACTACTGAACTAGGGAGCTGATTGAGATGCACCCAGAGATTTAGTTTGGATGTATTTTTCTTTCTGTTAATTATTCTCATCTTAAACATGACAGAGTATCAAAACACAGAAAATCCCCTGGTGAAGCGACTGAGATCAATGTGACAATATTAT